>JAINUG010000084.1:2295000-2581277 GCA_029706075.1 Aldrovandia affinis | reverse complement strand
CACATACACCATTCACTCACACACTCATACCTACGGGCAATTTGGACTCTCCAATTAGCCTAACGTGCATGTCTTTGGACTGTGGGGGGAAACCGGAGTACTGGCCAGGATTCGAACCCGGGGCCTTGTTGCTGTGCAGTGACAGTGCTATTCACTGCACCGCCATGCCGCCCGTCATTATTACAATTTTATTAATCAAATTCCTATTATGTTCTTCAGGCCCCCAGGCCCTCTATCATAGAATAACCCCCCCCTCGCCCCCCTCGCCCATTTGTCAGAGGAATTTCCACCTGGGATTCATGCTACGCTAAACAGCTACGCTAAAATTGACTTGGGCCTGGATATCCTGCGGTCCCAAAAAGGCATTAATTGACTTCTTGCTCACCTGTGAAATACGGAGGTCCGAAAGGGGGCCATTTAGCCGTGGGGCTCCTCCGAGCCAGTTCTCCCATTAAACTCGAATAGGAAAATGAGCATGACTGAGCCCCCGCCGCTTAAGTGCCCCATTACAACGTGAAGAAACATGGCGGCAGGAACGTGACAATTTTTGAGCTGCTTTGATAGTTCTGGACCTGGACATCGAGCCAATCAATGAGCCAGTCATGTGCTCCATCCTTGCCGAAGAATGCCCTTCCGGTGGTCTGTTAAGCCTCATGAGCCTCAAGGACTATTTGTTTTAGTTTTTCTCTGTATCCCACCATTTATCCCAGGAGTTCACCTCGACCGCCTTTTAAGGGGTCAGGGAATAATTTTCCAGTCTCCCACATTGGCTCCAATGGTTTTCTGGTTTTTTGATTCCCTCTGGAAAATGCCAATTGTGAAGCGCTGTGTGACAACCTGTTTGTAAATGGCGCTATACGAAAATAAAGATTGATTGATTGATTGATTGATTGACCGGACCACTCTGGAGGAGAATGCACTGCTCAGCTGAAAGCCCGTTGAGACGCACTGAAGGAACCTGCTGTGAGCTCTACACGCAGGGAAGCCAGAGCTGAAACAATTCTGTACGGAAGAGTGCTCCAGAGTTCCTTCTAGGCAATGTGAGACACTTATCAATACTTACAGGACATTGTTAGTTAAATTAATTGCTACTGAAATATCTTTTACCAGTTACTGAAGCAAGGGGTGCACTTACTTTTCCCCACAGGGATGTTCGATTACTTTTTGTTGAGCAGGTAATGGAAAAGTTGCAACGTTTTGTGATATTTTCTATGTGACATCACTTTTTATCTATATTGGGACTTATGTGATGGTCAAATACCCTTTTGATTTTAAATTGGCCAAAAAACTATAAATTAGCACAGGGGGGCACTTACTTTTTGGTGGTGCTGTGTGGCTCAGTAGGTAGAGTGTGGCAACACTTAGGTTGTGGGTTTGATCCCACTGGGACCACATATAGTGAAAAATGCATTCATTACTGTAAGTCAATTTGGATAAAAACATCTGCCAAATGGCATATATATATATACTTTTTCACAGTACTGCACACATATACACACACACTTTTATATAAATATATACTATATGTATGCATTTATCATGTTTTTCTTATGTAGCTTTAAAACCCTTTCAAAATAAAATTACCATTAAATAGAATGAGTAAAAAGCTGGTTACAATAAAAAATATGTGAATACACACACACACATTCATACGTATACATACTGTACTGTATATACATCACTGTGTGAATCATCTCTGGAATGTGACATGGTGGCAGTCACATGTTAAAGCCTCTCTCTCTCTCTGTCTGGGAATTATGTGATGTGGGTGAGATCTGGGTTAGAGGTTCATCCAGGTGTGGAGGATGAGAAGTCAGGTAAAATACCACGGGGACACGAGGCAAACTAATCCCGAGTGAGGAGAGTTCAACCAGAGTACATAGCACGTGAACGTTGGGGTTTTAAAATGCTTGCCTATTTTTGGAACATTGGCGGGTGAGTTCTCTGACACATGATTGTAGCAGTGGTGACTGTACAGAGGCGGCAGGGGAGGTCAAGCTTCCTCTAAAATTGAGTCAAAGTCTGTTTTGACTAAAAAACTTTTTTGTTACATATTTTTAAAAATGCATAAATGCATGAATTTTTACTTGAAATATTTGGCAAAATGGCGTCATCTATCAAACGTCGGAAAATCTTGTTAAGTTCAAGTCTGAAGCCTGGCTTCCCGTTGAAATGCATCACAACAATGGATTTGAATTGAAGTCAATGGGAAGTTTTTTCTGGTTCTGATTGGGCGATAGTCTTTATGCAGATCATTTAGCCATGCCTGGAAGCCTGGCTTCAATTTGCCTGCCTTCCCTTTGAAATCTTTGAGGAAAATGGATTTCAGTTGAAGTCAATGTGGTGCTTTCACCCCCAACAAATCATCTCATTTGATGAATGCCACTTCCGTCACTTAACACCCTGAGCAGCCGTCGTACAGTTTGTGTGTAGTGAGTGGAGGTGTCCATTTAAGATCGGCATGAGACAATTTATCTAGAGTTGTTCTTAAAACTAAAATCTTTATTCTACCCTTTTAAACTGAAAGATCGATGTGCAGAGGGTAGGATTTGATGGATTTTTACAATCACTTTTATTTACCATTTAACTTAACTGCTAGCGTCAATTGCTACCAGCTAGCTAGCCGGCTAACATAGTTAGCAAATTGCCACACATGGCTGTAATGGAGAACATTGTGTACTGGATTTTACTTGGCTCGTTTGAGTCCCGGAGTTGAGGAAACAATTAGAATTAAATCAGAGGGCAGACCAAAACCTGCTGCTATTGATTTGGTTCAAAAGGTTTGAAGTAAAACCCTTTGCATGCATGTTGGCCCTGTCTGCTTTTCAAGCTAATCCAGAACAAGATTTGATGATCTCTCTGATGTTGACAGGGCGTAAAAAAGGTATGAAAATTGGAAAGGGCACATCAGTGCAATTGCTCGATTGAGTCCATTGGACAGAATGCAGGTTGAGCATGTAATAGACCGAAGGCATTCATCTCGAAATGGCAAAGCAAAACAAAACGCCGTGGCGGATTTAACTGAGATTGTACTGTGCCATTACGTTTTGTTTTTCCGGTACTCCCCTAGTGTGCCGTAAACGGTACTGTACTTTGACAGCACACAAAAGGAACTAGTGCCACTGTGCTGCATTTCCACAGGACAGTCAACAGCACTGTCCCCTTTCTTGCAGAACACAAAAAAGAACACAGATTTCAGGGTCCCAGGACACAGAGCATTCCCCTAACAGTGGGACAGTACAATTAATGAAAGTACGCTTTGTTTGCAGTTCCAGCAACCAGCTTAACATTTGCATTTGAACAACACCAGTAGGGCAGCTAATGGAATATACAAATTGATGTCTAATATACATCTTTGGATATGTTTGTAAAGCAATGTAAAGACTTGTTAGCGATCTTATAATGTAAAAAGAAAATAGAATTATTATTATCAAGAGCAATAATAATAATCATAATTATATAGACATGGTGATCATGTTCACATTCGTTATTCCCTCAAATGAATCACAGCATGCCATGTCTATGATTGGCTGTCCTTTGAGTGCCTCAGTTCAGCAGGACACACAAAAAAAGCACAGTGGCAGCGGTCCTGGTTCCTGTCCTTTTCTTGGAGGACACAAAGCAGTACAAAGATTTCAGAGTCCTGGCACACAAAGAGCATGCCGAAACAGTGTGTCACGAAGCTGGCTGATACTTCTGACAACCAAAAATGTTTTTTTAACATTAAAAAAAAAAAAATCACTCAAGCCCCAAAAACATACAAACTAGAACTTATTTATTCCAAGAAGCTAACATACCAACAACCTAGATTTGCAACTGGTATCAAATAATACTGCTAACTGCCTTGTTACCCAGAGAAAAATGTTTTTTTTCATTTGATCAACACACCTGAGATTAAATAGGCCTGTAATTATTCGTTTCACCTGAGAGCATTCCTATCAATCAAGCAATTAGCTAATTTGCCTGCACAGCATTACATTCTCGTGAAGCTGGAGACATTCAGTTTATACAATGGCTGAATGAAGTTCCATACCAGTAGTTTTTGGCACCCTAAACATTAAATTTTTTACATTTTTAGGCATTTAGCAGATGCTCTTATCCAGAGCGACTAACACAGTTTACATTTATTTACATACAATCAATTTATACAGCTGGATATTTTACTGAAGCAATTCAGGTTAAGTACATTGCTCAGGGTACAACAGCAGTACCCCCACCTGGGAATTGAACCTGCAACCTCTGAGTTACAAGCCCAGCTCCCTAACCATTATACTACACTGCCAGCACATTAAAATGCACACACTCAATTGACAACCACATATGCAAAAGTCCAGCCGATTCCAACAGTACAGGCTACCCCTTCACAAGTGGAACAGAACAATTAGTGGCAAGCACGGCACGCTTTTTGTTGTTTCGTTCAAACCAGCATAACATACATTTTTCTGGGACTGGAGTAATTAAGTACTTGTAAAATGTTAGCCAACTGATTATAAATTGATATTGAACTTTAATAGGTATGCTACCTAAACAATGGACACAAGTTATATGTTTTTGAAAAATCTGACTCTTCTTAAAATTAGATTTTTCTTTCAAAAGCGTAATATGAATTTTATGTTGCAGATGATGAAACCTATGATGAAACCAATGAAACAGGAATTTCAGAGGGCACAATGAGGGCAAGGATTCTGACAATAAGGGCAACTATGAGGAATTGGTCTAAATAATTTTGGTATCAATCCAGAATGACCACTCATCTCATCTACGGTCCCAGAGGAGATTAAGAACAAAGTTGACCAAGCTAGTTATTTTTGCATGGCAGATAGGTTAAACTACTGATGTTGCCTGTTGAAAAATGACATTTCAAACAGAAGCCTGCTGCACAGACAGCCAACATGGCATCATGAATGAGTGGGCTTCAGGCTAAAGTTAAGGATGTGGCACCTATCCCTGTGTTTGTGCACTGTTATGTGCATTGTCTGAACATTGTCTGAACCAGGGAGCAGGACACGTACAGTTAAGTGCACCATCATGAAATGGCAAACATGTTGAACGCCTGTCATTTTCTCAGACTGCAGCGGTAAAAGACTCAAATAAAAGATGTCTCGTATTCAAAGAGCTGAGTCATCTATTAATGTCCTTCATCCTCAGTGGAAGGGAGATCGCCCTGGCCTTGCCTGCATGGACATCCGTAGTCGTTGCTCACGCGTGAAGCATTTCACGACGTACGGGAAGATGAATTGTAAGCAGTGGACTTGTATTATATTATTGTATCGCTCTCGTTACCTAATTGATTGTGAAATTAAGTATTTTCCTCCCCCCAGAATTCACCTGGACAGAACCACTTTAGAGTGATTTGATCAACTGTAAACACATTGTGACCAAGAATAAACCTGTTCTTAATGGCTTATTTTAACTGCCTGTACACGAGAGGGGGAAATGTAAAGCATTTGTTTGAATTGGAATTATTATACAGTGTTCCAATGATATGGAATAAACAGTTTGGTGCAGGCCAACATTGTGTGTGTGTTTGCATATGCATGTGTGCGTATTATGAGGTTATATTAATATTGGTATGTCATTACCATCCAGCAGTTTGGAGCTGTGGCTGCTGGTTCCTACAAATCCATTCAAACTACATCTAATCAGAAAGCATTCTCCTTCGTTCGTCAGATTGCCAGGTGTGCCGAATTCTTTAAAATAATATGAAAGTGTAACATCGGGAGCCAAATGTCTGGCAGGGATGCCTTTTCTGCGTCCTGACACAGAAAAGTGTACGGTCATTAAGTGTAGTTCTCCTGTAGGTATTCACCAAGGCCAATGCTGCCATTTCACAAATATTACCATTAAATGCACATTCAGTGTCACATTAAAAATAGACCACATGTGAAGGTGATTGTTACACTCTTTCTTTATTTATCCATTATTGTGATGGCTAAAAATTGCTATTTTAATTGCGTTGCTCTGTGAGCCATTAGGAGCCAGTGTTCTCCAACGATGATTATCAAATCTAAATAAATGAGTGTAAGTGTGCGTTTAGAGAAAGATGACCACTACCATCATGAGCATTAACATTTTTAGCACACCAAAAGCAAAAGTGCTTAGTAACCAAGCCCACACATGCTTTAGCTTCAGTCACTTGTGAGGAGCAGGGTGGATGCTGGTACGGTTGTATGGCAGAAGCCTTTGAGTGATACCGCAGGCTACCCACCGAGCATAGTGTCAGGCAACTATTACTGAAGGATCACAAAGCGATCGAAATGTTAAGTCGCTGACTTAGTGTGACACGCAACAACGAAGCCACTTTAGATGTGTGCTACTTTTGAGCTTTCTAAGGCGCTAAGCTTTTCTCCATTGCATATTATTGTTGTCAAACATAAATAAATGGCTCTTATACCATTTATTTATTATTAATGTTAAATTAAAAATGGGCATAAATAAATGGCTCTTGATGTCTTTTGCCGTTTTACCATTTATTTAGATTGTTCTTAATTAATGCAATCTTGTAATATAAGAGCGTTAAATCAAAATGGGCCTTAATTAATACAACAAAGCAGGAAGTGAAGAGGGAAATGTAAAGGCGCCGTGTGAAGTTCTTTTTCCGCTTAGTTCCAACTTCCGCTTTAAAATTCAGCTCCACAGCGTGGCTCCTCCTCGTAGTTAGCGCTCCACCGATAAAGGCTTGTGACACATTTATCCCGGAGAGGGCCCTACCAGTGAATTAGGGCACCCTCCTCCCTGACACGCCCGACACATCGTTATTCAATAAACATCACACTCCCAGGGTCAATAAATTACCATCAGAGACTGCACGCTTCAATTAGTATGCCTGACTGGGCCCCAATACCCACTTAGCATCCTGCTCTCGCTAAGACCTGCGATTAACTGTACGCACACTTGCCATTTTAATGAAGCAGATATACTGCCCTGAAGTGCGCGCATCCGCCGGTGTTTACAGTTAACGTCGTCGGCTGCGTAAGCCAGGGGAACAAAAGGAGCAGCGTTTAGCGGCCGAGATCGTTTCATCCGGATTCAGGCGGCGTCCGCTGCCTTATTGTAATACGGCTTTGTACAAAACGGAAGGTCGATAGCATCAAACAGTCTGTAGCGGAGGGAATCTGCGCCGGGTGTCAGTTATGACAGTTTGGCATCCATAGGAGTAATACTTAGCCAAACAACTTATTCCCCCTCATGCAGCTGAATCTACAGGAGCTGCCAGCTTTCAATACACGTCCTATGAAATGGTTCAGGTGAATTGGGGGGGGAATGACTTAATTTCACAATCAATTAGGTAACGAGAGCAATATAACAAGCAAGTCCAGTGCTTACAGTTCATCTTCCCGTACGTTGTGAAATGCTTCACACGTGAGCAGCAACTATGGATGTCCATGCAGGCAAGGCCAGGGTGATCTCCCTTCCACTGACAATGAAGGACCTTAATACAGGACTCAGCTCTTCATTTGAATATGAGATATCTTCATCTCCAAGTATGTGTAAATGACTTGCGCTGTGAGAGCTGATAAGGAAACCTGTTCAGTTTATTAATGGTACATAATGCACAGAGCCAGTTGGAATTGATTGTGTACTGAAGCATGATTCAATGGTGGGGGACTTCGTTATTACAAAATCAAAAATATGTTCCAACCACCAAATGGGGCCATGACATCAAACAATGTATTTTGCTTTGAACTTTACATACGATTGGCCAGTAAAGGCAGACAAGGACACCTATTCAGTAGAGCAGGGTTACTCAAATTAGAACTCAAATCTAAGTCCTTGTGGGTCAAGCACTGCTGTTTTTCCACCCTTTATTAACCTGGGAGTCAGGTGTGAAGACACTCTGGCCAATCAGTTGCACCAATTGTTCAATTTACTACCTGAGAGAAAAGAAAACCAGGACCAGATTTGACTTCCGCATGGTTTGGATGTTTGCACCCTTAATGGAAAAATATCATGAATCTCATATGTAAAATGTCAAAAACACATTAATGTATGTGATCATGTGTGCACACATGTAAAGTAAACGTGACCATGTGTGGTATTAATGTCAATCACATGTGAAATGCCCCAAACACAGATGTGATTCACGTGTGCAGAATTTATGTGATTTTTCTGTGAGGGATCTTCTACAGCTGGATCTGGTTTTGAAAACCCGTCACTCCGTTGCGTTTGATGGCGATCTGGCTAAGCCCCCGCAGTCCATCTCTCAGCAGGCTGACGCTTGTCCACAACAATCCTGCCTTCCCTCACTGACCGCTTGCTTGTCATGGTGGTATTTTTGTCTGAACCGCGAGACAACACAGGCGAGTACTTTGTGACTCTGTCTCTACATGTCCCTTGGATTTATAGTTTATTTTTCGATTGCTGTCGTCATATACGTATATATTATGTACAGGCCCCAAACTTCTGGATTGTTTTGTACATATTAGTTGTTCTCTTGGTTTGTTGGCTGTACAAAATGTCCTTTTGCTAGTCTTTTCTATAATTATTATCATTGCCGATTCAATTGTTTTTCTCCGTAATTCTTGTCTTGTGTACCGTGTGGAAATGCTGCCTGACACCTTAATTTCCCCTTCGGGATCAATAAAGTATCTATATATATATATATATTTCTAATATTCACAGGGAATGCTTACTGCACTAAATACGTACTACAATGCAGGTCACAAATCTTTTGCTCATTGCCATTTGGATAATCTCAATATGAGGAAATGACCACTGCGTACTCAGTTTTGATGAGAATTATTTTTAATTTGACAGCATGCTTTGACAAGGACCATTTTATTTTAAAATGCAGCAATGGTTACATTTCAGTGATTAACATATCCAATGCTCTTAGGCTACGATAAGCCTTTTGCACAATGTGCCACCATTTGATAGTTGTTTTTAGTTTGCCTGCTGTGTGGGATTTTGAGCCCAAAATGAGAAGTATAGCATTTTTCATTAGGAGTTTTGCAAATTGAAATGCCATTGTGAAAAAAGTGCCAAAGCAATTGTAAAATAAAAAAAACTGTAAGACACTTTATGTCGGGGTTTCCTTCATTCTGGCAGTTACCTGTATACGCACTTCCCTCTGCTCTTATATTCTACGTGAAATGTTTTCAGAATGACAGAACAAAGGGAACAAAGGCAGGCGTTTAACCCGTTTATTGAGTGCCCTGCCTTGTTTTGCTTCCAAGGTTGACATTGATTTGTGACTGAGCGCTTTCCAAATTTTCGCATTAACTGCGATGGGGGCCACATTTGTGAAGGACGTGAAGGACACGCCGCAATCACCGCCCTTATTGCCCCCGAAGGGGTTGTTTTGGAGCGTCCGTCATAAGCCGGAGCGTGCGTAAACACGTCCCGCGAAACGCCCCCCGTCGCCACTTTAAGCTTGAACAAACTGTCCTGAGCTGCGACGTCTCAAGCTTCTGCGGATGGCATTTACCTTTGAGGCTCGTATCGAATTCGCCCGGCGATTTGCATGTGTAATGGACAACACCAATACAAACATCCAGAGGTGGCTGAGTAAATAATTACCCGTCAGGAAGTTTCATCCGTCCTCTACACTTTGGAAAGCCTCTCATTAATAATGCCTTGCTTGTACAGATGGGGAGGCGATTACTTAAATATCTATTCAGTCTGACGGCAAACTTAAGTTTAAACTACGAAATCTGAGCAGGGGTAACATATTTTTGTTTCTGACACACCAGTGAGTCACTGCAATGAATTATATACATTTAAAAATCGAAATGAAATATTGAACTGTACACGAGTTCCTTCACCATCAACAGAAACCAGGAGGGCAGGAAATATCAGGTGCACCAGCAGGTAAAGTCACATTTTCCCAGACTTTGGGATAACTCTCACTAGGAGAAGTCACAGATCGAGGCCCAACAAATCAATTAGCACAGAGCCCTATTCTCCTTAATCAAAAACAATATTGATCTCCGGCTTGCCCTTCTGGCCTTAGGGCAGGAAACATGGCCGTCTGGGGAGCTGCCATCATTAACGCACTCAAAATTGCTGTGGGTAATTGATTCTGCCTCTTCTGTGTATATATATATATATACGTGTGTGGTGAATGAGTTTAATTGTAAGAGATATGAAGTCTTTTTGATTGTGAAACATAAGTGTGACCATAACCACAAAGTCCATCAATACATTTCTTGAAATAGTTTGGATTCCCTCTGACCCTGGTGTGGATATCCGTTCATGGGTGTTATTTATTTATTTGTATTAATTTTTTTAAACGCAACGCGCCATCACTCGGGCGAGCCGGCCGGAGTACGGTGTGAAATCGCACGTGGAGCGGAGTTAACGGCGGTGCAGCAGGGATCCCAAAGCCCAGGCGTGTCGGAGGGGGGGCTTAATCTGCCGCTTGCATTCAGCAGCAGTCAGTCCAAAGGAGGGGAGGGAGGGGGCTGCGTTGACACAAAGCCATCCTGGTTTGGAGAGCGTGGTGTCATTTTTTTCCTCCCCTCTTCTGAAAGGAGCCGCGAATAATTATAGCGAAGCAGCAAACGGCGAGAGGATTACATGAAAGAGCCCGGCGCGGAGAGGACCCTAACAGAGCGCCTCGACCCACAATGCAATCTGTTTTTAATCTGCGTTTTATGCCTCACTTGTGGATTATTATTTTAAATCTTGTGTATTAGGCAGGATCCTGAAGAGGCCCCTTACCACTCTGCAGGGGCCCCTTACCATCCGCTAATTACTCTGCTGACTTTGGGGTTTTAATAATCAAGCTGATTTCTACTCAAGATAAGACATTGTGTGTATGTGTGTTCGCGCACGTGTGTGTGTGAATGCTTGTGTGTGCGTATACTTGTTTGCTTGTGTGCACGCGTGTGTGTATATGTGTTTGCTTGTGCGCATGCGTGTGAGTGTGTGCATGCCTGTGTGTATATGTGTTTGTTTGCACACAAGTGTTACAACTCAAGTTCAGAAGTTGGGCTTTTCAACATAATGGCTCACGTCTGTGAACGAGGTCGAGGGGTGGTGGTGGGGGGGAAGTGAACCAACAATCGCTCTGTCAAAAGAGTGACCGCGACACGCGCTTCCATTCCGCCCGGCCGCGTGAAAACAGCCAAGGACGCGGACACAGTGTAACCCCCCTCACACGAGAGCCCTCTTCACTTTATCACGCCAGCACTCAATCAGCTTCTTCAGACTCCAGCGCTTCTTAGAGGGGCATTAACAGCTGAGGCTGAAGGGCCATCAGCATTAGCCGAGCCGTCTGAAGAATCTCTAAAGACCGCTATTAAGAAAAAAAAAAAAAAAAAAAAAAAAAACGCGGTGTGAAGCGCTGATTGCCGGCGGTTTTAATGGCCCGTTTGTCACTCTTAGTGGCACCGGCCATTTCGGGCTGCCAAACGCGTGCACCTAAAAAACATTTCATTGCATCATGCTGGTTATTAGCGCTGAGAATACCTCCAGTCGATTCAGCAAGAAACCACTTAATTGCCTCGCCTAAGGGCAGGGGGAACAATCATAAGACATATCGACTGGTTGGGCTTATAATTATACTTTTACCGCCATAAAGCCGCTTAGCAGGCCTGCGCCCAATATCAGCTCACATTCGCTAATGACCTCCCCTCGTCACCCGATGTGGATTCCCAACAATTTAGCGCCGAGAGGTATCATTACCTCACAAAGAGGTGCGCGGCATTTTGAGATGGCTCCGAGCTCGTTTTTATGACTTTTTAATTCGGCGATCGGGTTTTTAGCGCAGCGCCGCCGATGTGATTGATCTCGCTGCGGGGATGTGACGTTCTCCCCGCAGTTTGAGAGGAGCCTCGAACGCCGACGTGTCAAGAAAGGAACGATGTTTAAGAGAGTATCCTCCGTTGCCGCGACGGTAATGAAAGTAAGATATTTCACGTGGCGAAGCATTTAAAATGTGCCGTTGCTTCATGACCGCGACGCAGTTTCCCCCTGCGGGTGATTTCATTCCGGATTTTCCCCAAAGTTAAGCTTGGTGAATCGAAACATCTACATATACATCAGTGCCGCAAACAGAAATGCGGTCAGGTCTTCATTCCGCTTGTTGCCTTAACTTTACGGCCGAGCAAATGCAAACATGGCACTGGTAGGTGCAATCTAAACACAGCGAGGCAGGAAGTCATGGAAGACCACGCCGTTACCGTCATCTTTTGAAAGTCCCTCAGGAGGGTCACTTTCAGACTATCGGTCATTTTGTTTTTAAATTTGGCATTCCTAGCGGTGGGTGAATCGCCTTGCCTTAAAGATATGAGAACAGGGCCAGGCTCCAAGATGCAAAGGGGGAAAAAGAAAGAAAAAAAGCTTTTGCATGATGGCAAGAAGCCTTCACCAGGGCGCGATGCAAGATTCTTTAGCCACGCTTTTGGCCACGCTTCTGCGCGGCTGGCATGGGTGACACCTGTTATGGTTGAATAATAATACTAATAATACTAATAATAACACAATCATTTAGCAGACGCTTTTATCCAAAGCGACTTACAGAAAGTGAGTACCATGGTGAGTTCATTAATCGAATCATGCCTTGCAGTGCTGGGCTAGAACAAAAGCCTGCACCCACGCCGGCCCTTCTCCGATAAGATTGGACACCCACCCCTGGTCCGTTCCTCCAATCCAAAGAGCATCTCGGAGCAGCCCGGACCTCGGTGCTTGCCCCCGCCGTGAGAACCTCGCTCGCCCAGCGCTTCAAAGGCCCGGCCCGCTGCGAGGTCTCCTTACGCCACGCGTAAGTCAAGAGCAGTAAATATTTTATCACGCGGTAAAAGTCGAAGCTCTCAAAAGGCGCTGGCAGGTAAGGTCACACGTTAAAGGAGGTGTGGAGGGGGGGTGTGAAGCCTTTATATCTTTTTTTAAGGGAGCAGGGGGAGTCCGGGGGCCCCCTGTCAAAGATATATAATTCATAAACGCCATTCATAAAAGATCAGTCCCGTTCATCAATGCGTTCCTGCGCTACATCGCAATCAGGTGTCATCATTCCCAGTGTCCTGACAGCACGGGCGCGCGCTTTTGTTACTCTTTCTCCTTCTCCTCCTCTGAGTGCATTAGAGCGGATATGCAATTTCAGCTCACACACCCGGGCTCTCCGGTTAAAACCACACACTGACCAGTCATACTCTGCCGGCTGTCAAAACAAACACATTATACACTCCACTCTGCGCGGTCGCCTTCTCGGCTCGAAAACACTTTTATCAATGGTATCGGAAAAGGCATTACGGTCAGAGGGAGAGGAAAAAAAACGGCAAAGCGCATTAAAGTGAAACAGGTTAATCTCAGGGCATCGTGGCACAGCTAAACCTGCTCCTCTATTAACTTCTGCCCCGTTGCCCGGGGACATATCGGTCAGCGCTGTGAATTTCCGTCATCGCACGAGAGCCGGTGGACGCTCTGTTATAATAACATGCAGAGGAACATAGAAGTGGCATCAAAGACTAATGTTTATTTCTCCTGGAACGTTTCCTCCGGTTCCCTCTAATGAGGCGACGTCGAGCCGAAAGATTCCCCGCCACTCTATCTGCGTTATTGACGAGACAGCCCCGGCAGAGAGCAGAGGAAATTGTGAACACTCACACTCGGCGCACAATAAATATCGGTGTAATTCCCACCCCTGAAAGGCTGTGGTTTGTTTGGGAGATTGGCTTTGTGTCCGAAGGAGGTGGGGGGGGGGCAGGGGGGCGGGTGACGTGGGATGGGGGTTCAGTGATGACCAATTTAGTATTTCCGCTGGCATTGTTCTCTTTATAATGTGTGCAGTCAGCCCAGCCCAGTGGAATGGGACACACAGACCGGAATCACGCTCTGCGACAGGTCACTGCGCCGATCCTCGACCCAAACGGAAAGGAAAAGAAAAACAATCCCTGGCAAAAACGTTGCTTGCTTATGAATTATTAAGCTGGGAGATGGAGGAAAAAACCCTCAAAAAACAACAACCTTGCACTTAATGGTGATCATTTACCAACGGGGTGGTTTAAATTAATGCTGAATTTGGATATTGATTAATATTCACCTGCTTAGGTGGCAAGACTGATGCCAGAGAAGTGAGGCCTGACCCTGGGGATTGGGGACTGGGTAATGGATGCGACCCATTGTTGGTTGCTGGGTAATTTAATGCCTGCCTACAATAATACGTTTTTTTTGGGGGGTTGAATTCCGCCTTTTTCGATTGCATTCAATTTCGATTGCATTCAATTCACTCTCGCTGTAATTGAGAATCACCTTCCACTGAGAAACCATTTCTCATCTCACTGGCTTTGTCAGGTGGACCAGTGGAGCTGTTGTCATGGCGCCCGATGTTGCTAAGAGTTAGGAATATTATGGGCGCATTAATCCAGGGACCAAGGTCCGCAGAAGCTTGCGGTTCACGTGGCGGCGAGGTTAATCGAGGTATCGGGGGAACACCCTTTTTTTGCCGCCACGCGCTTTCTCCCATAAAAGACTGGAAGCAGAATTACCAACGCTGTTTATCATAGGCGGATCCCCGTGTGTTTAGAAAAACAGGCCGCAAACTGAACAGAAAACGTGATTTAGGAGAGCAATTCACTCAGGCACACATCAAACATGGGCAGAATGTTCCGTGGCCTAGTCGATACAAAGACCAGGGCGTAACGTGGCGATCAATAAGCACTCAGTGACCTTTAGTTTAAGGCCGCCCCCCTGCCCTGCGTGGGGACGGACCGAAAGGAGCATTTTAATAAATGATAATTGAAGAAGCAGAGGAAGGCGGTCGGCGGATTCGATTGACGGACACGCAGACAGATGGACGACGGAGACGCGTTTGATGCCTTCTCCCGAAATGCAATAAACAAAGACAAGCTCGCCGACGGTTCTTAAGGGTCCAATAACAGTGGATACATGGCTCGCAAACAGGCCCCCTCCCGCGCGCGTGCGGTTTCCAAGGGTTGTGAAATTGTTTCCAAAACAACGGTCCAATATGACCAGATGTGTGGGGGAATAGGACTGCTTAATCCACACGCGCTCAACGGGATTTGTGGCAAATTCACCGACCGCCAAGCCGTGCCGTTGCAGTTTGTTAGGCCCCTAACCTCGTTATAGGTTTTCACCTCGCCGGTGCTGAGAGGGGAAATACTGCCCCCTGTGGACAGACGGCGAATAGCACCAGAGTTTTCCCTTGTCTCAGAATGCAATGCTCCAAGCAGGTTTTACACGTTCCTGTTGTGACAAACAGAGAAAAAATAGACTTAGTCCTCGTCTCCAGACACAATAACAGCCAAACAGCATACTACCCTTGTAGTTTTGCCCCCTGTAATAATAACTGATAAAAAACTAGCATCTTAATGGCTTCCATTATTCATTTGGAATTGATAACAATGGAATCGTTTGCCCCGGCACATAGCAGAAAACGAAACCCTCAGTTGTCTGACCGCTAATCTTCGCTGACTTAAATTAACATGGAATATTCATTCTTTGTAACACGCATGTCCGTTTCTGACAAAGTGCAACATTAAGAGGGTAAATCACCTTTCGTCAGACACTCAAGGCATCTAATTAAAAACAATTTAATCGGCTAATTACCTCAAATTAACAGGTTGTTACACTTCAGGAATCTCAATTGTGGTTGCAATGAAAAGCGGCATACACAATGGTACTCCAGGACTGAGTTTGGGAACCCTTGCCTTAATGTCTACTGAGGGCCAAAGTATAGTCACAGTGTTTAGTATCAGCTGTATTACGGATGTGATGTCAAACTTAACCCCCCCCCCATCTCAATGACATTCAATCAAAGGGACCAAATTTCAACCTTTCATAGCATTGAACGCATTTTAAATACATGAACTGGGCCATTTGCCTTTAAGCCAACTTCAATATCATGCAATATGGGGTTTTTTTTGGCGGGGGAAGAAAAGAAGAACAGGGTCGGTCTGACATTAGGGCTTACAGAAGCCTGGCCACGTTTGCAAAAAAAAGATGGAAAATAACACACCTAAAAGGGAACTTAGAAAAAGACACATCGAGAGATTCACAGGAACGCCAATTAAGGAAACGGATCTGAAAAGTTGACGGCGTGGTCGATAGCTCACTTCAGGCGATCTTTCCTCGCCGCTGGGATTACAGTACCGGGGCGGGCCCACCTCGTCTCATCCGTGAGAAGAGAAGGATGGTGTGTTTTTACCCTCCTCCCTCCCCCTCCCTCCCCCCCCCCGTACTTCACTTGACAGGATCAGTGCTTTGCCATTAGCCCTGTCCTGACTGGACCTTGAGCTGGCTGATAAAGATGTTTGTGTTCCTCTGAGGTGGATGTGTGAGCTTAGCGGCGGCCGGTGATGGAGATTTGTTCGGGGGAAGGTGAACCGAAGGACACGGAGGCAGATGCTGTGATTCAGGCGGTTGGGGGGCTCAGACACTTTGTTTTTTTTACATTTTTTCCTGGAGGTCGCACTATATATATTCGGACCATTTAGTAATTACATACTAACCAATATATATATATATATACACAAAGTGAGTATTTATTTTCTTTACATTTAATAAACAGATAGAAAAGAGGTAAATAATTATTGTGTTTTTGCTGTTTAGCTGAGAGAGTTAGAGAGTAGTGACGCAATACAGGAAGTGTATGTTTGGAAAATGTGACGACATGGAAGTGAAGCACACACGAACGGGGAAGTAAAGTGTGTGCATTCGCCTTCTCCTTGCTACATCACAGAAGAATCTGACCAACCGTGGCCATCAAAGATCGTCTGGCACTTATCGCGAAGGGCAGGGGTGCGCCCTTGTGCCCTGGCCATATTAATGGTCCGCTCTCTCAACGCACTCATTGGCTAAATAGATGTATTGCCTCTACAGCTCAACCCAATGGCTGGGGAATTTCATACAAAATGGCTGCCGAGGCTCCCACCCCCTTGCCTCCACCATGCAACTGAAAGAAGGCAGTGCTGTAGTCACGTGATCATGTCATGTGATCATGTTAATAATGTGATAGATGCTATTTTGGTGAAAGAAGAGTGGGAGAGAACAGGCAGGGGGCGGTGGGGAGTTGAGGACTGAATAGATCAATTGTGAGGATCTCCTATTTACTTTTGCCTTGTCCCTTCATGCCCACTGACTGATCTCGCTCTTTGGATGGTTGGATTCCCCCCCACACTTTTATTTTGTCACGGCACGCTTTGATATCTAACGAGGCCTAATTAACCCAGTAGGGTATTGACACAACTCTGTCTCCTCCGTTATTCAATTACGCAGAAGGAAGCGTAACCGCGACGTCTCTTTGGGCATCCGGCGTCTGCTCTAACACCTCGAGGATACGCGCAGGAAGACGGCTTCAGATGAATCTTCAAACGGGCCCGCACAAGTTAAACCCACTCGCGTTCGCTTCGGCGCCGCGCCTCGTTTTGTATTCAAATTTCCCTTTCAGGTCAAGCTGCGCAATTGACTGACTCGATGTGAAAGGATGTTGGTCCCGTGCGCTCTTCGAACAGATATCAGAACAAAGCCTGCAGGCATTTTCATTACTTTCGTTAAGGTTATCAGAGCGACAGCGAGTAAGATCAGCCCTTTAATCTTTTATGCCTTGTCCTTTTTTCTTTTTTTGTGTGTCTTCTTTCCACTCCGATCACAGGCTACAGTGTGAATATTCAAGAGAAGTTAAGACCGTGTCCGTCGAGATGGGCTTTGAGAACATATACTGAGGATTCTTTTCCGCGCCGGAGTGGTTTTGGCTTTTTCATCTTTTCGATTAGAGTCAAGACCGCGAACGCCTTTTAACAGGAAACGACACAAGCCTAAAACAACAATGTGACTGATTGCATTTAAACTGTGGTGTATATATATATATATATATATACAGTATATACGTATATTGAAATGAATGTCATTTTAAATGAGTATACATTTAGGAAAAAGGCCACTTCAACGATTTTTTTAAGAAAACAACTCCTAAACTAAGATCTGATAAACCTAATGGTATTATTATTATTAGTAGTATATGTACAGGTAACTGTCAAAATAAAGTAAACAACAACATAGTGTCTCAATACAGCTTCAATGCACCTTGGAATAGTGTCTGGAACTCTATTGAACTCAACATCATTTCATCACAAGAAATTCCATCATTTAGTGTTTTGTTGATGGTGGTGGAAAACAGCGCTCCAGAATCTCCCATACGTGTTCAGTTGGGTTGAGATCTGGTGACAGAGACAACCATGGCATACGTAATGCTTCACCATAGTATGCCTCACCACAGGATGAAGGTGATCACTCAGAATGGCTTTATATTTATTGGTGTTTACCTTGCCCTCAAAGGAGTTGAGTAAACCACACCAGGAAAATGCACCCCACACCATAACAGAGCTGCCAGAACCCTTCATTTACTTAAGTGCTTCCTTTATTTTGGCAGTCACCTGCACCTGTATCACCCAAAACAAATATAAAGGAGGAAGGAATGTTGGCGCAGCGGATCTTCTAGAACGCCTCTATTCCAGTGTTCTAGAACATTCCATTGTTCCGGAAGTTTCTGACACCTCTTCCGTGACAGTAGAGCAGTCATGACACACAGACACGTCCCCTACCAGCAAAACGTAACCTTTAAAATCTTGTAGCTTGTTTCATTCTCCCCCAGCGTCCCCCCTTCTGTTTCCTTCTGTCACTCCCTATTGTTTAAATATTAGTATCATTTCCCGCTCAATAACATTTTGCTTTATACTTATTTCCTAGACTTCACGGCTCATGAAAGCCTCGCTTATCGCCTTGGTTATTGGTATGCACTCTTGCACTTGACATTTCTTTTAATTGTATGTGTCCTCCTCAGTTCCCCGTGCGAATCGTGGTTACGGTGCGTGCGCGCATTTGTTACACTAAATTGGCAGCCAATTGCACAAGTTATCTGAATCCGCAGTCTATCTGGAGGGAAGGAGGGAGGGGGGGGGGGGCGAGTTATGGCGGGGGAGGTATTTCAGTAAATATGACATAATACAAAAGGAGGATGAGGCTTTCAGATTGAGAAGTCGCACAGAAGGTTACCATATCCGCCGTTGCCATGGTAACCTCTCAACCGGCGCTTACTGCAAACTTTTTAGTGGAGTCGTCTAAATCCGGCCACCCTCGCCACCTGTCTTACAGTGGGGATAAAAAAAGTATTCACCCCCGCCCCCCCCCATTGGCCCGGTCAAAGCCCAGACTTCAATCCCATTGAGAATCTGGAGAACGATTTTAAAATCGCAGTTCACCCACGGTCTCCAATAAAACCTGATGGAGCTTGAGCAATTTTGTAAAGAACAATTTGCAGTATCCAGATGTACAAAGCTGGTAGAGACTTACCCAAATAGACTCACAGCTGTAATTGCAGCTAAAGTGCTTCTACCTAGCATTACGTCTAGGGGGGTGAATACTTATGGAATCAATTATGTTCCGTTTTTTATTTCTAATTAATTCAGATAGAGCTTTAGAGATGTTTTCTTAATTGATGTTATAGGATTTTGTGTTACTCAGTGCCACGGAATCCCAATTAAATCCATTTTGAATGTTTATTATCCCAACTGCGAAACCCTCTTGGAAGCAGGTATGGTATGAGCAGGCCACTGTTCCGTGACGGGAGAAGAGTGAGTACAGCTGCAGCACAGTGCACGCGCTCAAACTCCCTCATCAGAGGGCTTAATAATACATGTACAAACATTTATTCACGTAGAGTAACCCTCGACAATGTCTTTTTTAATGATGCATAACACGGTTATTAATGCATTATTAAGTAGGGAAAACTACACGGCACATCTATACAGTGTTAATAAGTTAAGACAAAGTTTCCAGTGTCTGGCAAGAGCTTTGTCTGAGGAGGGCACACTGCTGGCGGCCCACATAATGGAGGGGGTGGGCGGTTGCCTTATATAAAAGGGAGGTATGTCAAATTAACATGGAAAGATTGCGCTGGGCATTGCACTCAAAACGGGGAAGCGGATCACTGATTAACTGAATAATTTGCGACCGTGTTTCCAGTGGGGCTCACTGTTTGAAGGGGTCGAGGCCCTCAGAAGTAACAAAAGAATGGCAAAGTAAGTGCAAGTCATTACATGCTATTCATAGCCTGCGATACAGGTGAAATACACCAAATGCCAAGTGTGACGAATCAACAGCAGGCGTGCAGGGGGCGAGGCCCTTTCGTTTATTCACGGAATAAATAAATAAATGAATAATGAAAATGAGTGTACGTGCTTGAACTGAGCTGTCTTACGGGCTGTCAGTAAGACCATCTGGCGAACATGGATAATTATGCACGGACATTGAAAATGTGATAACGCGTGCACCCTCCGAGCACAGCGTTGCACGCTTTGCGCGAAAAATCGGCGACATTTTGAAACGGTACTTCAACAAATCTCCTTCAACGCTACGCCTATTAAAACGAAGTCGGGAAATTTAATTAAAAAGAATACAATTAAAATAGTAATAAATCAATAAAGAACCGAATCCGTGCTTTGGTGAACGGTAGACGAAGCGTTCGATTTAAACCGCCTGACGTCGCAAAAATGTGAGCCGCGGCGGCGCGGTTGGATAGGGAACGGCTGCCTTCGCGTTAGCGTTTCACAGTCCACTCGGACCCTGGGCCGACCGTCAGTGGAGGAGTTGTACCGCGTGCGCAGGGAGGCAAGTCCCAACTTGTCAGGTCCCATCAGCACCTCTTTCTGCCCTCTGTGACAAAACTGCCTTTTTGGTGCTTTTGTGACATTTGCTCTCACGTTTCGCGACGCAATTACGATCTTCCGTTGCAGTCAGCATTTTGAAAAGGGAGCAAATTAATAGGCGAGATTAACGTCTGTCCGATACGCACATTTCAAAGGTGAATGTGGGTTCTGTTTTTATTTGTTCTCTGTTTATCAAGGAGGGAAAAAACCCCATTTCAGATTAAAAGATCTATTTTTCATGGAGTACCTGCCTAAAAGAGCAGGGAACCTAGATACAAATACACAAGACAATATTAAAAAGGGCAATACAGTAGAACAGTGACCTTACACCAATCATATACATATTAGCATGTCATGCATGGTGCACTCCCCAGTTGCTGCTCTGTAAATTATGCCTTAGCGGGTCCAGATTTATTTGATTGTCTAAAACGCTAACAGTGGGAAACTTGGGGGGCCTCGTTTATCAGTCAATCTCGTGAACGCATTATGTCGTAAACTGTGGGCGCGCACACTTTCACAAGGAGATTTATCAATATGAGTATGAGCGTACCAGATCCGACATTTATCAAATCAAACAGGACAGCCCCAGACCTGACGCATTCACATTTGCTTGTGGCACACGTGACTTTGGCCTGCGACCGGTTCTGACAAACAAACATATGAGCAAATCAATGTCTGTTCGATGAACGAGGCCTGAGATCTGCAAGATCACCTTGAAAGATTGTGCACTCCTGAATTTGAAAAGACGTTTGTCAGTGGACTGGGCACATCAACGGCTTTGAAACAAGCCATATTTCTAATGTGGTATGAGATCAATGACCAACAGAGCTCAGTCAGGCACTTTCTACCATAGATGGTGGATATATATATATATATATATATTACAGTATATCTGTCTTATCTTCTGCCTTTGCATGTGGCAGGTGGGGAATCCTGCGGTAGTGGCTGTCTACCCACTTTTGTGGCTCCCCGCTGTCCTGTTGTCACAGTTTTAACACCAGTGCCACTTTTATCTCTCCTAGCGCTCAGACCTCTGTCTCTCCCTCCCTCTGCCCTTTGATGATGATGGCTGCCGTTACTAATCCATGCAGCCATTAACATTAGGGTTTTTGGGGTACTTTGACGCTCTGTATTAATTTGTGATGGTGTTTCGCGCGTGAGTCTAACAAACGTCCACGCGCGGGCTGGGCCCTGCTCTCGCGAGCGCGATCGAACAGGTGGGCAAATTCACGAGGCGCCGTTTCAGAAGCTGCAGGCGAACGCGGCCGGGGTTGAGTTTTATTCTCTGCTCCGAGATCGACCTCATATTTCAAACCGTGAAAAGGGGGTCTGCGGAGAACGTTTTGCGCAAATATTTTTTTGCTTTCATTTTTTATGAGTTGTCAAGCCGAATATGTAATAAGGTCATAGCCAGGGGTTTTAATGGAACGCAAAATGTCTGGGAGACGGCCGGAGAGGAAAGGTTATTGGATCTGGTCGCCCGGCAATTTGTATTCCTCGTCTTTTTTGTTGTTTCCATTAAAGATTCACTATCTCGCAAGGGGTTATGATGAAGTGTTGATTGGTTAGGATTGCGTTTCCTCCGTAATAGAGTGGATCGAGACCGCTCGCTGAAATTGATGTAAACCTTCAGGGCCTTTAATTTCTGGAGAACAGCGTAGCAAAGTGAAACTTTTTTTTATTGATTGTGTTGGGTCTTTCATCACAATGAGAAACGCGTTGTCAGTTTGACCGTGGTCTTGTCTCGGAGCTCGGTGCCAAGAACCAGTCACATCCCATAATGTGGCATTCCGTCTTTATTTTAAACAAACCTATCGACGGGAAGATTAAACTATCAAGACGTATTAGGATCGAAGTGAACAGAGATTAATGTCTCGAAAGGGGATGGACTTTCTTCACTGACGCAAATACCTGTGAAGTGACCGTGATTGGTTATTCTGTTCCAAAAAAAGCCATTGAAAAATAAATCACATTTTTTGGGCAACCTTCCCACATGCTCTCAGCTTTGAGTTTCGGCGTCCATCGGATGGAGATGGACGATTTAAATTAAAATTATATTCGCATCAGATTTTACCCGTTTGAACGGGAATACCTACAAGGCATGATGAGATCGTCCTTTTTAATATGTATTTGGATTTGCAATGGACTTTTAAAGATACATCTACCCTCCTTGTCTTGTGCTATCTCCTTCTTATTGAAGAGACTGTTCTTTTTCAATGGCTTAGCCCTAAGCAGACTCGCACTGCAGCAGCAGAATTAAATTCAAATGATAATTTGAAGGTGAATTTTAATTCGCGTTATCCATGGAGATTCCCAGTAAGCGGGGTAGAGAGCTTGTTCATTTTGTAGGCTTCTGCGTAATACATTACAAAAGACGGTCCAGTTTAGTGCTGGGTAGAAAAGGTGGCTGCCCGATTTTGTGCAACGTTGCAATTTTGGATCAGTACATTTGCTTACGAAAAAAACTAATAAAAACAAACATTAATTTAGTGAGCATGATACACGATTTATAAATAGCAAATATTTCCATTGCTTTTGTATATTCCTGATTTTCTTACTCGTGCCTGCAGGAAATCCATGAAAATTAATCTTTCTGTTCACAATATTGGATTAGAGCAATGTTTCTGTTCCCCCTTACATGTTGGTTATCAGTCAAATATTCAACAAAATACAAAGTTATGCCTCTTTATATATATATATATATATATATATATATATATATATAGTAGTGTCACTGGGGGTTGGTGACACACAAGACCTTTTCAGAGGGTGTAGGTAATCAAAGAAAGGCAGGATTCCCAAACAAAAAAAAAAAAAAAAAACCACAAATTTTCATGGGTTTTCCAAAATACAAAATAAAGTCTTCATCAATAAGTTTACAATGAAGGAATCTTGTCAAAACCAAACACAAACTAAACATAGACCCAGGGCATGAAGGCCTACAGCATGACAGGCCTCCTCTCAATGTGGCACCGTCAGTCCTTTTATTCAGTCCACAATTTCATTCAGCTGCCAGCAGTCCCAGTTGCTTGATTCGATGCAGCTGGTGGCCAGGTGACTGCTGGGAGCTGTAGTTTCTATGACTCAATCACAAGATTTAAAAGGACAGGCAGCCATTTCCCTGGGCTGCCTCTTGTGATGCCACAATATATATATATACTATATATATATATATATATATATAGAGAGAGAGAGAGAGAGAGATTGACAGAAAGAGAGAGAGAGATACACAAACTAACGTTTGACTGCTGAGAAACCTTTCCTTGTATAATATCTATTCAGCTCCAAGCATCTGCTCTGACTGAATGATAGAATGTTGGTGAGTCACACAATAACAATGTTTTGTTAAATTGATAAAATCGACAAAATAGACATTTATATTCGCAGAACACATACTTTTACAATCTGGCTTGTGCATCTTAGACATCAAATGGCCTCACAATCGAATGTGGTATGTGCGGCCTGGATCCAATTAACATTTGTTCACACAAAGTTTGACAGAATGAAATGCAAGGCATTCCTTTCTTTTTCTTCCCAAGCACAGTTTGGCAACTTCATCAATCACCAAAATTAACTAGAAGAAAAAGAAAAGAAGAAAAAAAACTCCCTTGCAATTACAATATTAAAATATTATTTGTAAGCCAAAGATAAGGACAAATGTGTATTGGATCCAGAACAGAAATACCACATTAACTGGGATATAACTAGTTTCATCATTCCATGACAGCTTTGAAACGTGACACATGGGAAAGTAAAGTGTAATGAACCAGCATGTTCCCTCAGCGCATGCTAACGGTATGGATAACTTGTCAGCTGTTCTCTCGTTTGTATTTGCTTCATTCTTTGTCGGTCCTGATCTTGATCAATATTTGATGTGTTGTGCACATTCACAGAGAGCCATTTAATGAAATAGTCAATAATTTATGCTCTCATTATTTAATATTTTCACAGCAGAATATTAGGTGTTTGAAGTCGCATCATTCTTTCTTTCCCCAGTGCAAGCGTAAAATAATGATTTCACGAACAAAGAACCATCGAAATATGTGCCACCCAGCACCATACAGTAGCATTTTATTCCCCTAACTAGAGTATAGAATGTATGGGAAGGGATTGACATATTAAATCTGTCATTCATATTTGACATTTGCAAGGTTTTATGTTTATCTTAACTCTGCTACCGTACACAAATAGCGCAATACGGTGTGCACACATCTACAGTATATGTCAGTTTTCTATTTTTTGGAACGAAAAGGAAATGGCTGTCCCCCAACTGTCAAATCAGGTTTGGCTAAGCTTTTTTTTCTCTTAAAGTCATCTGCCTATGTGCATTAATACCAGCAGCCATAACATTTTATCGTGTACTGGAAACAATATTTCAGAATGCAGAAAGCAGAAACAGGTAAACTTGGACACCACAGTCCGTTTAAACTCGTTCAGACCGTATCCTAATCATATCACTACTGTCTCAGTGGTATTTTTATACGTCAAGGGGCTCTAATTGGACAAAGCAAACGCTATTATAGAGCGGCGCGCGCACATGGAGGCACGCGTAAAGCTTGCCTTTCACTATTTCCACAGAGCGGAGAAGCCCAGCCTTATCGTAAAAGGGATTGCTCTAAACAGATTTTATACCACGTCTCGGTAAAATACTCGATTCTTATTGGTGGAGAGGGTGTTGATTATTTTCCAGTGAACCGCACTGGGGGAAGCATAATAATGCGCGGCCGTGAAGTAGTTCCTGCCAAAGCGGCCTCATCACGGTTCCAAATCAATGCACAAGAGCTCAACATTCTGTTTTAATTGGACATTTGATTCGCGGCTGAAAATAACTGTGAAAAAAGTAACAGGTTAACAACAAAAACATAGTGTCACGCGCTGCGCAACGCAACCAGGGGAGAGAACAGAACGTCAGGACGCAGGGGGCGGAGTTATCGGTCTGTGGACAGATTGATCTCCCTCACAGGGGAGATGGGGAGAGAGAGAGAGAGAGAGAGCGAGCACAGACAAATAAAATAATCAAAAAAGGTCTTCAGCCGCCCTCTTCGCGGGTTCCGGACGCAAATAATAAACTAAAATAATAAACTAAATCAAATCAAACTGCCTTTCAGGGAGAAAAAAAACAATAAACAGTTATGTATTGACACTTTGGGACTCTTTAGTCTCTTTTGGGAATAGTTTCCCTCTCTCTCTCTCTCTCTCTCTCTCTCTCTCTCTCTCTCTCTCTCTCTTCTCTCTCTCTCTCTCTCTCATACTTTCCGCTCCCATATTCCAGCCACCTGCTGAGAGAGCAGAGTAGCTTTAAGCGCACAGGTGCATTAACACAATGCCACACAGCTGTGTGCCCTGTCTGCCCTGCCAGGAGGCGTGGCCGTTAATCGCCCTGATTGCCCAGACCAACGCCTTCCACACAGCTTTCCAACAATTGTATTTAATTGTATTTTAGTGTTAATTTCATTTCTGTTCCAAGTAGCCGTGATGTAACTCTACTCCACTCTAAGCTGATAGGCTGAATGGCCTGTTCTCCTCATTATGTATTTTTATTTTCTTATTTTCTTACTGTAGCAGGCTAACTTGTTCACCAGTCTCATCTTGAGGATACAGATTCCAAGCTGTCAATTAGCCAATTTTTTGCTATGATATACTACATTTCTGTCTCTTTTAGACATATTATTGCGTTGATAAGATACATCTTGTGTTTGTTTGTGTGCGTGTGTCAGAGACTATGTGCCTGACAAGGTCTGAATGATGAGCCTACAATTCACATTTGCTAAATTCATGCTTGCAACATCTGGTGCCTTACAGTTGTATGTCATGCTAGTTGTATGTCATGCCTTTGAAGCCATGTTTCCACAATAACCCGTATTTCGAGGTCTGAAACTTGTTACAGAGGTTCATCCCCCCCAAGAGGTTCAATTATGTATAGTTTCACAGATGTCACAGAACTGTCCACCATTTTGAATGGCTAAATGTATATTTCTTCATATTTCGCTATCTTTCAAATGGATCAACAAAATCTCACAAAAGTTGGTAGACGTGTAGAGGCACATGGCAGTAGGCCACTCGCAGAGTATAGCACCGATCAGCCATAAGATGACCCTACAGCCGAGCACTAAAACTCCCCAGTGGGCAGAAATCTCAGGGGAAACCCATCCTGGAGCGCTAGGTAGCTTGTAGATAGCTTTCGACCCATAACCCACAGTCGTTGCCTTAAGGAGCCATTACTTCTGCCGTTTTTTAATGTGCTCTTTCAGACCCCATAAATGTCTGTGAATGTTTCTGTTCTGGAACTCGCAGACTACTACTGTCGAGCAAAGACATAGAGCAAGGACAGAGGCCCTCATGCAAAGATACGGAGATAACGTCACCCCTGGGACTTCAGCCTCGGACGGTAGAGTCCTGGGGCCTCATTTATAAAACGTTTACGCACAGATTTGATCTTAGAACATAACAAAGTTCAGATTTATAAAAACGGTCTTTGACGTGGAAAAGTACTTACCTCCACGTCAGGTTTCAACCTTAGTGGCAATGTTTGAGTACTGCAGGTATTCGCGGTCTCGTCTCTTCTCTGTCCTGACCCCTCGCTGTTGAAATTATCTTCCGCAATCGGTCAGGACCGCGGAATCACCTGCGATCTTCCGCGAATTTTCAGACTCCACTACCACTGAATTCTGTACATCTAGCTAATTGTCATCACCACTGCCTACTTGCTCAACACTATATACCCCTGCTTACTCCATTAAATAATAATAATTGACTAACCTTTTCCTTCCCAGTGTTACAGGTGTTGCAATGGTTTATTGCTGTATTACTGCACTGATCTCTTGCGCGTACTATGATTGTTCCTACCATGTATTAATGTACATATTGTAAGTCGCTCTGGATAAGAGCATCTGCTAAATGCTTAAAATGTAAATGTAATGTAAAATGTATTCGGAAATCTAACAGCGCCAACATGTCTGCTATTATTATTATTATTATTATTATTAGTAGTAGTAGTAGTAGTAGTAGTAGTAGTAGTAGTATTACCAGATTGAACACATTGCTTAGGCTATACGTAATGGTTTGCACAATACATTTATTAATAAATTAAAACAACATAAGCTAAGCTACTTGTGGAAAACAAAACAAATACACACATTGGTTTTCCAAAACTACCCCAATTAGAACAATTGACACATCCTTGAAATGTATTTAATACATATTATGGTTCCACGCGTGTAAAACACTTCGGTCAATCTGTAGGCTATAAAATAGAATGGCTTCGCTTCTCGAAGATATCGCCAACCGCGCAATAAGAAGGGAACGAGTTATTAGAGATTTTGACCTCAGTTTTAAATCAGTTTTAAAATTATTTACGTCCTTCAGGGACCTTTGCTGCCCCCGTTCACAGCCTGGGCTACAGACTGCCAGGCCACGTACTTGGTTGTACTGGTAAAGCCATTGGAAAGGCTCCCAAACAGCGTCCATGCACACAGCTGCAACTCCGCCAACAAGACCTCGATTTCCGCCTCGCTAAAATTATTTTTCTTGCAGCTCGCCATTATCAAGTAGAAAATTTCTGTTTTGATTCGTGTGCTCCTTTATATGCTAATGATATTAATTAGGGGGCGTTTACAAGGCCTAAAACCATTCAGCTACGCACAATTTCAAGATCATTTGGATTTATAGATTTCACATCTGGGGGACTGGCGTACGACCGTACGTTCAGTTTCTCTGAATCACACTTCAGCAGAAATGATCTTAGATCAAATATAGGATGGTTTCTACGCAACTTTTTATAAATGAGGCCCTGGTTAATCCCCAGCCATATCTCCCAGAGGTCTGGGAACATTTAACATGGCGCCTTCTTCATCTTCAGCATTCACGCGAGGGAAGGAGGGAGGGAGGGAGGGAGGGAGGGAAACCGAGGGATTAGCTTCTGATCACAGGACTAAAAGACAATGAACATCTGTCGCCGCAGCGTAAAGCTGACTCATGCATGTACGACAACGCCAAAGCCGTTAATGTACTTTCATTTAAATGGGATGACCCCCCCCCACCCCCTGGGAAACATTGCCTTCTGTCAGCAGAGGTCAGGCGAAAGCACCATCCTTTAAGAGGTGGGATCAAACAGGATGGGGTGGAGAGAAATATGCTTGGGCTCTTCAATGGTGAGAATTTTGTATCGCATTAGCTGGGAATCAAACTTCCCAACCTCAACACGTCCATATACGCCTTTAGAAGACTCCTACAGAACACATTCACTGATAAATGCACCTGTTAGCTCCCTATCCCCTTGTGATTCCTGTGTTCCATGTGTATAGAGTCTTTTTGAGTGATTTTGCAATTTTATCCTATGACAGTGCACTGTCTTTTTTTAAGCACCTTCTTTATGTTTTGTGTAATGTGTGTATTGTTGCACTACTTTGACACTTGCCTTCTTGGCCAAGGTCAGTGTTGTTAAATTGTTCTCAATCACTTTTACCTGGTTAAATAAAGGTATACAATTTTTTTTTTTTTTTTTAAAAAATAAAAACATTGTGGACAATCATTATATATATTGCAACCGAACAAAACACAATCCAGACAGAACAAAGACCTGCTATGGATAGATAGGAAGAGCCCACGTGGCAATTCTTCAGTAATGGTTTTGTGACCCTCTTCTGTACAATAATTTCATATTCCCGTCTGAAATCAAATGAGTTGACGCGTTCGACATTCGAATACAATTATTCGCAATGAGTCCATGCTACACTAAACTGTGGAAGCACAGATGGACACGCACTCGTGCAGGAATACATGCACCACCATTTATACACACGGTGCCCACACAAGCCTGAAGACCAGGGACCCCCCCCTCCTCCTGTCCCATGCTCTCTAGAGCCTCCCCTTCTGACTCAATCTCCAGAGTGTCTGTTCTTCTAGCAGCTGGGGTCACTCTCCCTACACACTGGACAGCACACTGGCTGAAGTGCTGCATGCGTTTCATGAGGTAGGGGATGTCAGTGATGTGATCCTACTTGATCACACACACACACACACACACACACACACACACTGGCATTCAAACATCAGCTCACTCTCTTATGCGCTACACTTCCGCTCATTCACTGTACAGCCTAGTGGGCACCTGTCTCAAACACCGCCGGTCTTTTCTCATTCACAAATACTCCGGCCCTGCTCCACGGCGTGTAATCATTCTCCATTCACTGCTCCGATTGGTGCAGGCTGTTCGCGACTGCTGTGCCCGCTCACCCACAGCGTCCGGCGCTCGAGTGTGAAAGCCCTTCTGTTCCTCACTCTCTCTTACAGCGAGGCATGTGTCCAGCGGCACTGAAACGAGGTAAGGAGAGACACCAGGTGATATAGAGGTGCCATGCATTGCTGCCTGTCCTGTCTCCTTATTCTATCAACTAATACACTGTCTGTACTTCACTCACCCGGTCCACGGTCCAGATTCAAACCGCCCTTTGTCCTTAACTCTGATTTACGATTGAATTCTAGTGTTCATCATTTTATTCACACGTACAGTGTGGCGAGTTCAGAAATGGGGGAAATCGATACGGCAGGCTGTGCATGTACAGAGAAAAGAAAAGCCAATGCTTGCATTTATTTGTGAGTCAAAGTTAAGGAGAGGCGTTGATTGAAATCAAGGCCCATGCCCTGATAGTCTTACACACGTATGCATGCTGCAGTAATGACGATGGCATCCAGCGTCTCTGGGTATAGTTCTCACGCACAATAATGCAACTTTGTATGTCATGTCTTGCGTGTTGAGCTTTAGCCTTTAGGCATTTTCCTACAACAGGAAACTGCAGCTCTTAGCACACAGTGTTTGAACGACGCTAACTTATCCAGCTGTGGGTGAAGCACTCTGGTAAGAGAGTGAATAATGCAATGAGCGTAAAGTGCTTTGCTGATGTAACCCTGGATTTGGCACGCACTAAGGCAGGGGTGTCAAACTCGTTCCATCGAGGGCCGAGCGTACGCAGGTTTTTGTTGCGACCGATGCACCGCACCAGGCGATTTAGCTAATCAGCTCCCTTCTCCAACCAAGGAAGGGACCTGACTGAAATCACCTGGTGCAGCGCTTTATGCTCATCGCCACGACAGCCCCCTCCGCACGTGCGTCCGTTGACTAATCCACACCGATCCGCAGTGCGAAAAACCAACGCAACGCGCTTCACGTTTCCTTCGGCTCTCGCAAATTCACCGTCGAGCAAATCAAATGAGAGCGTTCAAACACGGAGGCTGTTTATTTATTCTTTTAATCACGTGGCAAAGGCGCAAAAATACGACAAAGCGATCGAGGACGAAGCGCCGAGATGCCCACTGCCTGAGATATCGTGGAGGTGGACCGAATCGATTAGTGCCGAGCGTGATTACAGCAGGACTGGGGGAAATGGCTTCGTGATGAAGCCGCCGCCACGGCGGTCAGTAAAAGTAAAAAACCTTTTCCGGCGCAATCATCGGAGGCCACGGGCCAGTGCACGTGAAGATGGGAAACAATTACACAAATCCAGCCGGCGGCCGGGCGCCTGGGCCTCTCGGACGGACACTGTTAAAAAGTCATGCGTTCTCCAATATAAAATGTGCTAGTCAGAAGGAACCATTTATAAGTGTATCAATTGTCATCACTTCCATGTAGGAAGTCTTGCGGATATCATTGTGTATTAGATATAAATTGTGTATTAGATTCTATAAGATGCAGGTAACTTACAAAAATAAAGGAAACACTAGCATATAGTGTCTTAGTAGGGCGTTGGGCCACCACAAGCCACCAGAACAGCTTCAGTGCACCTTGGCATAGATTCTACGTGTGTCTGGAACTCTGTTGGAGGGATGCAACACACATTCTTCCACAAGAAATTCCACCATTTGGTTTTTTGTTGATGGTGGTGGAAAACCTCTCAGGCACCACTCCAGAATCTCTCTCAAACTCTTCTTGTTCTCTTCTTCTCTTCAAGTGTTCAACTGGGTTGAGATTTGGTGACTGAGACTGTCACAGCATATCGTTTTCATGCTCATCAAACCAATCAATGACCACTCCCATCAGGATAGAAATGCTTCACCACAGGATGAAGGAGATCACTCAGAATGGATTTGTATTTATTGCCGTTTACCTTGCCCTCTAAGGGGTTGAGTGGACCTAAACCACAGCAGGAAAATGCACCCCACAGCAGACCTACCTGTATGTGTACATTTCATATATGTGAGTGGTTATTTTTGTTTTCATATTTTATTTTCCATTAGAGAGGTTTTGGTTAGGCCCCACAGTTGCAGTCATTCTCATACTTTAAGAAAGAAAGTTTCAACATGGCAGACACATAAGTTATGTTTTATAGTGTGCTAATTAGAACAATTGAATCTGTTTAACGTAGTGCCAACAGTGACATTTTATGGGTGGACACTTAATTAGCAGTTAATGGAATAAGAGTAATGATGCAGCGCTTGGAATGAAATGCGTATCACGCAGGATAGCATGCAACTAGAATGCAACGAGGCCTTCGCTGGTTGCTCTGGAGACAAGGCAGAGAGCTGTGGAGAACGTATCGATGGCTTTCTGATGCCGAGGTTACAGCTGCAGTTAGTTATCCGTCAGAGGGGTTCTCGTTCCCTGTTACTGCCGGGAGATGGCACGGGATGTGCTGAGACGCTTTGGCCTTGTGAGTCACCTTCTGCTCAATCACCTTACTGATGAGACGTCCCGCTAACCCGCTAGGGGGTGCCATGCGACCAGGACTCGACTTTAATTTGATCAGTCAATACAATCATAATCAAGTAAGACACGAGGGGGTCTTATTTTCACAGTGCAAACTCTGTGCTTGATGTGAGACACAGGGGGCACTTATTTTGACAATGCAAACTCTGTGTTTGATGTAAGACAAGGGGGGCTCTTATTTTGACAATGCAAACTCTGTGTTTGATGTAAGACAAGGGGGGCTCTTATTTTGACCGTTCAAACTCTGTGGTTGATGTAAGACAAGGGAGGCTCTTATTTTGACAGTGCAAACTCTGTGGTTGATGTAAGACACAGGGGGCTCTTATTTTGACAATTCAAGCTCTGGTTGATGTAAGACACAGGGGGCTGTTATTTTGACACTGCAAACTCTGTGGTTGATGTAAGACATGGGGGGCTCTCCTTTGGCGTCCAATTATGTACTCCATTTTCTGTAGTGCAAATGGAAAGAATAAAACCCTTTCACATAAGAAAAACAACGTGCATACAAACATATATTTATTTAACAGGTGTATCTTACTGAACGCTAGCGATGGATGGCCTGCTGGCTTTAGTCTTTCATGTCCATGCGTTGAATAACCACAAGCTGTGGGGAAATAGTTTTTATCTTAATTGATTACGCTTGCAAGTTACCCATGGATTGAACGATTTGCCTCAACGTGGGGGGAAATTCACAATATTCACTAAACATTCTCATGTGATTTCAAATAACCTTATGTTCATATGTGCGCATCAATAAAGTCACAAAATTGCACAGAGAGCCAGTGTTTGCACTAAGAGGTGGACGTTAACGCAAACTCATTATTTGACACCAAACTTGCATAGTGCTGACTGTTTTTATAGTCACACCCCCTATTGCGCTGCCCAGCCCATAGTCGCGCAAACGCCTTCATTGCGCACCACGAAATTGTCAAACTCGGCGGAGACGGGAAACATTCAGTTTGCGACAGACGAAACTGGCAGTTCGCCAGCGCTAGGGCACAACGCCGCTTAGAGCCGGCACGAAAATAGGGCCCTTAGTGTGTTATGATTTGCATGCTCTGGCGTGATTTATAATTGTATTTAGCTTAACGATCATCACACATTTCTAGGGTCACTCATTTCGCAGCCGATGACAGCACTCACCACCCTGGGGGCGAGATGGGGGGAAAGGAAGTCTATTTGCTATCCGAGATTCGATTTCCACTTGGGTGCTGTCCTCTGGACCAACTCTGCCCTTATTTCTGAGGACGCGTATTGAATTATGCTGATGGAGGGGGAGCGTTAAAGCCGTATTGACAGTGGATGCTATTCAACTAGACATTGCACATCGCAAAAGCTGAACATTCATGCCTCCAACCCCCTTCCCCCACACACTTCTGAGAGTGCAATGTGCTGGAAGTGACGTTAGCCAGGGAGGACAGTAGAACCAGCAGTCAAGATTTTGCCAGGCTCTACATAATGTTACTTGAGACCAGAGCACTCTTATTGCGTTGGAATTTTTTTTCTCCATAAAATACAAATATATTAAGGGCCTGATTTATGAATTTGTGTGTGAAGTTGATATGTGCCACATAGAGTTTATTGTTTATATGCCAAGAAAACTTTAAGTTGAAAGTTGCAAGACAGCTGCAATTATCATGCAAACAAAGCTGAATGCATTGCTCACAATGACTGGATGTTCGGATGGTCTCACTTGCAGGGGGGGAATGGAAAAATAAGACCTATGACCTATGACCTATGACCTCGCGCGCCCATCAGTAACCTAATGAATTAGTTCTAATATTGTTTTATACATTTTTCAAATAGAATAAATTCCCTCCACAGATGCCAATTTCCCCATTCTAATAATAACAATAATAATGATAATAATAATAATAATAATAATAATAATAATAATAATAATATTACTTCTTAGATCCTTAATCAGCCAGTTTCACATTCCACCAAGGCGAGTTCAGGGCTGATAGTGATAGTAACCGCAGATGACGTAGCCCAAATGCACGCTTCCAATTGTTTTTTAAGAGACCAGTGTGAGGTTTTAAGCTTTCTTTCTGCACCTCCATTAATCCCCAGTGCCAGCCGATCAGGAAGTCAAGGGCGCCTGCTCTTTCCCCTGTTATTTCCCCCCCGACCCTTCAGCGGACCTTACATCCCTGAACAAACCCTCCACTCAGCAGCCTTTGGTCACATGGCTGCCCCCCCTCCCCCCCCCCCCCTCCCCTCCTTCTCCATGGCCACCCATCACAAACTCATCCTTTCTCCTCATTGGCTCTCCCATGGTGCAATGCACTACCTGTACTTACTTAGACTCGATTGTCCTCAGGGAGGATATTCATTTCCACAGCTTGTACAGGCAACCTTTAAAGTGCAAAACATTCAGAGATACAGGTAAGCACACACATGTAAAGACAGAGTAACGATCAACAAGGGGGTTAAGGGCAGTGGAAACCAGGAGTCATCGATGGCCCTGACGGCACATGGGATGTGACGGCTGGAGCTCCATCGTCCGATGGCCCCAACTCTGTCCATCGCTCCAATGCAGACTAAAGACGCACCTGTTCGGGCTTCACCTTGATTCTCGGCGCTATCTGTAACAAATCCTCCAGTGCCGTTAACCTTAAATGGAATCAGATTTAGATTGGTGTAACACGTTCTCTTCATCGTTAATCACCCCGCGTGTTTTAGCACGGCGCAAATTGCGCTTATGAATCATTCTTTTGGCAGCATGTTACAAAGAACACGCCCGTGTTGTTGTAGCAGGTCATCGTTAGGCTCCATTGAGTGTAGGACGGTAACGATGCTCGTAAATATAATTGCTAGGTGATATGTTTTTTTAAATTGTTTTTAACTATAGCTTCAACTTTTTTCCCGTTTTTCTCCCAACTTGGTTGCCAATTATACCCTCTATTTATCTCAATTCACCCTCCCCCACGGGTCCGTTGCCCGTCTTCCGGGTAACGGGCCAATATTTCCCGGGTCGGCAGATCCGCCTCCTCCGAGATGGAACCCGACCACGGACGCCCTTTCTCTCCTCGACGACCTCGTGCCGGCTCACCCTCTCCCCTCTCCCTAGGGCGGACAGACAAATGTCGCCCCCGATCGGGGCTAACGGCATTTGGCAGAGACGGGTTTCACAGAGACGGGTTTCGAACCGTGTCCCTGATAGGCAGCGCACACTCGTATCGGACCAGCCAAGATACGATGCATTAGACCGCTAAGCTATCCGCCGCCCCCTGCAATATGTTTTTATTATTCTGTTTATATTTCAACAGTACTTTAATTCAATTACTTTAATAACTTTTTTACTGTTCTTCTGGCCATGGTGCACCCCTGTGCTATTTATCTATTTCATGTGTAACACCATATTAACCTTAAAATGTACTCTGGGTAAATGCATCTGAACAATAGACAAGAAAACATCTACAGCAATAATAATAATAATTTATAACAGTAACAATTATTAATAACAACAACAGTAACAATAATTATATTAATACATAATTCGATAATTATACATAATTACACAAAAATGTGAATGTATTTCATACTAAGGGATTACAGAGAACCATAAATGTTTTAGACACTTTTGTCACCAGGGAGAATAAGATTCCATCGCTAAGATACAGAATCTGAAATCAAAAGAAGTTCATGTTCACATTGCACATTTATGAGATTGGCAAATTGTTGTTTTTAAATTCAATTTATTTATAAAGTTTTTCTCCCCAATTTGGTTGCCAATTAAACCCTCTATTTATTTCAATTCCCCACCCCCACGAGTCCGCCGCCCGTCCTCCGGGAGCGAGACACTCATTCCGGGCCGATTGTTCCTGCCTCTTCCGAGAAGGAAATTCTTCCACGGACGCCTTTAACCTTCTCCTCGACGGACTCGTGCCGGCTCACCCTCCCCCCTCCCCCGGAGGCGGACAGCCAAATTCCGCCTCCGATCGGGGCTGATGACCAGGGCCGGTTTGGTAGAGACGCGGGTTTCGAACCGCGTCCCTGACAGGCAGCGCACACTACACCAAAGTGTGGTGCATTAGACCTGGCAAATTGTTGTTTTTATTCGTTTGACTCTGTGTCTGTATGTGTGCGTGAGTGTGTGCACGTGTGTATATATGTGTGTGCGTGTGCTAAGTTTGTGCGTATCATATCAAGTCATTGTTCCCACGTCAGTTTCCTCCACTGATGCCAGTGTTAGCATCATTCTCCTGTACAGTACACAACAAACTCTCATAAAGATTACATGACTCTACATTTTTCATGTCTCGCTTCCACAAATGGGTAAAATCAATGGAAATCCCTTTTTCTAAACCCATTTTATTTTAAGCCGTTAATTGAGAGAAAGTTAGGAGATTAGCATCGATTGGCGACTGTGCAGGCCCACGGAGGCAGCACTCCAGGTTGACCAGGAATGTGTCTGACAAACCAGTCAGTCTCCTGGGAGACATTAGTGTGCAATTGTATGACCTTTGACCTGGTGAACACAGGAAGAGAGAGATACATATTAAAATCATTGATTTAAAACATACAGAATAATGGAAAGGTCAAAATGCTTCGAGTACCATTAAAATTAACTTCTGAAAAGCACAACTTTTTCTCACATTAACTACTCCTTACTTAAAGCAAAACATCTTGAGGAGGGTGTAAATATTACAGATTTATCCTAAATGTACGGAAATTCCCAAATGTGTCCAGTTAAGGGGAAAGAACTTTATGTTACTGAAATGTGATATTAAGGTGAGCTTTGCGTCTTTGTTAGGCGTTTGACCAGAGGGTTAATATCACAGTACATTTAGATGTAAATACTGGGCACTGTTTTCACATTAATAATGTCATCAAGGCATTTTATATCAAGGGGATATTTGTCAGGCTAGTGAAATGAGATCAATGCACATCATATAATGAGTAGAGGAGGCTAGGCCCGGATTAAAAATAACCTTCTTACAATTTATACAAGAAAGTGGAACGTTTCTTTTCACTTCTCATTTTGCTTTAGCGTACAGAGAAATCAAAAAGGAAAAAATTGCAAAAGTATTCACATGACAACGAGTAGAATTTGTGTAAATGTACTACTCTGTTAAGGACCAACCGCATCGTGTTTAGTTTGAATGCGGGCCTCAGTCACAGCTGTGCTTTCCATTCAAACGTGAGGAGGCTACTGTGGGCCGCGCTCATCGCTGCAATTCGCCGCACAGACCACTCTGTTATTGTGCCTAATCGGCGAGTAAATTAGATGGGAGGAGTGAGCCCTTTGGACTGTTGTGAGCGTAACATTCAGCCGGAGAAGAAGGTGTGGAGATGGACAATTTATTTTCATTTGGGGTGGGGGCGGGGCGCTCGTGACAGTCTGGGCAGCCTCTCTGCTGCGTTCACAGAAGCGATGCATTATGGTGAAGGCCGGCCCGAGCCACTGAAGGCCTCGATGATTGGGCAGGGACCGCTGCGGATTCGTCGCTATACAAGGCTGGTAATGGGCCTAAGATCCCCATGCAAACGCTGCGAGGAAACCACAACTCTCTCCGGTCATTTCCACGCTGACAAATCCAATATTGGAAAAAATTGAATAATTATATATATAAAATATATATATAATAAAATCCAATTTAATTTGGTGTTTGTTTTGTATTCAGTGGATGTGCGGAACACAGACTCTCGAGAATAATGCCCAGAAACGCTGCCTGGTTTAAAAGAAGAGGAAAAAAACAGTCATTTATATTATGGCTGAACTGAAGCTCGAGAGACATGTCTGGGAGTACATTGCTTAGGCGAACGGTACGTATGATTACAAATCAAGAATGAACTCTCGGGCTCAGGAGAAACTCTTCTAAGCCCTGGCACTGATTCGCTGAGCTGAAGTATTGATCACCGTTCCTTTGGCTCTTTAATACTGTATCAGAGGCCTGCTATAAGTCTGTAGCCGGGCGGGATTCCCATAATGCTCTGCCCTTCTCCTCCCCTGAACTTCGGTAATAAACACACGCTCCAGGGTAGCAATGTCAGACTAAGCTCCTGAGTCATTAAAGTGCAGGGCTCCCCGCTGTTCTGGGAAAATTCCCAATATGGCTCTCTAAAGCTCGTCATATTTATCATGTCCAAACTGATATGGATAAATAAATCCTTTCCTCTCCACCTCACCTGAACATTATATTATTATTTTTAGTAGTAGTAATAGAAGTAGTAATAGAAGACACAATAAAGTGGTAATAGAAGTAGTAGTAACAGCAGTAATAGTAATAGTAGAAGTCATAGTAGTAATATTAGTAGTAGAAGACACAATATAGTAGTAATAGTAGCAGTAGTTGTAGTAATAGTAATAGTAGTAGTCACAATAGTAATAGTAGTAGCAATAGTAGTCATAGTAGTAATAGTAGTAGTAGCAGTAGTCGTAGTAATAGTAGTAGAAGACAATAAAAGAACAATAATCCAGTATACTGCATGCTATGGTACACTCCCATCCTTCAATGCGTTGGGATCGGCAATATTACTGACCCCTCATCACTGGACAACACTGTAAGGCTTCACTTGACCAACACTCACTTTAAGTTAATTGTACATAAATAAGCATTCATAAGACCATAATAATGGCTACATTGTGCATCAAACATGTTTATAAGCATGAACAAATATTATAACCATTGATTTTCATATGGCATGTGGAATATAATGTTATGTAACTAGCATCACAATTCTTCATAACCTAAAGATGTAAAAAGATGGTGATAATGCCTATCAATACTTATGACAAAGGTTATGGACATTACATATAGCTAATTAAAAGGCATGATAGCATTATAATGCATTGTAAATACTCCATGAGACACAATTAATGAAAATATTACCACACAATATTTAGAAGATATCTTTATTCATGTGATTTATATTTTACATTGCTGAATATTTTCTACGGAAGCAACTAAGTTTAAGTACATCGCTCAAGGGTACAATGGCAGCCTCATCTCTACACTGCTGAAATCTCTACAAGCGTTTTAAAACACACTTTTCAAAGTATTAAAAAATCTCAATGGGATTGTGAAAGACCACCGCAATCTTTCCCTGTCAGGACACCATATACAGTAAAACATCATGTCCTGCATATTCATGACCAATGAATATTCATTAAAGTGCTTCTCTGGACACAATTAAATATTTATATGTTATTATATCACATATTTCCCATCATGCAATTTTGTAAAAGTAGCCCACTGATGTCTTCTCTGTGCTTCTGGGGGTATAATCCAGAAAAAATAAAAAATTAAATAAATTTCCCCCACATCTCAAAATGTGATAAAAACTGCATAAAATACATATTTTTTGTCAAATTTGTTGTGAAGAGAGATGGTGATAATTAGCTTTAAAATGTTGTATTCAAGTTCAATCCTCCCCTGTCTGGGGACTGATGAGGCATGTCTTGCCATCCATCAAAACTCCATTCTGTTTGCCTCGGTCGACAGTCTGTGTATTAAAATAAAACTGTGATGCACGTCTGAGCTAGCCTACGCTCACACAGTAAAATTACCAGTGTTAAATCAGCTCTGATACAGTACATAATATTTATCAGTGTTGGACTCGTATTAAACCTGATAGAGCTCAATTCAACGCTGAACATTTTGCTGTGCGCATCGTTATTATCGTGAATTGGAACAGCCTTAGAAATGGTGTGTGGGCCTCCCGCGTGGTCTAGTGGTTTCAGCGTCTGACGCTGACCGCGGCGACCAGGGTTTGATTCCCCGTTGCGCCAGAGTTGGCTCTGGCCGGGAGTGCCACCGGGGCGGCAATTGGCTGTCCGCCCCAGGGAGGGGGGAGGGAAGCCGACACACAGTTCGCTGCGCACAGGTGCTAGAATTACAGTCGACAGCACGACGAGTGGTGACTATGAGGGAGGGGATTGAACTAAGCACAGCAGGAGTAATTGGCTACCAAATTGGGTAAAATAAAAATAATAAAATAAATTACAAATAAAATAAATGGTGTGCGGGGATAGATCTTCCTTAAGTCAGGTGTCATGTTAAATATGGAGGAACTCAACTAAGCTGCCTGGCATCTAAATACCATTCATACCATACCATGCTTCAGTTAGCACCTATTAGTGTCTTTGGGCCCGAATAAATAAAATACATACTATTACAAGTGAGATATTGCAATGCACAGGGAGCCTACGTATTGGAACATGTTTTCTTCATTGTCATTACAATAAGCAAACAGTAGAAGCACCATGTAACATAACATAACATAACATAGCACAACATATGCCATTTAGCAGATGCTTTTATCCAAAGCGACTTACAGTAATGCATGCATACATTTTTAATTATACGTGGCCCCAACCTAAGCATTGTCAGGGCCATGCTGTACCTTCTGAGCATCACAGAACCATCACATCCGTGTCTTTGATGTCCCTCAGAGCAACATTGCAACTGCCCTCTTGTCATCCCAAGATTCGTGGCGACCCACAGAACTTGCTGGCTAGGGGGCCATGGGCGGTGTAACGGTAAAAAGTGGGAGAAATACGGGGGAAAAAATGAATAAAAATTGAGTTTGCTGGCTCTTCTCTGCACCAATGCCTTTCAGAAAATTCAGGAGTCCTTTTCCTTTTTATTCCGTCAACATGGTTGAAGAAGGTCTCCTTCACAGGAATTCCAGTAAGTTCTCGGAACTTGGGCTGCCATCTTTAAATATATATGCCATTTAATATATGCCATTTAGCAGACGCTTTTATCCAAAGCGACTTACAGTAGTGAATGCATACATTTTCAGTATATGTGGCCCCAGTGAGGAGTGAACCCACGACCTAAGCATTGCCAATGCAGTGCTCTACCAACTGAGCCACAGAGAACCAAGGCCATGAAAATGAATGAAAATAAATGAAAAAGGCCAGCCTTCTAACAGATCCAGCGAGCCGGTGCCCTTGTTCACCTCCTTTCGTTGTGAATAGCAGGTAGATTGCATGCACACCTGAGCTTCCTCAATATACCTGGTTGCTTCTTCACACATTTTCTCCTGTTTTTGCTTGCTGGCTCCCAGCTGTCTCACTAAGTGGCGCATTTGACAACTCCCATTTGACACAGGTGTACGCGTCTTGAATTGTTGCTCCTTTCTTCAGCGGGAATCTTGTCAGTGTCGCACTCATCTGACCCCTGTGACCTTTCCCTTTTCCTAATCTTCGCCATACTGGTTTGCTTGACATTTCCAATTCAAGCCTGCAGCTGCTTGACCTGGTGGTACCCAGTCCCAGTGACATCTCCCTCAATGACACCTTGCAGAGACGTAGGATATTTTAGCCACCATCTTCTTTGCAATCTCAGTGGTGTGGTGCTTGCTCGGGAGGCTCACACCTTCACCGCCTCAGACCAGTGCTTAATTTGTAAAGAGAGAAACTCCGTTTTGCTCTGCCTACAGCATGGGAATACATTCAGAAGAGCCACTTTTCTTTTACTAGTAATTTACAGTGTGTTGATAGGCAACTTCCATACAGTATATGAAAGGATTATTGTTATATTATTGTTCTATTGTGCATAAGCATAAGGGAAATATCTTGCGGGGGTTGGATTGCCGGCTTCGGGTCCTAATTCAGTGCACGCTTTAAGATTGGGAGCATTGCACGTGAATCCTACTGCGTTGTATTGTATTTTATTTTTCTCGGTACATAAAAGAACACAGTTGGAATGACATATCTCGTGTCTGTGCCCGTTTGTAAGTTGCAAAGAACATGAAAGTCATTATTTTCTTGAAAACACCTACAAGAATGTGAAAAGGAAGCTCCAAATAAAATGGGTGGCTAGGTAAACCACGGACGCGTTAGGTACACGGGACTCACGCGGCAGATTTAATAACGCCTGGCATGTCCAACCAAACACTTTACCTGTCATTTATTTAGTCAATTTGTGGAAAAGTGGAACAGCGGGTTTTTAAAGTCGGATGTCCATCTTGTGTCTGGCAGGCTCACAGCCAAAAATAATTGGCTTTTTAAGACTTTTTAACAATAAAGAAATTTTTTATTTTTTTCTATTTTTTACTTCCATTTCCCTCCAAGAGTGGCTGAAAATGTGTACATCCAGTTCCCTTAAAATGGGAAGGAAAAGAAAGTATTAGCATTACCATTTCATTAAACCGGTTACCGGAGCACTCTGAATATCGATTCAGAACTCCCTGGCCTTTTAATTTGAACTTAAAGCTCAAACATTATTCACACCGCAGCGTCTCCTGGTTAACAGAGCGGAGGTTCCTGTAATGGTTTCTTTGGCATTCGACGAGGTATGAAATGGGACGTCGGTGGAATAAATTTGAAACGTCTTCCTGTCGCTAGAAAAAAGGAACCAAGGGCGTACGAGTCAGGCCCACAAAGGGGAAAAGTACAAACAGCGCTCCCTAAGGACTGCCGCGCTGCCACTCTGGCCCCCATTAACCTGCTCACTAGAACACTGCCGCCTAAAATATGATATCTTGTTTTGGACATGACAGTAAGCGGTGATATAATGTATGGGGGACAGTGGAGAGCAGCGCAGATGATGCAGAGGCCCTGGCAAACAATTTACGGCGGCGTGTCATGCTGACATTGAGAGATTCCGAGGGAAGCGCCAATTTCGCGAGCTTTCCCCCTTCCCTTCGCTTCTGAATGAGCAGGGCTGGAAAACGAATTGGGGAAAAAACAAAACAAGGCATATAAAAATAAACTTTCAATGTTTTTGTTGTTGTTGTTGTTGTTGTTGTTGTGGTTTTGAGAAGCTGCTGAGTTTTAAATCAGTTTTGGCTTTGCGATGCTCATCCCCGCTCTTAAAATGAAGGGCGAGCGGCGGTGGGTTCGAATCCGGAGGTGGCACAGCGATAAAATCTTTATAAATAAGTAAAAAAGCTTTATAAATGCTTCATAGAGAAGATTTATGAATGAATTACCGAATGTGTAGCCGTTGCTCGATCACCCCGGATGAGGCCGTCTGCCAGACGCAGAGAATGCTCCGCAGCTTAATGGCCTGATGCTGGGTGAAGTATTCGCTTTCAATGTTCATGCTTCAACTGTGACGCGGTGCGTTCTGAAACAAAAGCGACTCGAGACGTGTGCATTGCAGGCAGACCTACCTGCGACTGTCGCTTTGCTTTCGACAGGCAGACACACACAGTTCCCTCCCGAAACTTCCCCTCTCCCTCTTTAACCGGCTCTGAAAACAACAAAAGCCCCATTAGCGTAATTCAGGCAGGGCCACGAATGCAGTGCGGATCCACCGGTTGTTTGTTTTCAAAATTAATTTCGCACAAGACCAGCATCGCCTGGGCTAATTATCGCCCCCATATTTATCAGAGCAGAACTGATGTGGTGGCAGTCTAATAAATGAGTGTGTTTAACCTGGGGATCTGATGGCATTAGGTCCATACTTTTGCTTCACCAATGACATTGATGGCAGGAAGTCATGCAGAAAATCACACCATTATTTCAGAATATATTACCTGCAAACACATCCATATTAAGTAGAGCGCCCCCTTCCCCCCATGCCCCCAGAGACAGTCACACCACACCCCCACCCATGTGAAGAATATGTGTCTTTTTTCCATTATTGTGACAGTGACAGATCTATGCCTGTGTCACGTTGCATAATAATTAAAATCGCCTGAACGTTTACTCTTTGCCAATTTGTCAAAATAAAGTGTTCAGCCATCTTAGGTGGCAAAAAAGTCTACACATAAGTTGTGTGCACAGAAGTGTTGAAACTTGGGGACATTGCAGAACCTCTGCTCTCCTTAGGTGTGTGATCAACACAGTAATGCCCCTCTTCACCTTCCATGTTTGAGCTTTCTCCTGTCTGTCTCTCTCTATGCCATACCCACACTGCCATATTCCTAAAAGATATGTTTTAAGTGAGATATAATGGCTGGCAAGAGCCGAAAAAGACAGGAAATTCACACACACAATCACCGCGACCATTATATTGACCTGTCACACAATGCTTTGATACCTACGACAGTACTGTAACTTTGTTGGTCTACAGTACTGTAACTGTGTTGGTCTACTTCAAACAATGCACTCACCACTGGGCAGGCTAGTGAGGATTCAATCAAACTTTCTTTGAATGAAACCAAATAGCTTATTTTCAGATAATCTATTTGGTAGTTGGTCACTGCCATTTTGGCTCTAAACAATGGCTTTGTGTGTTGCTATGGCTTCCAGTTTCCAGCATGGTGTCCAACGAAATTGTCCCTGGCTAACAGGTGGGCTAACTTTTCACCATTCACCATTTGGAACCTCGCTTCCAAAAACTCTCATTTTGAATTAAAAAAGTGGCACGTAAAAACTCACTTTTTTCATGTTCCAATTTGGTGAGAAACAATATAATAGTGTATAGAGTGCAAAAGTATGATTTGCGAAATTCTAACAATTTGCTAACGATTTGCTAAACACCGCAGTGTCCCATGAAATATATTTTATCATGTATAAACGTACACTGCGTAGCTTTACTGCAAAATATAGATATATCTGTATACCACATACTGAGATATGTCCTTTTATGCGGCAGACCATCACACCACACATTTTCCTAATTGTAGTCCCTTATATCTCTTCTGTTGCCAAGGATATCTACCTAAAAAGTGGACTTATTCCTCCAGAGAAACATTTTTGTTCAAAGTTAATATGCTGGGTCTTTGAGGTCATTTTAAAACAATTATGTTGGGGATTTGACATTTTATTTATAACTATTACATTAAAGATAATTACCTACCAATTTTGATTTGATCAAAATGGTACTCCAAAGATCATGAGACGCGTAACAAGTATCCTCAAAATGTACTGAGATACAGAAATATTTCTCTTGAGAACCCCCACAACGTTATTCTACAAGAGCCTCAATGAGCCAGTCCGCCGTTGGATATAAATGTTTCCAAATATAATTTTAATCTAATTAGATTTATTTACAGCAGCCAAAAAAGTAGAGACAGATGCTGCTAACAATCCTGAAAATGGAACAGCTGCCTGTCCATGTTTGCAGGTGAAATTTGCTGACACGCTACATCTGCTTCATGCTACAGGTAACTGCAAAAATAAAGGAAACACTTGAGTAAATGAAGGGTTCTGGCAGCTCTGTTATGGTGTGGGGTGCATTTTCCTGCCATGGTTTAGGTCCACTCAACCCCTTAGAGGGAAAGGTATATGCCAATAAATACAAAGCCATTCTGAGTGATCACCTTCATCCTATGGTGAAGCATTTCTATCCTGATGGGAGGGGTCTCTTCCAGGATGACAATCCATGCCCCATCCTCAGGGCACAAGTGGTCACCGAATGGTTTGATGAGCAAGAAAACGATGGCCATATCCCATGGCTGTCTCAGTCACCAGATCTAAACCCAATTGAACACTTATGGGAGACTCTGAGGCGCCTGAGCATTCTCCACCACCGGCAACAAAACACCAAACGATGGAATTTCTCACGGAAGAGCGGCGTCACATCCCTCTAATAAAGTCCCGGACACTTGTAGAATTTATGCGCCGGATTAGCTGGCTCCTGACCACATTGTTCCGCACTCAATCAGAGAAGCAGAGCTCAAGGCTAGCTCGGGTTTTAAAGGCCGAGTGACGGCCGAAAACACCTCCATCACACTTCCGCCCGCTTGTCAGCTGAGCTCTCCGGCTCCATCATCTTTATTAGATCTCAGAGCAGGGTGCCTTAAAAATACCCTAAAGCTGGGCACATCATAAACTATTCAGGGTGGTAAGTAACACGCGGTTCAGCAAGAGCACTACACCCGCCTCACAAATTCTCAAAAGGGTCCCATCGTTTGTGAAGACTCAGATGGATTGCACAGGGATTACCGTGCACCGCGCTCCGTCTTCGGTCGCCGGTCGTATTAATATGCACGTACTGCAGAAACGGAATCACTTTGTCTTCCGAGCGCGCTCAGAACTAAATATGAGGCGGTGAGAATGGGATTGAGCCCGCCGCGTGTCATGTGCTGAGGCGTGCGCCGAAAACCTGCCACCCATGCATAAGACATTTGCTAAATACAACACTTCGCAGAGTGATTTCTCAAAGGAGTCGAGAAAGGCATCACCCTCTTTTTCTTTTCTTCCCCGCCTCCCTACGTAGGGCCGCGAGCGAAGGCCTGTTCTGGTGTCTTGTCTTTTTCTCGTCTATCGCAGCCTTACATGGTTGGTTGTCACTGAAATTGATGATCAGTGTGAGAGAGACATAAACAGATACTCATTAGTCAAAGTTGAGGACAAAGCACATTGTGGGTTAGATTTAAGACATACACACAGACACACTAATATACCAAATATGTTACTCTCTCTCTCTACTTTGTCATACTTTTATACTAGTGTCACATTAGATAGCAGGGCATCAACAGATGTAGTTGTACAAGTCATGTGACCCTCTCTCTCTCTCTACACAAACACACACACCACACACACACACACACAATAAATCAAGCAAAACATTTGAGAGGTTTAAATTTTCAAGAATGCCCATGTGGCCAGATTGTGTACGCGCCTCAGAACAGATGTTGTGTAATCCTTTAATCATAAAAGAGCATGTGCCCAGCCTCACTGCCTCACAGGCGTGTGCCTCAAACCTAACGAGGATTTCTGCTTAAAAGGGGCAGGATATGGACTTAGCAAAGAAGCCATGACCGTCCGTTCACTTTCAGTAATGAAGTGGGGTGGAGAATTCTAATAATAATAAAGAATACAAAAAAAAAAAAATAAAAAAAATATAATAAAAAGGTAAACACACCAAGGATTTTTCTGAAATAGAAAACATTTAATCATGAGGCTTTGCAATACAATGTTTATAATGACACTGAACAACACAAGGGAAGAGCGAAAATGACTTTATTTAAGGAATATACACTTATTTAAAAGCAGACTATTTCTGATTCGTTTTTTGATGTTGATTTATCAGTACGATTCACTTGATTGTATTGACAACATGCATGTCAATATGGATCTCACACTCAGTGAGAAGCAAGGCCACACGCTTGCAGTGGTTTTCAATCATATTTCATATTTCGTCGCGCATTTTTCCACGTCTGTCCACAGAGCGAGCAGCTTCTCCCCACCGGGGGTTTTGCATCTGCCCCCGGTCTCTGTAATGAAACGCTCTGACTCTCCTGAAAACCGCCGGCCCTTTGGAGGGCCAGCTTGTGCCAGGAACTGCATGAGGGGGAGGGCGCTAGGCAGGAAGAAAGTAACTAACGAATATTACATTCACATTTTTCCGAGCTGTGCTGTCCTGATTGTCATCATTCTTAGGTTGAAATTCATCCTTTAAAAAGCAAAAAACTCAGTGAAATATAGGATGTTTCTGGGAAAAGGAGGGACAAATAGATGCCAGCCATGTTAAACACTGCCCAGATTAATATCTGTCTGTCTGTCTCTATGTATAAGCTTTTCTTCTAGCATCTTTGTCTCACAGTGTGGAATGCGCTGTTATATTTTTGCACCTGTCCCATCACTGTCACGTACGCCCTCAATGTGGGAAAGCGCAGGCTGCCACACACATCCAGCGCGTATAGCCACCGCGTCTTTTGTAATCCACCGTAAAAGAACAGCAGGACGTGAATAGCTCTCCGTTGGCTGAAAACTATTGAAACAACATATGGAACAGAGTGACACTGCAGATTTCAGTGTACATATAGCAGTATTACAATATTTTGATCCTTGAAACTGAGAGTTCCCTCCAAAATTGATGTAAGCATGTATATTTTTCCTTTCAATATGATATGCCACGTATCCAAAGAATAGTTTTTGTATATAGCTTGTATATGTAAAAATAATACCAACTAACGTGTCAATACAAGTTTAACTTCTAAATGAACCACATGGCTGAGCGACTTGGTTATAAGTTACTGGGACCTGCAAAGACTCCCATTGTTTTTGGATATGAATGCTAGCAAGCTTGGCCCGTTGATGGATTCACTATTCTTGTAGACGGTGAATTCACTAAACTCTTTATTTATATGCGTCAATTTTTTGGTGAACTATCAGTTTGAGATTTATCGTATTACCTTGTGCCCAAGTGACAAGTGTTTACTTGTTTGAAAATGCACTGTCCTTATATTCTGAGCAGTAAGGTAAAAAAAGAGAGGCCCCATTAGGCTTTGTTTCTTTCAGAAGCCCACAGACATGCAACACTGTCATCTTTGGCCTGTAGGCAAAAACACGCTGAGTGGTAATAAAATGTAAATAATGTGTTTTCAAAACACACCACCTTCTAAAATAATAAGGAACATATTTTAGTACGGCAAATACCGTATTTATTTGCAGTAATTGGTTACCAGATTCATCTTCAGCATTCTGAATTCAGCCCGCTCCTAGTCATTAAAAATAACAACATAAATCGTACATTTCACACTGCAGCTCGCTCAGCCTTTACACATGACAGCACTAAAAATGTTCCAGCCTTAAATCGCATATTATGCATCTACAATTTATGCTATAATAAAATGCGAAACTTTTTTCCCCCCCATAATCACGTCACATGAAACACTCAGGCCCTAAAGATAAGCTTGTGAAGAACATACGCAGCAATGCCGATCTTGTTGAATCTGCTATGCTGCTCTTTGAAATGATTTACAATGAATGAAACCGGTGTGATTAATATTCAATTAACTGCATAAATTCACAGATTCACTGCTTATTCATCCCAAAACGAAGGAAGCACCTTCATGGCCTGCCCAGCATTTTTATACATGGCCCTAAGCATGATGGGATGTTAATTGCTTAATTAACTCAGGAACCACACCTAATAATATAATATATGCCATTTAGCAGGAAGTCCAACTTACTAGTGAATGCATACATTTTCAGTATATGTGGCCCCAGTGGGGATTGTATGCTCTACCAACTGAGCCACAGAGAACCACTAAACCACTTCCACCTGTGTGGAAGTACCTGCTTTCAATATACTTTGTATCCCTTTAAAAGTGTTTGCTTTATTTGGGAAGGTACCTGTAGCCACCCATAATTACAGGGTTAAGGCATTGTCACTGTTGCAAATTAAATCTTACTGAATTAAAGGGATCACTGGTGTTGACATTAGTGCAACGTGGATTCCAAAAATGGTACAAAACAACTGAATGGTTAATATAGTTTATAGTTTTTTTAAATGATTTTTTTATTATGCTTTTTGAACTCTTTTTCAGTAATCAAGGACTAAAAATAGTTGAAATGCTACCTGACAAAGTCCCAAGAGAGCGAGCCATATGTCGACGTTCTCACCCACCCCTGGCCTCTGTCTGACTAATGAACTGTTCACTACTCAATGTCAGGTGTAAACGGTGTTAGAATTACCTCTCAATTAACACCTGGATCACACCTGCACGTCTAGGTGTGTTCACCATTCCTTCTTCCCAAAACAATTAAAACAACAGATGTAGCATCACAAAAACGACAGGACTGGAATTGTGTGCTCCAAACTTTAGACATGATAGTAGCCTACAGTGTGTTTACAACATGAATACATGAATTGCAATGTCTTGGTGCACAGTTACAAAGTAACTGTAATTATCCTGAAGAACAAACACATCTTGCCTTTGCATTCGTTAAAGATGAGTCTTTACCGTTCACTGATTTCAGGTTTCGATATTTATGTTCTTACAAGTCAAAGTAAGAAAATCAAATTCATTGAATTTGAATCCCAGCTCTACATTTTGCATTTGAAATTATAGGCATATCCAGAGCGACTCACAATGAGGGAATTTAAAATGGTAAGAATAATCACTTATCTCGCTAGAGCAAGAGATCGGCACAGCGGCAACACAACAGATTCTGTCTTGGACAGGTTCGCACCACACCCATACAACAGGGCGAGAAAAGTTAGAAAAGAAAAGTCTCTTGCGTAACAAGCTCTGATCTGAGAAAGCAGGCGAATGTTTAATGTTAACCGTTGTGCTAAGAGGACCCTCTGTTTGCACATTCATAACAAATACTTTAGCGTTCATGCGGCGCGGCATGGTACCTCAGCATGCGCATGCGCTCATTCATAAATATTCATCGGCGGTAATTGTTGCCAGGAAAAGCATTGTAATTAGTAATTGCTAATTAAACATCAAACAGCAATCAGAATAATTATGGCAAAATATCCCCAGCACGCATTAAGGTTGTAATTTAAGATGCTTCTGTGTGAAAACAGATTTCCGACTGCGGCCTCCTGGGAGTTATGTGTTTACATACTATTTGCGATTGTAATGAAGAAACCAGTCACATAAATGTAAAACAAAAGAATCGTACTGTGCTCACGGCGTCTGTGTTTGAACGCATGCAGCGCACAAAGACCAGCGTGCATGTTTTTACCTGCGTATGTGTGATGTAATGGATCATTGGATTATGCTCCTTAAATTGTGTGAGTGCAGGCATGTTGGTTTGTTTATTCATACTTCTTGATACATACTTTTATTTTTTCTGTAGTTTATTTGAGGGCAGGTGTAAATTAACCTTTAGCTGTAAACACTTAATGCAATTTACCTGATGCTTGTTTTTTTGTTTTTTAACATTGTTACAATGCTGTTTGCCATGTCCCTGACAAATAAACAAATAACTAAATGGAAAACGCATGTTTGGGAAAGTATCAGTATCAAGTATCATGAACATCAGTTTGCAAAGTAATTTTTTCCAGATTTTTTCTTAATTCCAATTTGGAGGCTAATTGTACCATTTATTATCACTATCCCCCCCCCACAAGCCCGCTGCTGGCCTATTTTGATACCGGTAGTGGCAGGAACAACAAACCACCTCCTCGGAACTCGCTCATTTCCAAACCATGATTCCAGCCAGAGAGAATATTTTTTTTCCTACCGTGAGCTCATGCCGGCTTCCCTCCCCGCCTCCCTGGGGCGGACAGCCAACTGCCGCCCCTAGTGGCACTCCCGGCCAGAGCCAACTCTGACGCAGCCGGGAATCGAAACCCGTCCGCAGCTTGCATTTCAGTTAAACGCCTTTACCATTACACCACCCAGGAGGCCTCAAAGTAATATTTTGAATCAGAGGGTTACTGTGTTTACGGGCTTATAAGATGCACCTGGGTCAAAGAAACGTTGTGAGTTTCCTGTGCTATGTGAAAAACATCTGTGGTGAAATTCCAGAATTGTTCACATTTATTATAATGGAAAAAACTTAAATGAACTTAAACGATTATTATTTTTTTTTATGATCTCACCTTAACCACCTGGGTGATGTACAGCATCAGTTTTGTTCCAGAACATTCAAGATGATGGATTGCTTTTATATAGCGCCTTTCACAATATAAAAATGCTTTATAGTGAAGGGGGGCAGCTCACCTCAACCACCACCGATGTGTAACACCCACCTGCCACCTCACATCAGCTGAGGTGGAGAGGGAAGGATTATCAAGTCAATTAAACTGGAAGAATGATCAGATGGCCAGATAAAAGACAGCAAGGTTGATAATCCTGCCAGAAAGCACCAGAAACCCCCGCTCTGTTTTTTTCAATAAGTGCCTTGGGATCTTTTAATGATCACATTGAATCCAGACCTTGGTTTAATGTCTCATCCAAAAGCCAAAAGACAGTGACTCCTACAGAATTGTGTTCCCGGTAACTGCTCTGGAGAATTGATTTTGTGCTTGGTCCAGAGGACAGACTGTTCTCTACTGGTCTACCAAGGCCATGGGCAGTATATTTAAAATATACACACCAGATCTCTCTTCTGGGCCTAAAATACACAGCAGTGTTCCTTCTAGCATAGACTGCTAGGATGACTATGGGCTAACAGTCAAACAGTCTCAGCTTCAATAAGAGGCATATGTAATATGTAAAAATGTAAATGTAAATGTATGTAATTCAAACTGACAAGACATACATTTAATCCCGATTCAATCAAACCAGCCTTATCTGGGCATGGATCTGCCTTGTGCTCATAAGAACTGAAAATCCAGGAAACAGGAAAAGGCGTGGCCTTAATTTTTTTTTTGAGAATTTGTTTCTGTTTTTTACCCGTTTTTAGCCAGTTACCCTCCATTTCTTTCAATTTACCCTCCCCCTCGGAGGCAAGCCAGTTTTTCCCACACAGGGATGCCTCCTGCTCTTCTTGGTGAACCTGTGCTGGCTCACCCTCTGGGCAGAGCCGGACTGGCGCAGCCGGGTTTCGAACCGCGGCTGCAGTGGGCAACTTGCATTCCGGGCGAATGCTTTGACCGTTACGCCCCTTGTGGCCTGAAATTTTATTGAATTCTTGTTTACTGTATTATTTTAGTTTGGTTACCTGGATCAAGTAAGGAGTTAAAATTGGTCGAGGAGTTAGGGAGTTCACGTGTTCCAGTGATGGAGTGTTTGTGCCAAGTGAAGTTAGAGACACAATTTTCAGTGTGAAGTGTATAGTCTGACATCTTGTGACTAAAAAAAGTGTTGGATTACAGTTCCAGGCAAAATTAAAGTTGTTTGTGAAAATGACAGTGAGCGATAGGGGCAGTAAAAGACTGCGAACAACACTGTCCTGTCCTAGGGGGCACTGTGGGGCACTGTAGCGCATCGTGCAGAAGGTTTGACAAGCTTCAAAGTGTGAAGAGTGACCCTGTCCTCACCGTTTAACACAACACTGACCCAGCAGGAAGCCAGCTTACTTTGGGCCCTCTGAGGTAGCCCTTTCTTCTCTGGGACCAGCAGGTTCTCTTCTTTAACATTGTAAATCTATTGCTTTCTGTGGATAAAAAGAAAGAAAAAAAACCTTCAGAGTTAGATTGAATCTGCTCCCTCTTTCAACCTGTTTTGGGGATAGCCTTATTGTGTGAAACGTCTGTGCCTCTCTCCTACGGGGAAAGCAGCCCAGGTGAAACCGCTGCGATTTACTTATCAAACGTCACCTTCCCCCTTCATTTCTGCCCACTCAGGGGTGACAAGGCCCGTCGCAAGAAAGAAAACCCTGATGCCAGTGCGCCCCGCTCAATTTATTTTGTGCCCCAACAGGAGTTACACGCGTGGAATGCTTTGCGCGTGCAATTTACATGTAAATCGCTTTGATTGTTGTTTTTTTTAAACAGGAGCGCAGACAGCTTAAGAGGGGGACCGACGTTTCGCCGTAGAAAAATGGGCTAGTCTGCGTAACCAGGCAACCGGCTCCTCCAAATCTTCTGAAATTCTCGGAATCTGGCTACAGCGCTTTCCCCTTTTCTTTTTTAGTAGCGAGGAGCTTCCGTGAAATGGGAAGACAATGGCAGGTCAGAGAAATAGTTGTGGAGAGGTGAAGCCTCAGATGTTATACTGATGATGGTCATTTGACCGAAACGTCTGTCTCTTTTGTCTATTAAAAGACTTTAAATTAAACATCGAGCCTTCGCCTCGTTTGGGATATTCCCTCTTCTACACACAGTGTGCGGGTTCCACCTTCATTCATTTAGGTCAGAGAAATAGAAATAACACCGCTTTTTTCCCCCTTTCGTTTGAGCTCCTGCAGAAAGGACTCCTCCCCGTGTGGCGCGGTTTATTTAGGTCCGGCGCGAGCCGCGGGAGCCCCTCGTTAGACGGTGACAGAGGTGAGAGAACAGATTGTCATGGTCCTGCCCTGCAGTGATTTATTCCCTATTCAGTCCGAGCTAAAAATCAATAATTTTCCTATCTCAGCTGTTGCCCCAAGATGACAGATTAATAACCTGGTCCGATGTGGGCCAGAACCTTTTCCAGCGGGGGTGGGAGGGAGCCGGTGCCTCCGAGCAATTTATTTGTGGCCAGATATGAAAGCATGATCAATACTTTAATAACAATGTTTGCGCGGGGCATGCCTATCCAAAGCTTTAACGAATAGATAAGACTTTGGCAGAGACGTAACAGCAATGCGGGCCGTTATCCGTCTCCGTCTGTGTTAGCCAAAGAGTAATATGTATATTGTACATTGTGAAGGGATGCAATAGTCCCTGATGTATGGTTTAGGTGGTGGCTTTGGTCAAATCACAACATTCCTTTCCCCCCACCCCCCATTTCATTTGGCCTAAAGTTGGCCAAAAACTTTCCTGAAATCGAACACTTTGCCTCGTCCTGTGAATTGATTTCAGTCTCATCGCCGCCCTTGGACGTCACACCTCAGAGTGGCATTTGCGAACATCAAAACAGAAAAATAAATCCACGTCGCAATAATGGCAGTCTAGACAAACATTATCACATTTACATTTTAGGCGTTTAGCAGACATCAAAACAGAAAAATAAAACCCACGTCGCAATAATGACAGTCTAGACAAACATTATTACATTTACATTTGAGGTGTTTAGCAGACATTCTTATCCAGAGCGACTTACAATAAGTGCATTTAAAATGGCTCAAATAGAATAATCACAGCTAGAGCAAGAGATTAGTACAGCAACAATAAGACAGATGCCATCTTAGACAGATGCACACCATACCTATAAATCAGGGAGAGAGAAGTTAGTGCACACAAAACACATGGCATAAACATAAATAAATTATGACTACACCATAGTAACTGTGCCATGAATTTCACTTGAATTATGAAATATTATTTATATTATTTTTCTCCACATTGGCTGTAAATATTATTGCACTGAGCGTTGGAATTTTAGACCTCAAATCTGATTGCGAGTTTCATGTAAGACTTATTGAAGATATGATTATCAACTTACCTGAAACTTTCCCCCATTTATCAACAATGATCCACACGTTAACTTGAAAAACTCAGAGTTTATATTTAGTATACATAAATCAATATTTTAGGGCCCATTAACTTGTAGTCCCTGGTGTTCATTCATTTGACACCATAATTGTTTGACAGTCCCAAAAAGCTTAAAATCAATCTGAATTCGGTCTACTTGTTTCATCATAAACCAGTGATGCATTTTCAGAGAGGGACCCACTTAAAAGCAAACCTCCCAAAAGCATTATTATGAAGGTAAATCTTTTTTGTTCATGGTCACAGTTTGTTCAAGATCGCAGTCGGTTGTATTAAGCAACCGAAGAGGCTACTATAGTCGCCGAGCCAATTTAAAGATTGGCAGAACACACCTGCTGCCTCATTCTGGCTCGTATCCGTTTCCTCTGTTATGGTCTCATCAACCTCTCCTTTTACTTCGCTGTATCTGTGACGTCCAGACAAAAATACGGTTTCGCCCCCGTCTCTGATGGAGAAGGATTCCATGAAAATGACCCCGGGGCACCGTGGCTATTGATTTCATTTATTTTCTTTTTAACACTGCGCTCAACTCCCTTCAGCCATACTGCCGGAAGGAAAGAGATGGACTCTTACGTTTGTGTGATTAAAAAAAAAATACAAAACCCATTACAAGTTTTGCACTCGTAAAGTAAAAATGTGTACGCACGGGGTCTGGCAAACGAGAGGGCACAGAGAGGGTTAATTACGAAGGTGGGGATTTAAGCCAGACTGGATCGAAGCAACCCGCTGCAACTGCATGCAGAACGGCTAACGTGATTATCTTTTTTTTACGCCCGCGCTGTCCACTTGGAGATCTGCGGATTGCCGCTCTTTGATGCAAATCTTAATTGGTTAATCGCTGCCATTGATTTGATTGGAGGTTGAATCGGCCGTCATTTCACGTGTCAATCAATCAGCTGGCTAACAGGCATCAAACCGTACAAATTTGACCTCCAGGACCAGGGTTCGACATCAAAGGGAATGATTGCGCACATCGGCGATGGCCTCCAAACATCCAAATCCCCCCAAAAATGTGGAATTCATTAAATTAATTCACTACAGGCAATTGGTTGTAAAGTAAAGAGTGAAGATCTTTTCTGAAGTGTGACGTTCTGGAGTGTTTTCAGGATGAAAGCAGCCGAATCACTGTTTGAATGACAGCCCAAATATTGACCTTCAGCTAATTCAGTATTTATTGAATTAGTTGAAGTTCTCTGTGTATAATTTTTGGAATGTATTAAAAAGGTTCAAGTGGTACAGCCTTGAAGCAGAGACAAGGCTGCGACTGCAGCCTGCATTCATTGCGCAACATGTTTACACAACAACAGTAGCATAGACTTTATAGTTTTGTGCGTTTGTTACCATTATTTCCTCCCGAGCAGTATTCATGCCTTACTGCTTTCATATTCACCCCTTTGTAAGCGTGCCATTATGGGCTATTCTTATATTGCAGCATGGTCCATATTCTGTGATTAACAGAGCACAAACACTCTAAGAATGGAAATGAACCATTCAGGTCAAGCCAGACGTTTGTTCACGTTTGTCTCACGTTTGTTCGTCACGTTAAAATGTTAGCTCGTGTTTAAGGGTGCATTGAAGTTGGACCGTGAGAAGACCAGTGACGGATCACAGCTGATTCGGGGCGGCCGCTCTGATGATGCGAGTCTGAGGATAGGCTGTTTCTGATCATTAAACCCAGCTCCCAGCTCCCTGCCCTGGGCCTTGTTTTATCCAGGCTTCAAAAGCCTCAGCTCTGGTTGGTATTTTACAGGCGACAGCAAATGGGGTCGGCTGAAAAGTGAAAAAAACAAAAACTTTCAAATGCACCGACTTTTGCAGTTTAAAAACATCGGGTGGGTATGTGTTGGAATACAGGGCATGGTGGTTATATATATATATATATATATATATATAATATATATAAACAATTATCGGGGACTCTTTAAAAATAATTACAGCGTTTTGCTCGTTCATCGAATCAAGTAGCATGTGCTGTTTGAAACAAAAAATAAAACACATATACATGTGAGTGGCAGCTGCTACGGAATGTTATCAAGGGCAATGTCTCATTCAGATGTTTGATGTAATCTTTCCATGACTGAGAGCTGATGACAGCTGATGAGGTTATCAGGATTTAGGGAGAGGGGTGGCGCATGTTTACACGCTGCACATATTTCTTGGCTCTGACTCTCTTAGTATGCCGGCTGAAGAGCTCCTTCGTGTTACGTTTGGAGACGCGGCAGTACTGGGCGGGTTGGATCGTAGGCCGACACCCGTGGGGAAAAGGTGCTGCTGGCCGGGTGGCTGTGTAGGATTGGACCACCTATCTGTCACTCCGGCATCTGACTCCGCCCACTTTGAATGCCCCCATGCACACGCAGCGTCCCCGTGGAAACGCAAAGCCCCTTGCACGGATGTACTGCATCACAAAATATTCATATTTGTCATTATTATACTGAAGAGAGAGAGGCAGATATGAGGGACAGGGTCACATGATATGTGATCTCTTGGTAGCTAATGTAACACGAGTGTAACACTAGTATACTAGTATATATATATACTGTATATATAAATGGAGAGTGATACATTTTGTAACACTGTTTTAGACTTTCACATATAATGCATTTAGTACTTAGTAGTAGACAATTAGAATGTTTTGTGTGATTAGCTGCTTGCACATATTAATTCATAGCTATTATTAATTTGCACATACTGATAATAATTTAATTAGTGTCTTAAACATGGAAAAAGATTTTTTTAAATATCTATAACACCTTGAATTAGCAAGATGGATGGGCACTTTTGTTTAAAAGGCATGTGTTTTGTTCAGCAACACATTATGTGCATTTAGCATGTCACATATTCGCGGCTTGCATTTCATGAAATTATTTCATTCTCTGTTGAATTATTTCAAATTGAATTCTCTGTTTAATTCACCAGTGGCTATAATTTACTTAAGAATGTTTACATTTTTTTACAAATGTTACATTTAATTAAGTGAATTATAGCAGTTTAACACCTTCGCCTTCAACAGCCATCTTTCTTTGCTGCACAAACAGCAAAACTTTTTTTTAACCTTTTCAGACTGTGAGCTACTGTAAGCGAATGTTCACGGCAAATAAAATAAAAGGTTGAATTCAGTCACCTCGTTGACAGTGGCGGGCCCAGACCACTTTAACAGGGGTGGCCCAAGAGTGCCACAGAACAACACAGGGGGGAACATTCAAAATGTAACACATTTGAAAAGATGTGATTGAAATTGCAGATAATTAAATGCATCCTGCGCATATTTTCACAATGTGCATGGTCTCACGTATAAATATACGGCCTTATGTTTATGAATGCGTAATTGCATAAAGCAGCAATTTGTGAATGTGAATTTTCTACTGAACTATTCATATTTTCCAAAATAATGAACCACTGGATCACGATTAGCTGAATTATCATTTGCTTGTTTAGCCAAAATCTTATTTAGCAGGAAGCCTCATCCGGATTTATTTTGTAATGCTTATTAAGAGCCGAGGCCATTCATTTTTCATGCTTACGGGAAGCACTGAAATATTGCTTCTTGTTACTGATGAATGCTTTGCAGTAAATTATGCATGTACAAATTCATAATTCAATATTATGTGCCCAGCTCACAATGATCTATACAAACATGATCCATCATCGCTGTATGATACTTTCGGGATTAAAACGTAGCTCACCAGAACAGTGTTGATTCAATACCCCGATTCAGACCAACAACCTTCAGGTTAAAAGACCAGGTCCTTAGCCACCGTGCCACAATTTAGCCCCAAAAAAAGAGAGGTAAATGCAGTCCAATAATAATTAAATGCTGTATTTTCATACAAAAACGTACCATACACACAATGATGAATATGCAATCTGTTGTACATGCTACTCCATTCAGTATTAATGTGGAAGACCTCTCTCCACTGGCTTGCCCAACGCAATCTCTTTACACCCTTGAAAGGCCATTTCACTGTGGGTCAACTGCATTTTAACTTGTGAATTGGGACATAAATAATTTACCGCAAGGCATTAATATTTCAGTAATAAGCTGCAATATTTCAGTACTTCCTGTAAAGCATGAAACATTAATGGACCCTGGACCTTCTTAAACAGAACAAAAAAAACACATTAGAGGAGACGGAAATGATTGTAATATATCTGTTTATATTTTGTATATATTAGGTCTGTTTTATGAAAGTAGTTTTATTCTAAAACCAGAACATTTTGGAATTCATTCCCGACAAAGTGCTGTATATTTTCATCGATGACGTTTGAAGCCATTTAATCGGGCCCTGGAGCGCATCCATCAGAAAAAGAACATAAAAAACAGGGTTGAATTTGTCGCAGGAGGCTAAACGCATTCGATTGAATTCCGGCCTAAGTGTGTATAAATCTGCCTCTTCCATCGACGGTGTGTAGCCTACGGTTGGTTTTATCCAACCAAACACTCTCTCAAGTTCATTTTCAAATACATGGTGACTTCCTGTATATTTTATTTTATATTTAGGGCGGCAGTGTAGTGTAATGGTTAGGGAGCTGGGCTTGTAACTCAGAGGTTGCAGGTTCAATTCCCAGGTGGGGCACTGCTGTTGTGCCCTTGAGCAAGGTACTTAACCTGAATTGCTTCAGTAAAAAAATATCCAACTGTATAAATGGATTGTATGTAAAGAAATGTAAACTGTGTAAGTCGCTCTGGATAAGAACGTCTGCTAAATGCCTAAAATGTAAATGTAATGTAATATTTCATTTGAAGTTATCGTCATGATATAAACATGAAATTACCACGATGACGTGAACCGCACAAAGCATCACAGAACACCCGGAGTTGAAGTTTTCCGTTTACAATTTAGCATGATTTTCAACCATTTGATATCCGCCACAAGCCACAAGCCTTTGGCACCCTCCTCTATCTGTTGCCGTGCGATGCACACTTTGTCATCGCGGGTCTCCCTTCAGGGGTGTTTGGCTCTTCAAAGTACTGCAGGCATCCTTTTTGACTCTTAACCTGAAGGGTTTGCCAAGAGCCAGTCTAAAAAAATCAACAAATAAAGATTGCTTTCCTGGTACATTTTGGAAAATTAATTGCTTTCCCAAGCACTTTAAATCAAAAGTCCTGATATGGAAAATCACAGGCATATACAGTGCCATGTGATGGAAGGATATTTCATAAATTAAAAAATTAAAAAATATATACAGTATAACAGTGCCCATTTAAAATCTACCCTTAGACTTATCAATCCAAGATATTGTAGTTTTAATTTTTAATTAATGTTCAGAACTGTTGAGAATGTATTTTTCACTTGTAGGGTAAAACTGTAGGGTAAAGTTTGTAAGGTAAAATAAATGTGGGAAACGTCTGATTTAATGTGTTTTAATTTCAGGCTGCAAGGTGACAGTCTTTAGGGACAGGGTATAGACTTTAACGGGGGCGCTGTGTACGTCGCTGCTCTCAGTCGATCGCGTAATGACTTCCGCTTAGTACGGTTTCGCAACAACTGCCAGAGCTGCACGTGAACAACACCCATGATATCATGAAGCAAAAAAATAAAATAGCAGGATACTTGAAGTTCATCAGATTTCTTCCCATGAAGTGGCTGCCATATGGCGTAGTATAACACCATTTAACTCACACGTGCGTTGTCAGATGGCAGACGGATCCCGTTAATGGAGACGCTATTTATAGCCTCAGGTATGGGCAAGGCCCACTGTTCACTTCTCTTGTGTTACTCCCCTGCACTCGAGAACCTGCGGGGTGGGTTTAGTTATCCGGTACTCTGGATTTTAATAATGGCGCTATTACCGCTCGGTTTTACGCTCCCTTGTTCATTCGGATTGCCGCCTTTTTCACCGCTTGTCAAAACCAAGGACGAGTGTTTCAACGATGCCGGGGCGAACCAGAGAGCATAATTCACCACTCTCAGATCTTTTCTGGAGTACGCCAGTTGTTATCGAGTTTGCGAATGGAATTAGTTGGAGCTGGAGACTTTTGAGCAAAAAAAGGCTAAAATTTGGAAAGAGAAAAATCTCTTGGAAGGGAAATGTGATTTGACTTATTTTGATTGACAGTATGGACATTACTTTTGCGTTATTGTGGCAGATAAATGTGGGGGGATGATTATGTTGCAGATTTAGCTCTTTAATGAACATAGTGAGCCAATTGAAAGCTGATGTCTCACACAGGACAGTGTCCCCATCACTGCATTGGATTTATTTTGCTCTAGAGGGAAGACTGCCCCCTGCTGGCCCACCAACACCACTTCCAAAAGCAACTTAATTTTCCCAGGAGGTCTCCCATCCAAGTATTATCCAAGCCCAACTCTGCTTAGGAGCAGCGCACATCATGGCATTGCCTCTGTATGTACATAATTGCTCTACAGCAATGGGAAACACATTATTTGGCTGCCATCTTTTAAGGCTATAACAGCAAGCTAGATACATCACTAATAATAACCAAAATCATTTCACTAGTAAACCAATTTAATCTCTATGGGCACGTAAAAATATATTTCTAAAATACATTTCCTATCATTTTACTCCTGCGTGCTGTGTATGTGCTGTCACTCAGTATGAAAAGAACATATGCCCGACAATAATAATACAAAATAAACAATTCAGTGGAATATAAGGATGGCATTGTGTGCGAGTGTGTACGTGTGCGTGAGTGGCAGTATTCACTGTCGACTAGAGTGGCTCTTGAGCACCTCTCGCTATTTACAAGGAGAAATGAATGGGAAGGCAGTGAAAGGGCCGCCTGAAAGTGCAGTGTACTCCGCTGGCTGGGCACCCACACCAGACCTGTGCACGAGAACAAATGGATTCAAATGTGCAACCGCTATAAACTTCCCCCGGCTTGAAAGCGCTCGCATCGATAAAGGTCTCGGGCCGAGAATGAAGTGACTGATTGGTTTTCCGGCGACCAGGAAGCTGCCCGAATCCAGCCACCCCCGGGGGCACTGGCAACAGACACGGGGTCAGCCATTGATTCACAATATCCGACTTGTTGGAAATATCACTTGCAGTGGTTACGGATGCCCCCAGTGCCCTTGGTCAGAGCGTTTCCATTACCCCAGTGTTGTTGTATGCCGGTCCATAGACAGGTTGAGTGATGCTAAATAATTCATTCCATCAGAAAGGATCAGGGCGCACATTGAACTGAACGCTGGTTTTCCTGTACCGTTTGTTTCTTTGTTTCTCCTGCTCTTCCGATTATCTACCAGTGTTTTTACTGGAGGGGGGGGGAGGGGGAGGTTCCCGCGGCCTGGAAGACCAGCTCAATTTCATATCTTTTACCTACGTAATGGATGGATGTTCTTTTTAGCTAACAGGTCCTGCTGTTTCTGTTTACACCTAACACATAATGTTGGCACTCCGATGAAAGATCGTGAATTGGGCCACGGCCCCTTAAATATTTCCTGTGTTTAAAAAAAAAGAAATTATTCTCTCTCATCGGCTGGCAAAAGGCACTGACACGCAGTGACACCTCAGTCTGCCCCATTGGAGAATGTAGAACTAAAGCTGTTCATTAAGGGCTGTCTTTAACGTTATGGGGTATGTAATTTATAATATTTTTTAAAAACAGACAAAGATAAGCATTTTGAAGCTGTTGTGAAAGTGGATGTGCTACTTGTTGATTGCCCAATTCAAACCGTATCAGACTATATGCTTTGATCTGTTTACTTCTTTGCAGAATTGCTTTTGGTCTTTCTTTGATTTACATGACTGAGGGGGGCAAACTTTCTTTCAACTTTTTTAAAGCCCGTTAATCCCATTAAGAAACAGTTGACATTTTAAAGTTGACATTCAAAAATGCTTCTTAGCTATGACTTTTCAGTTTACAGATTTAGTTAACAGATAGTAATCAGGCTATAACCATGTAATAACAATTTGGTTGCTTTTCAGGAAGGCATTTCAAAAAATCAAATCAAATCAAATGTATTTGCATAGCACTTTTCACAATTGAATTGTCACAAAACGCTTAACAGAGGGGGAACCCAGGCCTAGACCCCCCCAAGAGCAAGCCTAAAGGCAACAGTGGCAAGGAAAAACTCCCTTGATGGGGAGAAACCTTGGAAGGAACCAAACTAAAAGGGGGGGAGCCCATCCTCTTCTGGCCAGCACAGGGTGTGTCCAAAAAAGACCATATCAGGGTCAGTCCAAGGTGACAATAGTTATCGACATGCACAAGATCTGAAACAACGGAACTTCACACACAATAAGATTAGATTAGTTTTGACAAGTCCAAGTCCGTACTAGGCAGCTGCCTCTTTAATAGCAGGCCCCTTTAAAAGAGTGCAACGTTGACCGATGACGTGTCCAAATTTAACGGTCATTTTGTGGGCTCCATTTGTGTTCCGTTTGGACCGAAAAACAACCCAAATATTTCCTCGGACAAGTCGGTATCAAACCAGTGACTGATTTCCAATTAGACTTCTTCCCGCCGGTTCTCAATGTGACCCAGAGCTCAGGTTCAGCAGCAACACAGCCGCCAGCTCCTTGTGTCATTGGCAGAGCGCGCCGTGTTGTTCGGAAAGCTGGCAGGTGGCGTCTGTCACCATTAAAAGGGACCCTTTACAGTCGGCGGTTGCTAAGGAGGCGAACGGAGCTCTGCGCGGCCCTGTGCAGGAGGCCGATCCATCGAGCGTCGGCCTAATGGAAATATGTTCCTGGCCGGGCCGAGGGAATCAATGAGGGGCTCTTTAAATGAGCGGGCTCTGTTGGAGAGCGAGGCTGGGAGAGTTTTGAATGTCTCTTTCTCAGGGAAAAGGGGTCCTTGTAAAAGGGTTGACATTTGCAACTTTTTTTAGACCTGTAATTATGCAATAATCCCCTGAGCAACATGCCAAGAGTCCTGTCATAAGGGCTCCCAATTTCCTTAGGAATGTCTTTATTTCAGATACAACCCGCTGCAATTGCACACGCACACACACTCACAAACAGATGTGCACACACACACACAAACACATACACACACACACACACACATGCACACACAGACCCACACATGCAAGCATGCATGCACACACACACACACACACACATATGCACACACAGATCCACACACACACATGCAAACACAGATCCACACACACATACACACACATGCACGTGCACACCCACACACAGATGTACACACACACACACACACAGATGCATGCACACACACACATGCACACACAGATGCACGTACACACACACACACACACACACATATGCATACATGCACATACGCACGCATGCGTGTGCACACGTACACGCACATGCACACCCACATCCACACATGCACAGTGAGGAACGTTTATATTGATCCACTATAATTGAATATAGGACAAATTAATACTCCATTTTACTCCAAGTATGGCCCTGCTTCAACGTAACTGACTTTATCTGCTTATTTTTATGTGCACACTCAGGTTAAGTGACCACAGCCCGTACATAAAAAGGTTGAAGTGGGATCTGAGCACGTGCAGTTATCAGGACTGGACTATACTGCCAGTCGTACCCATTCCGAGGAGTGGGAGGTAAATAAAACAAGGAATTAGCGGAGTGATGAAATGCCCTAAGCACTCTAATGTATGCGTATTTGTGGTGACCAATGGCTCCACTGTTGTTCATTACCTAGAATGTATTGTTAAATTGGAACCCTGTCCACTGAGGGAAAATTGCCCCCGCCATTAAGAGGCAAGTAAATTATGGAGGAAGGAGAATGAGTATTGGAGTCATTGTCATTTAAAGAGAGAATGAGAAAATCGCTCGCATGAATTTAAAGTGAATTTCAGAACGTTTTTCCCCCTGTTTTTCCCCCCACAATGCATCAGGGGGCCATTTATCTTACGGTTTATTGAATTTATACAGGGCGCAAACATGCCAGAGACTAAATGGAGGACAGCACAGGTACAATGAATTAGTGAAACTTAATTCTGTGTCAAGTGTTGGATTATACACACACACACACAAACTGTATATATACACACTGTATATGCACACACACAAACTGTGTATATATATATACACACACACACACACACACACACACAAACTGTATATATAACACACACACACACACACACACACACACACACACACACACACGTAAACTGTATATATGACACACACACACAAACTACATATGTTTGTATATATATATTTACAGTATATATTATTTGATTACTGTAGGGCATTGCTTGCCTACTTCATATGGTCAGCAAATCTACATAAATATAACCACACTCTCCTGTCTGCTGCCTCTCCCATCTCTGTATGGCAGAAGCAATATATGGTATTTGAAATATAGAGTATACAATTAATGGTCACAGCCAGCACGTTAATTTTACAATTAACTCCATTCATATACTCCCGTTTCCACTGCAGTGTGAAAGTGGCTGTACATAATTGATATCATTTCTGATACAGGCAGTTTAATTTGACTCATTTAAAATAAACAGTCCTTAACGGAATAACTGTTAACGCTTTACAAGGCTTTTCCCATTGAGCCTGTGACCACCAAAGGCGTCATTGTAGATATTCTCATTTTATTTCTCAAGGGAACGTATTCTAATCAGTACCCAGGGCCGGATCTTCGCATTGGCTGACAAGGCCTGGGCCTAGGGCCTGCATGGGGCCCAGAATTAAGGGGAAAATATTAATAGTGATATTCTTTTTGAATATATATATATATTTTCTTTTTTACGTAATTTATATTACACTTACGCGTCTAATAAATATATGTTTGTCACACAGGATCCTTGTTATTATTAGTAGTAGTAGTCATAAAAAATAAATACAGCAAATGAAATCATATCTGCAATCTAATGTTAAATCTAAGAACTCCATCTCCCAGAATGCCATGCCAGATGCGTTGAACTCAGAGGAGGGAGGGGGGTTGGGTGGCCCAAAACGGAGGCGGGGCCTAGGTCCTATAAATGTCAAGAACTGGCCCTATCCATACCATTGTCTTACAGGGTGAGGTCAGACAAGAGGGTGTACATATTTACACTCAATTAAGTGCTCTGACGAAGGGGGTACGATTTCAGAATGAACAATAAACTATATCCAAGACCCCTTCCAGTCAAAATCACGATCGATCAGACGACAAGTCCCTCTTAATGGCATTTGTGTTACAATGTGTATATATATATATGTATATATGCCATTTAGCAGACGCTTTTATCCAAAGCGACTTACAGTAGTGAATGCATCCAGTATATGTGGTCCCAGTGGGGATTGAACCAACAACCTAAGCGCTGCCAATGCCATGCTCTACCAACTGAGCCACACAGAACCACTGTGCATCTCTTAAAACAGGCAGAGGGGACGGTTTCTCGAATCGGGCTCTGCGTCGGCGTCTTCGGGATCAGAATTGAATTCAGGCTCGAACATGTGTGGCTGAGTGTGTCTCTGCTGTTCCGCAGCCCCTCCCCACGCCATAACGCGCCGCTGAAAATGTGCGAATGCTGGCTGGCCGTCTGTCGCCAGCTGCAGCCCGTTGGCTGAGAAGTGCTCCGTGACACAGAGCGGCTTGTCAATAAACGTCAATCATCCGTGATCCAATGAATATGCATGAGCGACGACGACGCGCGTGCCCGCCCGGCCCGTCCTGAGTTTCATAACGAGCTCAATCACGAGACGCAGATCAGGGCGATAATTCGAACGCTTCAATTCGATAATTTGGGTGAAAAACACACACACACGGGGCGTATCGCCGGTGACCGGAGATGATACATCGTTGAAAAACAAAACCCTGGCGACAGACTTTAACTCACTGCCATTATACCCATGATGCATCGCACACCGTTGGTATAACACCGTGTGTGAAGCGAACGCGCGGTTCACTGAAAGTCGTCCGCGACGCGACCGCACCCTTTCTCACAGCGGGGGTTTAAACGAGGAACGTGCGCGGAGCGGGTTGTGTAACGGTTATACGAGACTCCCTTCGGTCCGGTAAGAATTTTAAAAGAATGCACAACCCGAGCCAAATTGAAATGCATTTTTTTTGGTGCCGTAGCGGGTCTTAAACGACATACCAGGAGAGGCTGGAGGAAGAACATTCATCACACGCAAGCGAATCGGGGAGGGGGGTGGTTTTAGCGGTGACAGTGATGGAACAGCGGGTTCAGACTGACTTCATGGGTGAGCAATGCTTCCCCGGGATATAGGATGACAATAATTGCAAAGAAAAGTAAGTTGATGGTAACGGGCACCGAAAATTGATGTGAATCTCACGAGCGGAGCAAAGCGGTCGGGGGAAGGGTGGCCGATTCAGATTTCTGGGAGGGCTGATATTTCAATCGGACATCTCGTCCCGAAGGTGGAATTACAAGGGCCAACGGGAGGGTGACACACACAAAAGAGAAAAGACAGGTCAAGCGTGTTGACCGTTACAACTAAAGGCAGATTTGGTTTAATTAAGACAGATGTATAATTTATAGATAATAATAATATAATAATGCTGTTTCTTTTGGGAACAGAGCACTCTGCCCCTTATGGAAAAATCACATAAATTTGATGTGATTGTCATGAAATGTCCAAAAACACATGTATATATATGATCATATGTAATTACCTGTGAAATAAATGGCAACATGAGATCACATGATATGCACGTGCCAATATGCGGTGTATGTGTGGAAACATGTGGCGAACGCGTGAATCACATGTGGAATGTTTAAAAAAACACGTGTGATTCACATACATACAGAACTTATGTGATTTTTCAGCAAGGGTAGAGATATTTCAGACTAACTTTACCCTGTAACCTCTGTAAGCTTATCCACTCGAGGTGCAGACCGACCCGAATGTGTAGCGGATGTGAGTGTGGATGTGATGTCGGGGTCTCAAAGGGACCGTGATTGTTAATAGTGAGGGAATGGCTGCTCCACAAACAGAGACTACAGAACAGGCTGAACGAAGAGGGAGGGAGCTGACACTGGAAAGACAGAATTGATAAGATCAAAGCGTTTACCCAGAAAGCCGATGGATAACGGAAAGCGCGGTGTAATTTAAAGAAAGTTTCACCGATAGCATCTGCAGTGGCCGCCCTTAAACTCCACAGCCACAATTGTCAATAGACAATAGACAGATAAAATTTAATAGAGGGTCTGATTGTCTCCCTTTCTTCATAAACTTTAAGATGCCACAGATAAAGGGGGAGTAAAAGGCTCTGTTTAGTATTCCGGATCTTACTCAGGGGTACCTCCGTAACGGGATGACCAGAGGAGACTGCAAATTACCAGCAAGGTATTGTTTCTCCTACTGTTCGATCTGCTCACCTGTACAGCAACAGTGTCACCGAGGGGCCCCGGGTGGCACAACCGGTAAAGGCGCTTGCTCTAAGTGCGGGTCGCACACTGAGTTCCATCCCCGGCTGATGCCCAGCCCGGAGCTTCCACCGGGTCACCTGAAGAGCAGGGGGAAATGTTCACTGCCATCGACCACCTCCTCATCATCCCCTTAATGGTGAGACTAAGACGTGACTGCCCAGATGAATCATTCAGTCCCGGGGACAATTAATCACGTGCCGCGGTCGATGGCACAACGGCTTTTCATTAACAATACCGACTTGTTATTTACTAAAGCTCGCACAATGCTTCAAACTTCAACCAGCCAATCAATGGCAGCATTGGTCCAACGTGACGTGGTTGTGAACGAGGCGCATTTCGCTGGATTGATGCATGCGTACGTCTTGTTTGTGAGTTCAGATGGTTCATCTGGAAAGTGGCTGCACCTGCTCTCTCTCTCTCGGTCTCTCCTCTCTCTCTCTGGGCTTATAAAAATAACCACCCAGTGACCTTTCAGGTAAGTGAAAGACCCGTTTCCCAAACACTCATCTCCACTCCCCTCAGGTAACGTGTGAAAGTTTGTGGTTGGTAGCCAGCTGTTCTGTGTTCTGAGGCTTGCCAAATTCCCAGTGTGGGGTGAGCACACTCTGGATTGGAGGAGACGTATTTCTTCAGCGATGGCAAATGCAAGCCAGCTTCACTTTGGCAAGATCCTTTTATAATTAGCATATTCATTTATTTAGTAGCTCATTTACTTATATATATATATATTTTGTGGACAACTTTTCATTGCCCTTTGCTTCCCCCCAAATTTGGAATGCAAAGTTGTGCTTGTTCGCCTGTTGAACACTTGAGTAAATTAAGGTTTGGGGTGGCCCAATGCCCAATTAAGACATGTTATGTTGGTGTTTCTTTTATTTTGGCAGTTATCTGTATAGGCAGCACGGTTTCCCTCATTCACCCTCAGATTGCTCCTACATATTTTCAGCAAGGAAGTTGTAAAAATGCACATTGTTTTGCAGGTGGCAAGAAAACTGGCCACAGGTATTCAGTTTTTGAACTGAATAGAAACTTTACAACCAGTGTATCAGCTTTTAATCTGGGAAAAGCACAATTGCATTTTGTGGTTTTACATTCTTAGTATTACACATGTCTACTTGTTTATGTATTGTATTAGGCTTAGGCATTATTTTCTGCACTGATTGCTTTATTGCTACCTTTGAATTGTGGCTACAGATTTACCTACAGGGTCCTAGTTTAACTATGTGGTTGCTCCTAGCACCTAGGAACTGTACTTCCCGCTAGGGTGGCTTTCAGCTAAACTGTTCTTGACTACGGTTAACACTTTGTTGTACGTCGCTCTGGATAAGAGCGTCTGCCAAATGCCTGTAATGTAATGTAATGTGGTTTCCTTCATGTATAAATATGTAAGGCAGAACAGGCTTCTAAGAAAAAAGAAAAGGCCCTTTTTCTCTCAAAGCAAGCAGCTTGCGGTCGCTGAAAGCCATCAAGGCACTTGACTCCTGTCATTTGCAGTGTAATGCGGAATATTGAAGTACAGAAATGTTCTGTTCCCTTTACATGTATCCGATGTGACTATTATCTTCCTGACAGTAATGGAATATAAGAGGCGAGGAGAGGGACACCTGTTGCTTCAGTGTAAACGGTCGGACGTAAGCGAAACCAACATTTTGAAGCATGCAGGCCTGCCACAGCGGTGTAGCCCGGAATAAGTGAGGCTTAGTGAGTGTGATGGGGAAAAAAGTCATTGGTGCCACCTCATTGTCTTCATGTGGGCACAAGCAATTGAGCACTTACAGGCCTCCGTGTCATCACATACGCGTTCTCCCCCTACAGGCTGGGTCCGGTACTGCACGACCATCGTTTTGATCTCCTGCCAGCGTCAATTTGAAAGATTTGGAAGTCTCCGGGAGCGCTCTTAAGCCCAGCGTGAGACACTCCTCTAATTATTTTGATATAAATATTCATGCGCGCGAAATAACCAGTTTTTCATTTATTATGATAATCACGTCTGGAACTAAACAGGGAATTGTGTTCGCAATTACGGCTTGTCTCTCTCACAGCGTAAGTCAATTGATGCCCTCTTTCATTTTGACAAAGGCCTTCAAAACATGGGCCTGTCTGTTCATGTGCAATTGTTCACTGCTCAAAGTAAAAGGAGGGGAAGCCATTAGTATTAATATTATACTGTACCTGTGGACTATCAATTTACTCTCTGTGACTGCAAACTTATGAGTCATACTCAGAATACCAATGGTAAAATATATATATATATATATATATATATACACATTGCATGCATTATGACCAATAAACAAAGATTTGTTTCAAGTAATAGAAAGTGATTTTTTTCCCACTGAAACTTTGTGCTCAAACCTGTCATTCTATTGAAATGTGGCGTAATTGAAACTATGGCAGAGTGCTTTTCACGCTGTGTTTCCAATGGAGTTAAATTATTTGAAGGAAATTGTATGACTCAGAAAATGGCTTCTTGTGGCTGCTAATGTGGTGGTGTGTCGTGGCACTGTTGAGCCTCGATGTGACACTGTAACAAGTTGGACTCAACTGAAGGTTACAGATTGGACTCCCATTGGCATTGCTGTTGCACGATTGGGCTAGGCACCTCTCCTGGTAAATGTTCAGCCACATAAAGATGCAAAACGTAAGCGGAGTTCTGTACTCAGCCCAAGCTTAGGGTGCCTGCTAAACAAATAATATAATAATGACTGTTGACACTAAAGGAATCCAATGAAATGCTGACACACAGGTATGTGGTAATATAGGCGACTGCCAAAATAAAGGAAACACTAACATAACGTGTCTTTGCAGGGCGTTGGGCCACAGCGAGCTTCCAGAAGAGCTTCAATGCGCCTTGGCATAGATTCTACAAGTGACTAGAACTCAGAGGGATGTAACACCATTCTTCCGTGAGAAATTCCATCGTTTTCTGTTTTGGTAATGGTGGTGGGAAACTCAGGCACCCTCCCATAAGTGTTCAGTTGGGTTGAGGTCTGGTGACTGAGACGTCATATAGTTGACATCATTTTCATGCTCGTCAAACCAACCTTTCAGTGACCACTCGTGCCCTGTGGATGAGGACATTGCCATCCTGGAAGCGAGCACTCCCATCAGGATAGAAATGCTTCACCACAGGATGAAGGTGATCACTCAGAATGGCTTTATATTTATTGGTGTTTACCTTTCCCTATAAGGGGCTGAGTGGACCTAAACCATGGCAGCAAGATGCACCCCACACCATAACAGAGTTGTCAGAATCCTTCAAGTGTTTCCTTGATTTTGGCAGTTATCTGTACAATGTTTTCGCTTTTCTTTAAGAGAGGAAGAGGATGAGTTGCCTCTCTTAACACCCTTGCATATACTTTAAACTGCAGGCTATTTTAAAGAAACAAACAAATGAGTAGGAAGTGAATAAAAATTGCTCCCGAATGGTTTGGTCTGTAAAGGGCTCACCACAACAGAAGCCTGGGCCTTATACATCCACAGGTTTAGGTCTCAGCCTTGGTTGTGTTACTGGGGGACAAACTTGGCCTTATTCTGCCAAGGGTAGGGCAGGATTACATTGGCCAGAGTGCCTTGGGTTACCACGACAATACTTCCTCTCAACAACATGCCAGGCTCCCATGGGCAACCAGACGTCTTTGGCCTGTAGGGTGTAAAATAGTCACTGCCTCTCTCCTTATGTACTATGTGTGGCCCCTAGGGTGTATAATAGTCACTGGTTCTCTCCTGTAGTGTTGTGTGGTCTGTAGGGTGTCAAATATTCACTGGCCCAACGCAGCACAGCGATAACACAGCAGCAACTCACAGGATACATCTGGCGATTCCAAATTGGGGAGAAATATAAATGAGGGAAAAAAATGTATCTCAAATATGAAGAAAAAAACATGCTCTGAGGAATAGTACACATCTGCTATAATTGTCCAGTGTATATATATGTGTTTAGATTTTCAGCCACAACAACTGTGATAAAATTAGACATTTCTTGACGGATGCACGGTGCAGGTAATTCAGTGATTTATCACGGGATGTCCGTAAAGACGTAATTGTGATAACGCACGAAAGAGATGCAAACGCACCAACAAACCAGCATCAATAACGCCGAACGAGAACGCAGGTTTAATATTAACCTCGGCATATAGCGCTTTGAAAAATGAGCTGTCTCTGAAGGAATATGTATCCTCAACCCTTTTTGTCACGTTGCCAGGTGCTAGCCTGTTGTTATTGTTAGCCGCGATACCTTCTCTCTGTCGTGGCGCGGGGAGCGGCGCGTTTGTTTTCCGCGAAATGAGACACTTAACGATGGCCCACTCTCTTGGCCAGATGGAGATTGAATAAGCACTTGGTGTCAGCGATCCTGATTGGCTGGGGCCAATTTGCTTGAGACAAATATATCTCATGGCACTGCAGCGGCGTGGCTTCTCTGGTCTGCTTCCTGTTTGTTTCCATGGCGACTCACGCTCCGTCTCCCCTTCCCCAAGTACACATTGTTTAAAGAGATATTTTCTGGTTACTCTCAGCAGATACGAGCTCGGTCACACCGGCCGCTTAACGCGATAAGGAAGGCAACTGGCACGAACGCAATGTGGCCTGGACAGTGTGTGTTTACGCAAAGTGTGGATCTCTAATAACTCAATAAATGTGAAAGTTTATGAAACCGCGTGTCCTCGTTATCCTAATTACCGTTATGTCCTCGGATGACCCTCAGCAGTTGCCGGCGGTAATCGTGGTTCACAGAAAGGCTCAAGGGTTGTGTACTTGTCAAAGTATATATTCTTAACCATTAAGGTGGACCTCTCGCCGAGTAGTTACTATAAGCCTCAATGCTTAATGAGAGACCAAAGACAGGCACATTTTGCACTTGCACAGATTGTCATAATAATAATAATAATAAATGCTTATCATCATGTAGAAGAATTGAAGGGGTTGTGGATAGAAATATGTGTTGTTATTATGGATGCCTGACACTATTTTAATATAATATATGCCATTTAGCAGACGCTTTTATCCAAAGCGACTTACAGTAATGAATGCATACATTTTTCAGTATATGCGGTCCCAGTGGGAATTGAACCCACAACCTAAGTGTTGCCAATGCCATGCTCTACCCACTGAGCTACACAGAGCCATTTTCTTACCCCACATAGAGGTATTAATGCAAGAAACAGTTTACTGGGACTCTGAATGGGAGCAGAATCCACTTGGAGCTCACAAGACACACTACACCAGGTACAGGTAACTGCCAACATAAAGGAAACACCAACATAAGGTCTCAATTGGGATGCGACCCGACCATAGTATCCCACTCTGTCAAGTTCCATTCTTGATGAAATGGCCTACTCACACCCTAGATTGATATTTGTAGTCAACTGATTCGGAGTTGCTCATCTGTTTCGCCTTGCATCTCAAACCGATGCATGGACAAGGAGTAAATATTTTTGACCACAGTTGCCCCTAGTTGATGATGTCTTTCCTTCCCCAACATCACCTTAGCCACTGTTCCTCATGAAACATTAGCAGTCTTTGTCACTAAAACTCCTGCCAAACATGCCCCAAAAATCACCCGTCTTTCAAAGGCACCGAGTTCTCTTCTTCTAGCCATGGTAGCCAACATAATGGGCAACTGGGCCTGCCCAGAATTTTCATACATGACCCTAATCATGACATGATGCCAATGGCTTAATTAACTCAGACACCACACCTTTGTGGAAGCACCTGCTTTCAGTATACTTTGTATCCCTCGTTTATTCAGGGGTTTCCTTTATTTGGGCAGTTACCTGTATATTCTACTGGTGGCCTAGGGGCCAGATGCAGGCTGTCGTAGAAGTATTCTTGGACCTTAAATAAAATAATGACATTATTGAGGTGCATCAAAAAATTGTGGATAAGACTGTGTCAGGCATGTCCTGTAACTTTTCCAAAACAGGAATGCTCCTGGGTCAGCATAATTTGCTGTCCCAGGACCAACAACCCTATCAACCAATCACACACAGGACAGCTTTCTGACATCATCAGCATTTGTCATCACCCGACTTTTTGAACCACCGTGCATCACTTGAGAAAGGCAAGGATTTATTCATGACTCATTGAATGATCTTTTAAGAGTAATCAGCTGTAGCCTCCAGAATGTTAAGGATCAGATTCGCCATGAAGCTGTGTGCTAGCTGTATATGTGCAGCTAGCAATTTACTAACTAGTTAGCGAGCTAGTTAGCAAAGTGAAAGCTGTCCCGTGTTTGATTGCTTGATAGGGATGTTGGTTCTGGGACAACAAATGATGGTGACCCAGGAACATTCCTCACTTGGCAAAATCAGGACGAGCCGGTGTCAGCATACCTCCCACTGTGACAGAATAATAAGTAACAGCTGTGCATATTTTAAGAAGGCATCGTCTTTGTGTACACATGCACAGCGCATCTTATTCATGCATTTATAAATAGTATGTGGAAAAGGGCTTGCCTCTATGCAGCATTTCTAACAAGAATCTAGCCCCCAGGAAGAGGTAGCTGAAGAACCCTGCTCTGTGCTATGGGCAAAATGACAGGCCACACTGACAAAAGGTACCATGTTGTACCTATTAAAGTACAAATTGTTGTCACTGTTCCAGTACCCCTGTAGGGTACTGAATTGTACCTTTAGTCAGAAGAACATAATTGTACCCTTGTGAGAAAAATAATTTCTTGCAGTATGAGCCTCATTTTCATTGCAATATGGCTGCCAGTGTGAATAAGGATCCACTGCCCTACCTGGGTATTTGTACCTTTTCCTCAATTTGTACCTTTTTCACTGGGAAATGGTACAAAACCGTGTACAAAAGAGTGCAAGATGCTCTGAATTGCCTGTTCCACCACTAAACGTTCCTGTGCTCAGGTATTGCCCCATCTGGCAGAGGCGCTAGCATAGCGAAAAAGCGCATGATCCTGGTCTCTCTGCTCCATCGCGGGCCTTTATCACTTGCGTGTAGTTTCTTGGAACCCGGCTCACCCGATGTTCCCGGGTGTCATTCGGACGCTGGCTGAAAGTCCTCAGCAAAGCCAGGGAGGCTGTTTATCTGCAGGGCCAGGAGTGGCCACCCCCCTGATATAGAGTCCATGCGCCAAATACGTCTTAAAATACCTGGCGCCTCCAGTCGAGCTCATTTATCAAGGTCAGGGGAGTTTGTCTCTGGGCATGCGGCGGCCATCTTGAAGGTTCAAAGACGATTTTTGCTGCAGCGGTACAGTTGGGCACTTTGGCTCGGGGACAGCTCTTGCTCTGTGGTAATACACTTCTTTTTTGTTGTTGTGAACTTAACTTTAATCTCATAAAGATCTGCCACAGAGTCCTTTCTCAAACATGATGCCTTCCTGGCGTTTCTTATGAATGTTTTTTTTTTTGAGGACAGCGGATTCATAATGTTTTAAGAAGGACAGTTGTTTCACAAGCTTCCCGCGGCGTGTGTGGATAGAAAGATCCTTCTCGCCACAGTGTGTAAATGACCTATTTAGCATTAGCATTTTCAGATGTGCTATTAGACGCGTTCTATTAATACGAGTTGTCATTCCGCTCCGAAGCGACGGATACGACAGAGCGTTGTTTACCTCCCCAGCATCGCTGAGAGGCTGTTCTCGTCCCGCAGCCGTTAGACATTGACAGCGGTTGATAGGGACAATCGCCCCTCAGATGTTTGTTCTAAGACTTGAAAGGTGTTTTTTGACGCTGTGGGTGACAGTGTTCCACTGCAGTACCCCAGTGTGTATTATTTGACAAACCTCAATTTAATGATGTCATATCTCATCAGAGGGACAGATGTGCGGTCATAAAAAAATTTGATCGGTCGCCACGGCTACTGACCGAATTCCAAACTACTCCTCATTCAGTTTCATTGGCCTCTTTTTTTTTTTTTGGGGGTTATACATGCCAATTTTTGTTTTAGAAAAATAATAATAGTAAGCCAGCATTGAGTTCTTATTTCAGGTGAAGTGGCACTTCGCTTATTTCACTTTGTCAGATGAAGGTCATCGCCATTCTCAGAACAGACATCATGGAAATGATTGGCATTAATTAAAGGGGACCTGTCTTTGGCAGAGACAGCTTCAGCGAGGGAACCGTATAGCAGGCTATTTGGTGGAACCATTTTCTAAATGTCCCAATGTGTCTGTCTGTCATAACGAGAAGAGCAAGGCAATCCAGCGCTCTGCTGTTTTTTGCTACAATGAAAGGTATACGGCTGTGAGCGAAGCTTCGGCGTGACCGCGTGCATGGCAACATGGCGCTCTCGTGATACCACAAATAGCACTTTAATGAATCGCATGATATGTGCGGCATACACAAATACTTGTCTTCACTCGTAGTGTCAATAACTCCATAGCTAGGAATAACGCGAGGCCTATGAACATCAGCCACGTTTCCCTGGGGTGCTGAAATTTCAGGCACCATCAACCAGAACAGAACACAGAACGGCATAAATTAATTTCTCTTCGCACAGAAAATGTATTCCGAGGTAAGAAAATAACTATTCAAAAGCGACGAGTTCTTCCGTAAAGGAATATGGAAAATACTTTTTCGTCGGCAGGCGGTGAGAGAAAGCATAATAGTCTCCAGGATTCAAATATCTGAACATTATACCGGAATGATGTAAAGGTAATAATGAAAAAAAAGTATAAAATAAAATAAATAATATATTTTATATAGTTGTATATATTTGTACAGTTGTTTCAGTTAGTAGCAGGTGCATTCAAATAATCTATCACATGGGCTAGGTCTGTGAGCATTGACTTCGGCAGTGTTAAATGCGCCTGAACAAAGATCAAATCCACCGTGACGTGCAGAGAAATTCCTATAATACAACACTGCCATCTAGTGGCAGGACAGCTGATACACATGCACAAAAATCACACTCATTTACAGGAATCGGAATTGATTATGAATATTTGGGAATGAAGGAATGTAAGCCTGCACTACCACCTGTGTGATGAATCAATATGTATGAAAGTGGCAAAATGAGACTGACTCACAAAGATAACGTTTTACGTCATAAATGTTGACGTGTTTCAGAAGTGGATTATGAATGGTTATCTCACCCTCAGTATTTCTATCTAACGATGCTTTCTTTCATTACTATAATTCGCTGAATCCATGTCTCTGTCTCCCCGGGGGCGTGGATTGTCACGCAGTATGTAAATATCAGTGGGAACTGGTGAGCTACAAATAGCGAAGACAGAAAAACATGCATATATTTTACATTGAGCCTGTTTTTTTATTTCTTTTTTTAATCATTGTTTTACATAATTAAAACGCATGCCAAATATTAATTAGCAGATCATTAGCGGCTGATTAATTTTAATCGATGGCGTCTGACGTGGAAGCTCTGCCTTCATGCGCTTCACGCGAAGTCGTTATTATTACAGCCATAATGGGAAAAACAAACAAGCAAGAGATGAAAATCCGATCCTTGTTATCATCAAAATTGATTCACAAACCCTGATCCTTTTCCTATAATTTCAATAACGTGACGTGGAGTGTCAAAAGGAATGCCACGACATTAGATAGTTAATTAAAAGAGTCTGGCTCGATGATGCTCGTTTAAAGATTGAAAGGCCGCCATTGCTAAATATAAACATGATTGGCAGGCAGGCAGCACCTGGAGATGTCTGTTGAACAGGACAGAATGCCTTACAAGGTGCGTTTCGGTTTCACATTTAAACGCAACACAAACGAACTCTATACAATATACATTGTATTCAGGCTCACCTTTCCAGGAGATGCCAGATGCCTTCTACAAGATGCTGTAATGCTTTGTTTGTTCCATGCAATATTTACACTCGCCGTCCTTGTGACGCAGACAACAATATGTTCCTAGCAACCTGTACCCAAGGTACGAGTGAAGCCATTTGCCATATGTTCCACACGCTCGACATTAGCATGAAGTTAAAACGAATCTGCTGTATCTAATTAGTTGATGTCTCTGTTTTCAGCGTTCTGTTGGACAGGAGCTATGTAATAGTTGACAGCTGGAGCATCATGACAATCAGGGAATGTGCCACAGAGATGTGTCATGTCACCTGCCTGTTCTCATTATGCATTCGAGATGGTTGGACAATGCACGAGTCTTGGGCAGGCACTCGTTCTCTAATATCAAAGCAATTAGCATCACAAAGCAAACAACTAACACTGACTCACAGAATTCAAGAGTTTTGTGTGAAGGAAGAAAACGCTCTTCGCCCCCCCCCTCCTCCCTGAGCAATTTCTTTTCAGTCTGTAATTACAGTGTGATGAAACGGTGAATTCACTTCAGAGTGGCAGGCGAGTTCGGGCCTAGACACTCTGATTGGACAGACACTTAAGAAAGCTTCACACTAAAAAGGCCTGCGTGTTTTGTTTAGCTGTATGGGCTTTGTCTCTAATTATTTTCCTTTTCTTCCTATTAAGAATTAAATAAGTCAAAGTTAAACTACGTAACTAGCCTTGGCAAGAATGAGGGGGCTTCTAAGAAAAATAAATACTGTACTGTATTATTTACTTCAGACATTCTAAACTTTATTAACCATGAACTTACAAGCACCATATGGTGTGAAAAAATGTCTACAGCAATAAGACACCAAACTCATATACACTGAAAATGGATACAATGACAATTATTTTCCTGTTCTCTGAATCTTCCACCATCATTTCAAACCCTTAACCCTTTGAGGAGTGAGGTGTGAGAGTTCTAATTTTAATCCATAGTGTTCTATTCTATTGTACAGTTCTTTGAGGATGCCATTCCCAGCCCTGTATGATGTCATCAATTGGAACGAGCTAGAATGTTGTGGCATGTTCTAGAACAAGCATCATTAGTGTGACAGTACTCCTCAAAGGGTTAAGACAGGAAGCTTCTCCGCTTGCTTACGAGCCACCTGGACCTCCTTGGCCAAACCCGGACGGAGCACAGCGTGCGTAGGGTCGCTGAGTAACAGTCCGTGGAGATGCTGAAAGAGAGTTCAGCCCAGGTCACACAGCAATGCATCAGTGAATCACTGCCTAGGTGCTTGAACACAATGCCTTTTTCCTATGCAGTCAAATGCTTGTTCTGCTCCGTCAATTTTCCATTTGTGGCACCGATCCTTGCATAAGTGTCGCTTAAGAGAAATTTGTTTGCTCCATTATAGCTGTAACCTCCCGTTTCCTACCGCAATAAAACAATATGAATTAAACATGTAGATTGCTCCGTGGATTTACAGGTGAATAAGCATCTATTAAAGCCGTTCTCTCTCTCATGAAGATGAACCGTTCCTTTTGACCTAAGAGTGACCGGTGCAGAGGAGCAAAAGTAGGAGGGGACTGGCTCCAGGATTAGGAGAGGAAGGTAGTCTCTCGTAGTCCCAGTCAGTTATCAGGTCCACCTGCCTGGGACAGAGCGTTTCTGAAAACCCGCAGGACAAAGAGGGCCACCGCAGGAGGACCGGAGATCCGGACCACCCCAAACGAACGGGGACCGGAGCGGAAAGTGTGACCTGCTGTACGGTCACTGTGACCACGAGGACAACGGTCAGGGCATCCTGACCGAGAACCGCAAACATGGGTAAATAAGAGAAGTGTACATTCTCATTATGACAGTGGTGATGAAGATGATGATTGTGACGAAGGTGATTATTACTATTGTGGCATTATTACTGTTGTTATTAAATACGGTTTATTATTTAGAATCATGGAAAAATAAATAATTTTTTTCATCAATTATTAATCAGTCGTGTGCGCTGGTGTTTTTACAGTACCTGTGTCAACGTGAAACTGACTGAGTTCATTTACCTCTCTCAGTGTGTCCCATGTGTAAGTTGTTCCTCCTTGCTATTTCAAGCCCCTTTGAATTATTTCAGTTAAATGACAACAACTGTCCTTGCAAGCAAATTATATTTGCCAAGATCTACAATGTCCAGCTTTTCATGAGACCTTAACTGTTTCCTGTCTGTTTCTGAAGATCCGCTCACAGTACCATGACAGTGACTAAAAAAACGTGTTCCGGTTGTCGCTGGCTTCGCCCATACCCGCAGGTTATCTGTATTGTCTTTGTTTTACATCGGGACACATTGGAAGGTGGAGGAGCTACAACGGCAGCTGGCTACACCGGACAAGAAACGTACGCGACATAAACGTGGGTTCGCCTGAAGCGAGATTAACCAATCATAACTCTCCACAAGCAACGACAGCTGTGGACAGGGATGTCCGCACACAGAAAGGCACCTGTTAGAAATGGCACGGGGGATGCTGTCAATTTCATTGGAGCACGACGACAGAAGCCAGAGTGTGCCCGTATAATTATTGAATTGTAGTTCATGTATGGTCTATAAGAGACATAAGGCTCCATTCCAACTAGAACATCTCCAAGAAAGGCGCTATTGTTCGATCATCGCTTGGCAACAGTCAACCGCTCAAACGTCTCCTCGCAAAAAAAGTTCTCCCCGCCGGATTTCTTTAAACTTACATTTATACAGCGCCGCACAAAATTAATGTAATGTCCCAACACAATCGCGTGCGGTTTTTGTTTTTTGGTGAACCCTAAGGGATTCAACGCCGAAAAAGAGACGTTGGAGCACCAACGAGTGGAATTTAATACGGGCACGAAAACAAAGATAGATTTGTTCTTTGGTGGTCATTTCAAAGAGGCTTTGTGTAGTTTCTGCACAAAAGCACACTGGCAGGCGAAGACAGTCCAGTCTGTAACATTTTAATGAAAGCCAGGTGGCTCATGGGACCGAGCGTTACTTAAATGGATTCTTTGTAAAATGAGAACAGATCATTACATAAACCGGATTTCTTGCAACGTCACCAGAGGCAACCTCACGACGCAGGTTTCTTTAGAAAACAAAACGCTTCGTTTGAATACAGTGAAGCTAGACAGTAAGATAGTTTGCATTGGCATGCTGTGCAAATTTAAATCTCTTGTTGGGTCATTAAGTTATGTAGGTAGCCTATATGACTTCCACTGTATGTTTACCTAATTCAGGAAGGCTGTATATTCTGTTTTTTTAACCTCCCTTATTAAACAAGGGAAGTGCAATCATACTATATAGTAGGCCTATATAATGATAATAATAATAATAATAAAAGCGTTATTTATATAGCACCTTTCATACAGAATACAGAAGTGCTTTTACATTTCAGAACAAAAAAATGAAATAAATAAATCACACAATCCAAATGGCATAGAGAAATCATTTAAGTAAAGGAATAAAGCAATTTAAACGAATAAAATAATAGAGTGGATGAAATAAATAAATAGAATTATGAAGTGTTGCTAATTATAAGGTAGATTAAAAATGTACGTTGCCGTTTAAAAATGTCCACTGAGCCCACTTCTCTTAATACTTTTTGGTAGGGAGTTCCACAATTTAGTTGCATAAACCAACAGCATACACATATACTGTATGCTGTTGGTTTATACAGCCAATTAGCTAAGTGAGCCAGGGTAATTGGTGGGAACATAAAACCAGTGTGTACACCAGCCCTCCAAGAAAGGGATTGCCCACCCCTGGTCTATAGCTCATGAGTTACGTGAGTAACGTATGAGTTACCCATTTTACTTAAGATCTCCCAAACTAAAAATGAGTAAAACCTTATTGCGATGAATTGTTTTTCCAGTGCCTGTTAATATTATTCGCTGTTTGTCAAGGTCTGTCCTCAACGGCCACTGCCTCCACCTTAAATGACCGACGCTCATGGAAAAAATGTAATGTGGTAAAACATTAGCTGGCTTTTTTGATAGTGTTGTATCATAAAGTAATTGTAATGGCTTTATGGTATGCACGATTGCACTTTCATTTTTAATAGCTCATTTTGATGGACAGACTGCAATAGACATTCATAACTTTAAATAATATGTTAACCCTCAATGGGACTTTGTCATTTACAAGTGCCGCAAGGAAAAACTGTTTATTGTAAAAGAAAGCTAGAAATATCTTACCAATCACATTTCTCTTGAAATGTATCACATGATTTCTCCTTTAACCAATACAGTTATAGTATTTGGTCATGTGACCAAAAGGTTTGGTATCTAGTAGCAGAGATGGTGGCATGCTTTGAGGCACATAGTAGAAGTGTGTCGTGGTAAGTTGATTTTGAAGTGGATAATTTACACGAATCCTGTTCAAAAAATATGTTGTGCTTCCTTAAGGTGTTTTCTAAAGAGTGTGTGCATTTAACATATAGTTTAAAAACCGAAATACTCCCTATGATAGAAACTCTGTGACCTGAATAAATTATGTTGTCCCATAAGGAATCATTTCCCCTCGTCCCAAATTCTACATTTTAAATTAAAATAGGAAAATATATTTTATTGTCTAAAGTAATCAAAACATTTATTTTTTAAGTTATATTAAGTCTCCCACAGTTAAAAACCACAGTGGCTGAAATCCTCTGCAAGAAGGAGAGCAAAGTGCCACTGGGTGGAGCGATGGGAAAGGCGCTCGCCCAGAGTGCGCAAGCCGCCCACTGCAGTCAGGGTTTGAGGCCACGATTCCCGTTTGGGGCGGCGGGGCAATTGGCTGTCCACCCCGTGGGAGGGGGAAGGGGAAGCTAGCATAAGCTTGCCGTGTAGAAGAGTAGCTCTGTGTGTACCGGAGTTGTGGCTGACGGTTTAGGGGGGTATAGTTGACATGGAAAAAGAGGGTACAATTGGGAGAAATCTGGAAAAATCCGAGATTAATTTTTTAAAAGAAAGAGACCCAAGAGAAATGTGGAGAGCAGCCTTTTTAAATATATATATATATATATATATATATATGTTAAATTTTCATCTGCACCTACCTCATCCCAAAAAAAAAATGCAAGTACATTCAGAGTGAAGAAGCGTTACAGTTCTCACTACATTTTAAAGCACGGCTTTATTCAAATTGGCCGTTTTCAGTTGAGATTACGTACGCAGGTACATTTGCATCACCAGCATCAAGTCAGCTGACCCGAACCTTACTTCATATGTTTGTTAGTAATGCTGGGAGTTACTCAAGTAACTGTTTGTTTACATGCGAGGTCAGTCAGGTAAGTGATGTAAGAAATGCTAGAAATGCCTTCCTCACACTCACAGCTTGTGGAGTCACTCCAGTGTTACAGTCTGAAATATTACAATATTCTGAGGACCCCCTGCGGTACCCCCCTGGTGTCCCGGGTTCAAATCCCCCCGACAAATTGCTTAAAAATGTCTTTATTATCCTGGTATAGATGTTGTTTCTGCTCATTAAAGAGGGCACTTTTACACTGTACTTTGTTTACTGGTACATTGCAATGAATGTATTCCAATTTTTAATGGTTCGCTATCAAAGTGTAAATTTTAACAAGCTAGATAAAGGCCTTGTGGCAATGATGCACGCACTCACGCCACATTAATGGAACTACAAGTTCAGTTGTTCATTGACAGATGTCCACCCCGTGACCTGAATGAACATGTTGGTTCTTATATTGAGTGCGATATCTTTCGCAAGATTTAAGATAAAGGTTGACGCCTATTTACAGATCTAAGGCACATTGTTTCCGCTGCCCACATCGCTCTTATGAACTCCCGCTCAGGTTTACTGCTGAGGTGAGTGGACATTTAAATATTTTACTGGACTTGAATTGCAAAGGAAGTACCCCAGGGCCTCTGATGACTCAGCCATCTACACGTTTAAGAGTCACAGTGACATTTCACCTCTCGACACAGATAATATAATAATATAATATATGCCATTTAGCAGACATACAGTAGTGAATGCATATATTAGTCAGTATATTCAAACTCACCAGCTAAGCGTTGCTAAGACCATGTTCTACCTGTTGAGCCACACAGAGCCACTGTAAAACGCCTATAGCCAGCTAGACTCACTCCCACCTCAGCACTGTGAAAGAGATGATCACCCTCGCCCCCTATGCTGTTTAGTTTAGTTACACTACAAAACTGCTACTTCAGTTATAAAATACAAATATTATAGCTGCATTTCTGTTGGGCATCATAGAAATGTAGGCCATCACGTCATCTGAGGCCCACAGACAATTTTTTTTCTGGACTGTAATCTTCAGGAGAGCACGGAATGTCCATTCATCATGGTAATGAGCCTGACAAGGACTTTTTCCAAGCGATGTAGGCAGCTAAAAAGTCATGCTGCGGTTCTGGACCAAAGCAAAGGCGTATCAAATTAATGTCATTTGTTGGTGGAATCCCTCTATAATAAGGGCGACAGTGCCCTGAACTCACCATTCCTTTTATACATATTTGCATGAAGACAACGTTATTTTCACAGCCGAGCACAACAATGTTAAAGAGCAGGGCACAGAGGACAGGGTGAAAGGTGACAGCGACTGTGTGCAGGTGAGACGCCTTTCAAGAGCTAGATTTACACATATTTTGCTTGGCATACGATCTCTCTTAGAACAACATTAAGTGCAATTGAAAACAAAAACACAGAAGAAATAGATGTAAAGGTAATGGTACAAGCTTTGACACAATAAACATCTACATCTGGTACACATATATAGAGTAGAAAAAAAGTACCTCAAAGATGGAGCCAAGCTGTGGTGGTAAATGGTTTGGTTTGGCATGTTTTACCAACACTGAAAACAATCAATTGATCGGGGCCTCCGAAGTAGGGAGCCCCCTGCTGGCGTGAGGCGATATCACATTCTACCCTTTTTCATCGATGAATGAATGAGTATATCTCAAGATGAACATAAAAAACACTGTCCAATCTTCTAAATTCTGTCATAACAAAAATGTTGGTGTCCTAATATACACATTGGGTGAATCCACTCAACGCAATATCTTTTCTTTTTTTCAGATGGCACATGAAAAGCAGGCCCCAAAAGTACAAAACCCGCCTTGCTCTTGCAGAAATGAATTATTCAAAATGAACTAAAAACACACGTAGCAGTTAGACTGAATCCCAGCCTTAAAGAATTTGTTGTTCCTCAACCTTGGCATGAATGCAACCCTTTGTCCAGTGAATGCCCCGAATGGATGCTCAACATACACAATAACTGCACTGTGTGTATCTGCGTGACCTTTGACCTTCCAGAAAATTCTGTTTTACCAACACTGAAAACAATAAATTGATCGGGGCCTCTGAAGTCGGGGGCCCCCTGCTGGCGTGAGGCGATATCACATTCTACCCTTTTTTCATCGATTAATGAATGAGTATATCTCAAGATGAACATAAAAAATCACTGTCCGATCTTCTCAATTCTGTCATAACGAAAATGGTGGAATCCACCATTGCACAGGTTAAGCAGCATGTGGCGTCCTTTAAGAGCAATAGTGAAAAGCTTAAAGCTGAGTTTGGACAGGGAGTTTCCCAGACGCAGGTACAACACAGATGACTTAGGCTCCCGTCAGACAGGCTTACTGTCTATACAACAGAAATACCGCAGACTGCTGCCAAATGGCTACAACACACTACAAAATACTGTCAATAAAGTATCTCACAGCAACACCTGCCGAATGACCAGTTCACCTTGAACTGAATGTAATCACGTCATCTGTAGAGAGAGTGAGCCTGGGGCAGGCAGACCATTTTATATAGCGATAAATATTTGCCAAAATAAAGGAAACATTTTAGTAAATTAAGGGTTCTGGTGGCTGTTATATATATATATATATATATATATATATATATATATATATAGTTGAGTGAAATTGAGAGTAGCATTATTGCAATGCTGTAGAATATGCCACTAATATGTGTATTTTGGGTTACAGCTGTCAACCCTGTGTGACATTGTACTGCACATCATTGAAACCACAACGGCTGATATTTGTTCTGTAAGGACAGAACTGGGCCACTTAAAATGTGCCATGGCCAACAAGACCAGGAAGCTATGAGCTTTGGAGGAACGTCTATCGGCACACATGCAAGTATGTGTAACCATCCATCCAATGAGTTGCATTCACCTACATTATCCCCCAAAAATGCAAGTGAAGTGAAATAATGTGAAAATTCAGAGCGAAGAAATGTTACAGTTCTCACTACATTTTAAAAGCACGGCTTTATTCAAATTGGCCGTTTTCAGTTGAGATTACATACGCAGGTACATTTGCATCACCAGCATCAAGTCAGCTGACCCGAACCTTACTTCACATGGTTTTTACTAATCCTGGGAGTTGCTCAAGTAACTGTTTACATGTGAGGTCACACATAAGCAATGCTAGAAATGCCTTTCTCTCACTGGTATAGTTGTTGCTTCTGTTCATTAAAGAGGGTGCTTTTACACTGTACTTTGTTTGCTGGTACATTGCAATGAAGGGATTCCAACGGCAGTTAATTTTTTATGGTTCGCTATCAAAATGTAAATTTTAACTAGGTAGATAAAGACCTTGTGGTATGAAACTGCAACAGCTGGTATTTGTTCTGTAAGGACAGAACTGGGCCACTTAAAACGTGGCATGGCCAACAAGACCAGGAGGCTATGCGCTTTGGAGGAACGTCTATCGGCACACGTGCAAGTATGTGTAACCGTCCAATGAGTTGCATTCGCATCACAACAAGCGAGTAATGTTTGCACAGGAGCTAGTACTGTTGACACCTGTATTAACGTTTTATTTCAAACATTTAGAATGTCAGCAGTTTCCTGCACTGGAACTGCACAAGGATGAAATGGCTTTGTTGCTCATTTGGAAAGTAGAACAAACAAGGTAATAAAGACTGTTTATAAGCCCAGGGATGTCTTTTTTTATCTATATAAAAGAATATATATGAAACATATAGGCTGTTTGTGAAGCACACCCAGACACATTTATACAGGCTAAATGGCAAGTTGGTTTGTGTGATGTCGTAACCTGTAAAACTTTAGCTCATAGTTACCAGTGCCTGTGTAATAGCTACTATGTGAGCCCACAACGGGTTGGCTATTATAAACAATAGTTGTTAAGCAGTTGCTAAGTCTATGATGTCATCACGTTAACAGCTAGGCTCCTCGCAGGTTGACTCGCCCTGGCCCCGCCCACCCCTTGAGACGGCCCTGTATAGGCTTATGTTATATAGTAGTTAGGTAGTATAGAAGATTAACATGTGTACTATATAGGTAGCCCTGGATACAACCATCCACAGATAACTTAAACTACTGTACTTCAATGTGAATCAAGCACCCAGTGTATTGAAAAAATACAATGATCCATTTGGTCAAGGTGGACACCGGACATGCATGGAACAACTTCAATCAAACATACTGGAGATATATACATACACGTATACCCACAAATACACACACACACCTACACATGTGTGTGTGTGTGCGTGCGTGCGTGTGTGTAAAAAGAAACTATTCTGTTACAAATGTATAAATGTAGCCTACTATATAATGGGGTAAAAACCCCACTCGTTTCTCAATAGAAGAATCAAACTTCTGAGGAACATGTTTATTTACTTTTCCCCCTTTTGCTTTTGACTGGAAAACAGAAGAAAAAAAACAAGGAAAAAAGGGGCAGCATTAATGATTCCGCCGGGTATCAAAGCGGCAAGCTGGCCGTTGAATAATTAAGAGACGGTGCAGGGATGGGAAGCGTCCTGGTGTTCCGTTACCACTGCTCACTCACCATGCATACAGCCACCAGAACATTATCTGACGGGAACAGTCGATATATATGACACTGTTCCAGCTACTTTTGTAGACTCCAATATCCGATACCTAAAACCACCAGGGCCTGCATTACGACCACATTGAAGCACAACGCTGAAACAATATAGCCACAGCAATGTAAAAACAAAAAGAGAGAGAGAGAGAGAGACAGGGGAGAGAAAAAATACAACTGTCTACGTCTACTGAAACCCGATTGTTTTTAAAGTGAATTGAGGGAAACAACGGAACAGGAGTTGACGAGACTCACTGACGAGCTAAATCCGCCAGCCGATTGCAGTGGATTGATTCCAAGTGAATACGACTGTGTTTTTTGTTCGCTGATGTTACGCTTTCCCTCGCAACGTGAAGCAATAGAGGCCGTTGTGACACAAGAACACATGTCTAAAATGTATTTGTTACAATAAGTGCCCTTGTATCCTGTTACTTAGCTTGCCCTATCAGGGTGGTATTCATTACAGATTTAGTGAGGTAGCGGCTTTGTGTTCAGCAGGAGCCAGACGGAGCCTCTGCACAAGTCCTGGAGCTCAATGCCGAGATGGGCCTGGTACACAGTTACCCAAACAGTTCGGACCTGAAAACCACACATGTCCCTCTGGCGAGACAGCGTCCACAAGGTAGTTCATTATTTCTGATTTGATCCCACTGCTTTAAAAAAATGTTAACAAGAATTTATCTGGAAGCACATCATGTTTGTATCTTCCAAGTGTACAGATACGAAAGCAAACCTATTTTAAAGGAGTATAAATAAGAAAGGAAAATGTCGTGAAAGAATGTCGGGAATGTCTACAACCTCAGAATAATAAAAGGAAATAATGTGCTGTCTTTCTTCTAGAGAATAATTCTTCAACTGATATTTTACTGACGAAAATAAAGGCTCAGCCAACGAGCACAGACAAACATAGGGATGCTTCCGTGGAGGGACCTCAAAGAGAAAAGTATTCAGGTGCAAGAATTGCTCTCGCAGATTATTTTTTAATACGTTCCAGTTAACGTCGGCTCAGAAAACACGCAATTTTCAGACGCATGCTTTTGCATCTCATGTCCTTATTACAGAAGAAGAAGAAACATCAGTCCCAGGGGAAGCTGCGGTCAGAAAGTTGGACCACCGAGATGCAAGCCCGCAGTCTGCAGCCCGCAGCGAAGACACTGCTGGATTGAACGGTAAGGCGACCCCATCGGTCGCATCCAATGAGCGACTCTTCCTGTGACTCAAATGGCATCATTTAACCCCTGGCTACCATTAGCGCGTGTGCTCCTCTAGCGATCATTCACACGACTCCAGAGCTCCCGTCGTTCGGTCAGTGAAACATTCTCTAGTGCAAGGCCAACCCTTTGAACGCATTTCTCCACATGCACAGACCAGTACAGGATATACAATAATCAAATGTATTAATAATTGTTTTTACAGAATCAGAAATGGACTAGGAAGAAGTGGAACGGGACTTCCTCGCTCACTATATCCAGCAGTTATACTTTAAGGTTCCCTTCATAAAGATCCACATACAGTAGCTTCACAGTACATTGTTTATTCATAATGCGGCGAATTATGATGTTTATTGTTCTGGAGGGTAATTATAGGCCTAATTTGTATTTACAAAATTCATAATGAGAACACAGAGATTATAGAACCTGAAGATAATTTGAAGGTATTTCAATGGGAAAAGTAATAAAAAAAGAGGCATAGAGTGCATAACATATCATTTAAAAAATATATAATGCATAGTGATGCATTCCTTTCTTCTGCAAGGTAGTAAGATGTGATTGCTGTAGTCCGCAAACATGTAATAAAGATATAGGAAGTGCTGATTTCCGTGTAACAATTAGACTTCACATCATCTTTGCAATAAAATAAAAAAGTATACTCAACACAAATGAGCATCTGTATTGCAACACAAATGGGGGACACAGGAAGAATCAACCGCAAACAAATGCAAATAAAATAAGTTTATTCAGCATTAGTAATTCTTTTTTGTTTACATATTATATTTACAATATGGACACACATCACAGTCAATTTTAAAAGTTGAAAACAATTAAAAAATAAAATAAAATCAATCTACCAGGCCATCACCTATTGAAATCCTTCCATGTTTTTTGAAGCCTGGTGTAACGGAATCTAAGGGTGTATCAAAATGGAGGCCCACAGAGAAGCATGAGGCAAAGTTTCAGGAAGTCCTTTTCCCCTGGAACCGAAAGGGCGGAAACTCGGCGCTTAGGGAGGGAAAACAACAAAGGAAAAAAATAAACGCTATGGTGAAATAGAGACTCCTTCATAGTCTTGGTTCACAGCTGTGCCAGAGGGCCATGCATACCATTAGCTTAATGTCTTCCAGTTCCGTTGTTCTCATTTTTTCATTTATTTGTTTTACTTTTAAATGGAGCCATTCGTTTTCTCGGAGGTTAACATCTGTACACAGAGCTGAGGCCCTGCGCACCACTGGCCAGAATGCCAAACTTTCGCCTTTGATTTCAAGTGCTAATTCGCAGGCATCTTCAAACGCTGTCCCTTAAGTTTTTAATACTGAAATTATTCTTTAAAAAAACAACAACTAAGAAATAATAAGAACACATTCATTCACAATAGTGTTTCTCGCCCCTTTCTATTCCTCTAGTCATGGCCTTCGTTCGTCTGCGAGCTTATTGCTATACACAAGAGCGACTAAAAACTCTTCATGCAAAAAGAAGCAATTACATTTTGCATATATTTCAAGTATTGACATAGTCTTTAGCTTCTGCTCCGCTGCGCAGACGGCGCTAGCTCATAGAGAAATTCACGTGTTAGTGTTGAGAGTTAAGGCCATGATGGGTTTTCTTTGTTTCCCTTTTGTTATGGTCACCCACTTCATTTTCCTCAGCTCACGAAAAGAAAAGAAAAAGAAAAAAAAGGAGAAAAAAAAAAACTTTAGTTTTATCAGTCATGATTTATAACACCACATAAGTAAAATTTCCAAAGATTTTTTTTTTTTAGTGCAACAACTACGTAAACAGTCTTAAACAATTCAACACTTGCGTAAAAGTTGTCAGCTGCATTAAAACTGTTTAAACAAAGTGTGTGTCCCAGATTAAAACATGCATCTCCTTGTAAAGGACAGACTTCAACAGCAATGCAGACTGTACTCGTTCTGGCCACTGTTTCCATAGGGACTGTCTCCCAGGCGATTTGTGTATAGGAAAATGACCACCCGTCTCTGGAGATTGGGCGGTAAACATACCATGCGTTACTTCACACTTGCAATTAAGACTTCAGTCAAATTTTTACAAAAACTTTTAAACTATTTTTTTTTTATAGCAAGCACTGGAAACTAACCAGACACCAGTGCTAATCCTTCACATGGTGAAACACTTGTGTCTGTTACTACCCTGTGTTTTCAATTTAAAAAAAGAAGTTATTTTTGTAATAATTTGACTTGTTTTTAGTTCTGAGGCCTAAGGGGTTGTTCGGCCATTCAAAGTGTCAGGTAAAGGTGACAGTCAACATTTGACAGTTAAAGCATGTCAGTGTGAACTGAAATTGGGCACAGGGGATGCCTACTGTGTTACCTGCCACTAATATGATAATGTGATTATCAGAGACACATAAGGAAATATGCTTTCCTTCATGCGTTTATGATGGGTCCGTTATCACAATCAATATCTTTCAAACTGATGATTCACACAATTATGAGTCATTTCTTTCCTTCCACATTTCCATAGAAGTTGGTGGCCAGTGTTATCTTCCTACAGTCATTAGGTATATATATATATACACTGAGGAAACCCTTTGTGAAATATTTTTAAAATCCTATTTACCGTGCAGTTCAACGAAAACCAAAAGAAAAATAATTATATTATGACTTTTTATTGTATTTCTTGTTTTTGTGGGGAAACCGCCTCCTCCCCCCCTGGCAGGGGTGAGTACTGAGTAACTCGATCCATATGCAGTCTGTCAAAATACAGATAATACTTAATACTTCACAGAGCATATGGACAGTGTCACGATCTTTGATAATGGTGGAATTGTGCCGGTGCTAATCAAAGACTGAGTAAAGGTTCATATCAAGAAATATATACTTACTGTGATTTATCGTGTGCCTTCTGAGAAAGTACCTACAGCTACTCAAACTTACTCTAATCTTCAAACTTCCCTATTCCCGCGCTCGAAAGAAAAGTGTGTACTAACCACGCGCATGCGTCCTATCCTACTTACTTAAGTAATTTACTTTAAACTTACTGCACACTGAAATATGAACGAATGAGGAATGGCCAAGATATTTTAGCATTTACATATGGAAAATAACACCACAAAATTAAATTAATTACACAGTAAAATTAATTTAAATACACATTTGAAATAGCTCAATGCATAATTTAATGAAATACGGTCTGGTGGCCCCTTTACCCTGGACATTTAGACTAAATAAATTAATCTGGGACACACATAACAAAACAAACATACTGCATACCTCAACAAAGTGTTGTATACACACATATACACCCATTTTCATTTATAAAACTGTCACTCTAGATAGACTCAAACATATTTCTGAAGCACTATACATTTAGAAAACCTGTTGATGTTCTGTTGGGAGGAAGAAAATTGACAGTTTACACATTTGTGGTTGGTCTAGAAGGGTGTCATGTGTGTGTGATCATTTTAATGCAAAAACACTATTCATTCATTCTCTCCTTCATTCGGTGATTCTAATATGATATATATATATATGTGTGTATTATATACTATACCTCCCCAAATCGTCTATAACATAGAAACTGTAACTCTTACTGTGAGCACGCTTATATATTATATTCACACACACATACACATTTAGGATAAACATTACTCTGTATTAGACCACCACATGCTTTGAACTGCGATGGGACAATATCCTGTGGTTGTATTCAGTTCATGACTAAATTGGAAAAAAAAATAAAAAAAACATCTTTAGCATTTAATTTCTTCAAGTTAAATGATGTGCTAGTATGTGCTGTAAAGCAAATGTAGCAAGACATCAGTGGCAAAGATTTCATAGCAGCCTCATCCTCATCATGACAAGGATGATGTCATGATGCCATTTGTAGTCACAATTTAGCAAAAGCTAGCCTACAAATATACCAAATTGCCACCATTTTCATTAGATTTCAATATATCTAGCTAGTAGCTAAAAACGAAGTTGCAAGAACACCTTCATATGAATGAGTCTACCTATGAAGTTCACAACTGTGTGGGAGTGCCTGTTTGCAATCACTTTAGTTCTGATATTAAAATTTAAAGTAAAAATATGCTTCTGGTAATATTATATGCTTATTAAAACAGGAAGAAAAAAACATTTATCTTAAAACGAAAATAAAATTAGTACACTACTACAGTAATAAATAGGATTTTGTTTCTTTTCTGTTTAAATATTTACCTGATGTTCAGCAGTACAGTTGTTCCATGTTAAAAATGTTAATTTCTTTCCCAATGAAATCATGAAACTCGGTTCTGAAAGACGGAGGTGACATTCAGAGCAGCTCTTTCACATTCACTCCACTATAAAGAATGTTTGCCACAGGGAAGGAAGAGATTTGAAAAATAATGAAAAAGTCCTCATGTTTTGTTAGCCTGTTTTTTTGTTTGTTTAGTTTTTTTACACACGCACACACATACACACACACACAAATATGGACTTTGGCCTCCCAACTCATTTATTTGATTATTTCTCTTTGTGTGTGTGCGTGTGTGTGTGTGTGTGTGTGTGTGTGTGTGAGTGAGTGTGACGTGCACTCTGCTAACCTCGTCTGAAAAATGCCCGCTCTGCTACGAGCGCGTGGCCCGTATCGTTTGTGTCACTTTGTTTTGTTGTTGTGTTGTTGTTGTTGTTGTTTTTTTGGACCCTACAGTACTAGCTGGCAGAACCAATGAGAACAATCTATTTGACTTTTTTGTCGTGCTTGATGTGCCCGTTCTTTTTGTGCTTGCCGTTGGGGATGCCGTTGTGGCAGTGTCCGTTGGCCTTGCCCACCTCCTCGGCCGAACTCGCCCTCGACGTGGCGACTAGCTTCGCTATCCGGTACACGGCGTAGACGAGGATGAGCAACGCCGCCGCCAGCACCGCCGCTACGTCCAACAGGAAGTACTGGTACGTGGGGATGTTGTAGACCGAGGAGCGCAGGTGGTCGGCCCCGCGGTGCCGCAGGATGTAGCCGATCCAGTAGATGGCGCGGTTCACCGGGTGACCCGGCTGGTCTTTGTGAATGTGGGAGAGGATCTGCGCGTGCTCCCGGTACCTGCGAAATCGAAGGGAGGGGGAATGACCGCAGCTCTAAAACGACCATAAAACAACCGAGAAGGACCTCAACTCTGTGAGCTTTGGACTTTGGACATTTGACTTTGACGTCACATGTCATGAAGGTATCTGAGAGACTGGTTCTGGTGATGAGCAACACCGGTGCCCCCCAAGGAACTGTACTGTCACCTTTCCTGTCTACCCTCTACACCACTGACTTTAGCCACAACTCTGGTACATGTCACCTCCAGAAGTTCTCGGATGACTCCACCATCGTGGGCTTGCATCAGCGAGGACGATGAGAAGGAGTACAGAGGTGTGGTTAGGAGCTTCGTCAGTTGGGCCGAGGAGAACCACCTCCAGCTCAACACTAGCAAGACCAAGGAGCTGGTAGTGGACTTCCGACAGAGCAAGAAGCCCCCGAGGGGCCCCCCAACCCACATCACCATCAAGGGGGAGGAAGTTGAGATGGCAAACTCATGCAAGTTCCTGGGAGTGCACCTGAACAAGAGGCTGGACTGGACGGACAACATGGAGGCCCTCTATAAGAAAGGACAGAGCAGACTGTACTTCCTTAGGAGGCTCAGGTCCTTCGACGTGTGCAGCAGGCTGCTGCGGATGTTCTACCAGTACGTGGTAGCCAGCGCACTGTTCTTTGCCGTGGCCTGCTGGGGTAGCAGCGCCAAGGTTGGGGAGACCAATAAACTCAACAAGCTGGTGAGGAAGGCCAGCTCTGTTGTTGGCGGAAAACTGGACAGTCTGGAGGCAGTGGTGGAGAGGAGGACGAGAGAACTGTTGACCATCCTGAATAACCCCTCCCACCCCCTCTATGATGAGCTGAGACAGATGGAGAGCACCTTCAGCCACAGGCTCATCCAATTCACGTGCAGAACGGAGCGGTTTAAACGCTCCTTTGTACCAGCAGCCATCAAACTGTACAACAATGAACATTGAACACCCCCACCGCCCCACACCCCTCGACCGGACTCAAACCCCCCACCCCCACCCCTAGACCGGACTCAAACCCCCTTCCATGCTCTGGAGACGTGTTGCTCTCACTCTCTACAGCTGTGCCTATCCTACATTCTTTGCACTTTTCACTGTTTCCCCGATTGCTGCTATGCTTATTCTTGTATCTTAGTATTTTTAGTACTTCAGTACACTGGTATGTGCTGTGTATCTTGTGGATTTGCACTACCTCCAGTATGATCGCTGCAAGGTTTACTCTTGTATTTTAGCATTTAGTATTTCAGTATACTGTGATGTTCTGTATATCTGTATAGCTGCTAGGTTTACTCTTGTATTTTAGCATTTAGTATTTCAGTATACTGCGATGTTCTGTATGTCTTGTGTGTTCTTTCACTGCCTTCTGTATCTTTGCTGCTATGACAAACCAAATCCCCCCCCCCCCACCCCCGGGGATTAATTAATCTTATCTTATCTTGCACTTCCCGTTGACAGAAAGGTGAAATCACAGCCTCGGTACATAGATATACATACAGAACCCAAACAAGTTCTACAGGATACGATGCTAACCGATCGTATTCTGCCCTCATCTGCTGAGCCCTCTTGTGAAACCCAATGTAAAGTGGGGAAAAGTGGACCGCTGGGCAGCATAGGCTAGTTGTCCAGGATTATGGAAATACTGGATTTTAACATAAATGGGATATTGCAGTCACCAGATGGCACTAGATTCCCTATCACTGAGACGAGAACATGGCTGCTGTTTACTTCACTTTGACTTTGTCTCATGCCAAAATGTTTGATTTTACCGCCTGAACACAACTCAGTCACACATGTTTTGTAACGAGAAGGGAAGGCCAGGATTTGACTGAACAATGCCAATCAGGTTAAGTGACACACAGCATGGATGACACATTTAAATGTAGTCATTTAGCTGTCGCTCTTATCCAGAGCGAAATAGCACAGCAATAATAATACAACAACGCTAGGAGAGCAGTGCTAGAACCAGCCCCAGAAAATCGAGTCAACTGCAGAGACGAGTGCAAAAAAACAACATGTCGATGTTATCGACACTAAAAAGCCTTTCTAGGCATCTCCACTCTTACAGAAGCTTTTCCACGTTCTAGCGCCCACGTTGTTGGGGAGATTATCTTCTCTCAGTCGGGGTGTGTTTACTTAGGAGTTACAAAGCAATGACCCCCGTGTTAAGCAAACAGACCCGTAACTGAATGACCAGACGCACTCCGTTACGGTGGAACATTACCTGTTGTCTTTGATGACCTTGACCATGGCCCGGTAGAGGTCATCTTCAGACATCCTCTTCCATTCCAGCATTATGCCCATCCCTTTGGCCTCCACCCTGGTCATGGTGTCATAGTGGTCCCCGAACAGGGGCACCCCCACCACCGGCACCCCGTGATACATGGCTTCGTAAATGCTGTTGAGTCCGCCGTGACTGAGGAAGGCCCGGATGTTCGGATGACCTGGAGAACGCAAAACACAAAAAGTCAGCACAATAGGACAAGAGTGAGACCAGCGATAGGCACAACGTTTAAAAGAGCACGGTGATGCTTAGGTCAGGTGACCTGGAGAACGCAACACAAAAACGCACTGTGATGTTCGGGTCAGTTATGTAATGCGAGAAGAAAAAAAAGATAGGATTTTGTTTTGTCGGTAAATCTCTTCTTTAGAATTCTTTTTTTAAATCCCATTTGCAGTTTTGTCACAAAGCAGATTAAAACATGTATGGACCTTTACAAAACAACAACAACCTTGATTTAGTCTTTTGATAAAATTTCGAAATTAAAATAAAATTATTTAAAAAAATATTAAATATGATATGAATTATATAAAAGTGTCTTAAATATCAACAAATGAATGAGGTATAATAATGCAGATATTCTCTGACTACTGACAGGTCACAGAATAACCTTGAACTAGTTACAGGTCATAGACACCCTTGCACAGAAACAGTTACAAACAGGGTGCCGTTATGGGTTTTTAACTCCGCGATGGTCAGACGTATTGGTTGGCCACACAAAGCTACACAGCAGCTATAAGACATCTTCGTGAGAAATCTGCAGCAATCAAACATTGGCTTTTGGGGGGGGTAGGTGACAGATCCCCCTCCACGGTGCAGTTGTGAGATGAGACAGGGGGACAATAAGGCACAGCGTATGCAGTGCATGACTGTCAGGTTACTCATTCACTCATAATGATATAATGAGTGATGTATTCCGCCCTCGCTCGCTGATAATGATGTAATGGGTGATGTATTTCCCCACAGATGAATCAACAGCACCTCCGGGGTCTGTTCCCTAACCCTCACTTCGTTCCAGAGGGCTGCAGAATGTTCAGAAAGCACCAACAACCTCTGCACTTACGCGTGATGAATGACGGTCGTCACCTGTCAAGACTGAGTTTTTTAAATATTTTTTTAAATAGTCGCGCTTTTTCACCCTGTCTTTTTCTCTCCCTTCACCGAGAGAAGAATGCAGATCAGATGACACGGGGTCCCGTGACAAGCTGTGGGGCCCCTGTGAACGTTCACAGCCTTCAATTGGCTGAGAGAAGACAATCACCCAGGCACATCTCTGCAGCCTCTGATAACAGGATCTTTATTCCGTCGACCCCGACCCACATACTCCAGTCATATAACAATCACTTTTTACACAGATTCTTGCCGAATTCTTGTGCTTTCAAGAGCCCAAATGTCAAAATGGCACAATTGCACTTTGTCCTGTGCATTTGCTTATTTATACAGGAGTCGAGAATGCATTTGAATACCGCTCCGTGCACGTCGGTTCAGCGGTCTTACGATTAAATAGAGGGCCAGCTGAGCCACACAAAAGTCTTTCAATGGATTCTACTCTTCTGCCTCAAATGGAAAACTAAATCAGTCTCACCAGGAAAAGAACACCACCTTAAAAAGACAAATAGCACAACATGAAAAGAATACCACCTTAAAAAGACAAAGAGCACAACAGGGCTCGTACGTTTAAAGCATCTCAGAGCAGGACTGTGGATCTAGGATCAGTTTTCCCCTGTCCATATCCTAACCTCATCCATTATGAGCGAAAAGGCAAAACTGATCCTAGGTCAGCACTACTTAACTGACATGCTTTATACATACAGGCCCCAGGGCATTTTAAACAACGCTTCTACTGACCGCAGCCCTGATCTATACTACCAGTGGCATTGCAGACTCATATACAGCATAAACCTCATACTGAACTATGTGGAAGACATACATAGCTCTGGACAAGTTTCCCACTCAAATCTGATTTCCCAAGACTTTTCTCTATGACATTTTAAGGACAAAAGGTAACATTAGTACTTGTTTTTATTGCTTATTTTTATTGCAGTAGTAAATGTATCACCAAATAGTGCTACATTACAGAGGGAACTGTGGAGGGGGAAATAGGCTACTTGTCAAACTATGTCGTCTGCACTGACAGACACTTACAGAAGCTCTTGGCAGTGAGGGCCAGTCTCCAATGACATTTGTGCCTGGGCTCAGTGTACAAACTAGCGAGCTCATCAGCAAACTGATACTGCTTGATTTATGACACTGACTTACTGACATCAAGAAAGACACACATTTTCTTTGCTCTCAAAGATAAAAGTGATATATATATATATATACATACACACACACACAGGTAACTCCCAAACCAAACCAAACACCACAAAGTGTCTTAATACTTTATAGGGCGCTGTGCCACCACGAGCTGCCAGAACAGCTTCAATGCACCTTGGCATATATTCTGTCTGAACTCTATTGGAGGGATGCAACACCATTCCCCTATGAGCAATTCCAGCATTTAGTGTTTTGTTGATGGCGTGGAAAACTCTGTCTCAGGTGCCGCTCAAGAATCTCCCATAAGTGTTGGGATAAATTGGGTTGAGATCTGGTGACTGGGAAGGTGATGGCATATGGTTTTCATCGTTTTCAAGCTCATCACACCATTCAGTGTCCATTCATTACCAGGTGCCGCTCAAGAATCTCCCATAAGTGTTGGGATAAATTGGGTTGAGATCTGGTGACTGGGAAGGTGATGGCATATGGTTTTCATCGTTTTCATGCTCATCACACCATTCAGTGTCCATTCATTACCTGTGGATGGGGGCATTGTCATCCTGAAAGAGACCACTCCCAACAGGATAGAAATGCTTCACAATAGGATGAAGTGATCACTCAGAAATGGCTTTGTGTTTTTTGGTGTTTACTTTGCCCTCTAAGGGGCTGAGTGGACCTAAACCGTGCCAGGAAAATGCACCTCACACCATAACAGAGCCGCCAGAACCCTTCACCGTGGGAAACAAGCACTCAGGTCTGTTGCTTTCTGTTGGGAGTGCGCCACACATGCATTCATCCGCTTGTTGAGAATTGGGTGAAGGACTCATCTGACCATGACTTTTGTACATGATCCTAAGCATGATGGGATGTTAATTGCTTAAAATTAACTCAGGAACTGTGCCTGTGTGGAAGCACTTGCTTTTGATATACTTTGTATTCCTCATTTTCCTCAGTGTGTCCTTTATTTTGTCAGTTACGTGTGTGTGTGTGTATATATATATATATACACATACATATATATTTATATCAGAAGCAGTAACTGACCATTCGTTTGTTAGCAAAGCATCTTCCCCGAGTGAGAATCTGGTCAGGCTCGTAGGTATGTGTTATCATTTTAAGTGATAGTTCTTTGTTTCTTGGCAACATTGTGAAAAACATTGAAAAATGTGAAAAAGACACAAAAAATGCAATACCTGCTTAAATGTGCAATCCAGTATTAAGAACAAAATTCAAAAGCTACTACACTTCAGGCCTATGGTCATTATATTCACTTTTCGGAACAATTATAGTTGGAAGAGTCAGCTGGCACATGCCGTTTCCTCTTCACATCACATTCTTGCCCACATGGATTGAGTTTGAGCACTGTAAGGGTGAGAGCCTCATATTCACTCCTCTAATAATTCATCAACTTCAATCAGCTTATCAAGATACTTTCCCAATCTCAATCAAATCAACAGGATTTGACACTACCAAAATAATAAAAAACAGCAGATACACACGCCTCTGCAATCCGAGATAATGAGAAACTCAAGAGGTCTTCCGCAGAGACAGATCTAGCTAAGCCTCTCGTTAGCTAAGTCGCCAATGTGCAAATGCCTTTTGACACTTTAAGGGACAGAGTCATCTTCTCAAAGGGCAGAAGGAGTTAGGCTTCGTGTCACAAAAGTACGACCAGGTTTACGAAACGTTCTTCCAGACAGGAACGGAAAATCTACTGCACATCCTCAGCTGCGGCTCTACTGGTGAGAGGGGTTTGCCTGCAGACAAACATATCTCTCTTAAGACACAGTCTTTTCCTCCAAAGTATTGGTATTGACATCCCCGACCGTAGCCCTAACCCCAAACATCAACCGTAAACCTACCCTCAAACCAGACCCCAAACCTTGCCCTGACCTTAACCCAACCCTAACCCAAACCGAATGGGTAAAAACGAGTAAGGAGGCGCATCATGCCCGTGGGCAGCAGTGCTCGGACGGAGCAGCCTCCGTGGACTACAGACAGCGTCCATTGTTTCAGAGCGCGCTCAGTGACCTCAAGCCCCCCCCCACTCCCAGATCAGTGACACGGGGTCTTCTGTTGTATGCCACCCCACAGGCAAACGATTGTGCCCCCAGGCCGCACCAGCGCAGAGGACCCGAGCCAGAGGGCTCAAGCTAACGAGTTTCCATGAGAAGCAGAGGCTCGGGAGGTCAGCCGGGCTCACAGGGGGGGGGGACGGGACGAAAATAAAGTTCTAAGCTACACGGGCCATGATAGGAAAACAAATGTCTAAAACAATTCAACTTACCAAGGAGGTCATTTTGTGGCATCCAATCCACCAGCTTCGTATTGTTTCCTAAATTGCTGGGCACAATTCCTGAAAACCTAGGAGGCAAAGATAGACATATTTAGGTAAAGAAATACACTTTTTTATAGCTACTTTTTTGTGTAATGACACAATATGTGATTGCATTCTTGTTTTTTTAAATACATTATCATGTTCAGATGATAAAAATGTTTAAAATGTTCATGTCTGACGAATGTAAATTTCAGAAAAGAAGAAAATCAAATATAGCACATAGTATGTCCAAAACAGAACTTCTTCATGCCAACTGTATATATTCTTATGTTCTTCAACATGCTTTCTCTCACAAAAGAACACAGAAATTTACCACGCATGTATTGTTCTTCTCACGATGACAAAGGCGACATTTAGTACCTACACAATCAAAGGAAGAATTCACACAATTTTCTTTCTTTTCTTTTTTTCCCAATCGCGTACATTGATGGGCGTAGACAGCAGCTGCCAGGGAAACACTCGATGGACTAAACTGACCTCACAAAAGTCCCTCACAAAACTCCCCGGACATGAAAATGAATGCTCATTCACACACAAAATTCCCCGATGCACGTTTGAGTGTGTTTGTTGGGAGGGCCAAGGTAGGGTCCCCTTGACTGATTAAGAAATCTGTGCATTTTCATTTCAAACGTGGAAGTGGGTTAATCGTAAAACTGTAAAGGTCAGCTGTTATTCTCCGGCGCAATGATGAGGTGTAACATGAGAGGCTCAGGTTGTACCAACGTGTCCACGAGTGTAAACGAGAAATACCGGTGCCAGGTGTGAAAGGCTGTATTCGTCTAAGCTTGACGGAATGGCACAAATACCTTTTTTTAGATGTCCATTTCTACCAGTAAAACTGTTTTTACTGAAGCAAATAACCTCAAGTGCCCTGAATAAAGGCGAAAACCCTCAACTCTTCCACCGTGCTACCATCTGCACTTCTTGCACTGGATTGTCTTGTTGCAAGATATGTAAATAAAATACTTTTATACAGGTAAAGAGGTTATTTAAAGCGCACCATGGCACTTTATTGCAGGGGGGAAAAAAAATCACTATTTCATCCCGATAATATTTTGAATGTACATATCACTAAATGCCAGGAGCCGAATATTGAACATGAACTTGAACAACTTGGAGAAAATGAAAGGCAGGGTGTTTATTCTGATATACGGTGCTTTTACAGTACGCAAGTAAATGGACTACACTTGGGACTATATAGTTGCCCATTCAATTTTCACTACTCAATTTTATAGTGAAAATCTTCACAGGCAAAATATGACTTAATCTGCTGGCTGACTTGCTTGCTCTAACGGAAAGGCAACCCAATGTGCATTGCCTCGATCTCAACTTAACATTGAAAAACGTCATTTAACAAACAGAGAAATAACATAACAATGTATATAACTCAAGGCCTATAACTCAAGGCCTAGTCACTGAGATGACCCAACACTGGGAAAACGGGTTGCCAAGGCAGCGCAGAGCGTTGCCAGCTGGGTCAGCGAATTACACAGGAGCAGTTAACAGAATGGATCAAATAAAAGTATGAATGCAAAAATCCCATGTTTTACCGTTTCTCTGTCACAATGTTGATATTGTTGACGTCTGCCCCTTTAAGTAATATAACGCAATTTGGCACATACATTTCATTCGACATTTACGTACATGTTTTTGCTACATACCGGAAGTGTGCATCTCCCAAGCAAATGGTCCTGATTGCATTTCAAAAAACAATATCTAATAATTGAGGGTGCTCTCAATTTCAATTCCTCCACCCGAGAGCTCCCTGTTTACAGTCGTGCAATTACGTTATAGATGTGCTTTCAAAGCCCGAGGGTACGATCACATGCAGCACATCACCTGAAATTCCTGCGTGAGCCCAGAGACGTGTTGTCTCTTTACCTTACAAACACGGCAGTTACTAAGCTACAGTGCAGAGGAACATGGGACTGTCTTATTGGTGCTCTCGACGGCTGCTTTTAGCCCCCAACATAGGCCTTTATTTCCACTGAGAATTTTCCACCGATCATCAGAATGGCAAACTAGCAATCCCCAAACGCCTGGTCACACACCCTACTCTACAAGGCACAGGGCGCAACGTGGATTCTATGTTCATAGCTACCCCCCACGCCCCCAAGACAAGCTGGGTGACAATTTAAAAAGTTGTATTCCTGTACCAACTGTTTTATAATTTGACACGTTATTGACTGGAGACTCCTCGCCAGAATGAAAGTACTTATATATTTCTGCCAACACTGGGACAAAGATTTTCCCCAATTTTAAGTTTTCCCAACTAAAAGAAAATACAAACCACAAATGATACAAATACTAATAGAAAATACACATCGCCTTTCCCCTGGTGATTGAGTAACACATTTGGGCACATTAAGTTTTTCCTTTTTCCTCAATACTTTCTTAACATCATGAGTTTGCTTTGTATCTGACATTATATATATTTTTTAAATAATAAAAAAAAAACTTTACAAAAAAAAAAATATATATATATATTAAAATACAGTAACAATGGCTTCACGTGGTTGGCAACAAAGTACCCAACGTGCACCGCCGTATTGTTAGAATGACATCATAGGCCTATGCGGGCACCTGCACGCTGCGTCTGCCCGCACAAATAAAGGCTGGGCTAACGGAAGCCGAAAGCGGCTGGGCTCGTTCTGCGGTACGCCCATCCCTCACGATGGCGGGTCAGTCCGGCAGGAGCCGCGGAGATGCTCTGCCCCCAAAATGTGAAACGCGATCTTGGAAGAAATTGACGCCGTCAAGTTTGCTAATCCGCAACTCCGTGTCACAATGCCCCGTGGCTTGGGTGTCTCATTCCCTGTAGCGTGCCAGTGAGCCAGCCAAATGGGTAATCCGTTATTGTAGCTTTGCTAGTCAATAATTACTTCACTATGGCTTATATCTACTCGCCTTCGCAACAATGTTCACATTCTTCCCGTCTGTGTTTACTTAAAGGGCAGAAATGCTAACCCGGGTCAGCTTTCAACGCTGGAAACTTAGTTTCCCCAAAATGTTCCCCGGACGGAACGGGCGACGGAAAATGAAACCCAGCGATCGTGTTCTGTTGGCCATGACAGGTTCTCGCCCAGTTTTTCTGTGCTCACTGACAAGGGTTATTGATAAGAACTTCCGACCCGACACCATTTGGGTTTATGACCTTTTTTCAGCAAACACAAAAAGAGGCCCCTCTTTACCGAAGTCACGGCAGACACGCCGGGATCTCGTCAGACGAGGAACACAGTGAGACGAGGGTGGAGAAATGGGTCACCTGGCAGCCATTACCTCAGACCGCTTCAAAGAAAAGCGGTGAACAAACGCCCTTATCGGTGAAACAATGACACATTACATGGAGACGACAAAGCGCACAAGATAAGACGGTCGGTACCCTGTGACTGATTTTTGGGGCCATTGTTGGGCCCTGAGAGGTGGCACTTCTCTGGCTCGGTGGAAATGCCCTTCTGCCTGACATACTATACCTCCATATGACCTTCTGAGGGAGGCGACCAAGGGCCCCGGCCAGCTTCTTTGCGATGTCATCAGACAGATATTTGACACCTGCTCCAAAAGACACCAGCACAAATCCATTTTCCTCCGCACTGTTGGCCCACGATAGAAATTCCTACAAACAACAAAGACAAACAGATAAGGACATTAGAACAGCCCATTTAAGTGATGAGAACCCCCCCCCCCCAAAAAAAAAACTAAACTACTACTTGTTGCACTTATTGTTGTCAATTTCCTTTCGCACTTGTGTTGTGCTGAAGGCAAGAACTGTAATGGTTTACTATCCGGCTGCACCAATTCTTCCTTTAGAGATCTCTAATTGGTACAGAATGCAGCTGCTAGGGTACTTACTAGGACCAAGAAATGCAAACATATTAGTCTGGCACAGTTGGTAGAGCACAGCATTGGCAACGCTTAGATTGTGGGTTCAATTCCCCCTGGGACCACATATACTGAAAAATGTATGCATTCACTACTGTAAGTCGCTTTGGATAAAAGCGTCTGCTAAATGGCATATATTATTATATTATTATTATTATTAGTCCTGTGCTTGCCTCCCTTCATTAGTTGCCCGTTAAACTCAGAATTGACTACAAGGTTCTTCTCCTAACCTACAAGGCTTTAAATTGTTAATTCCCCAGAACATTTTAGCGAGCTACTCATCCCTTAATCTCCACAGGGATTGTTCTGCTCACCAGATGCTGGATATCTGAAAACTCCAAGAATAACAAAAAGCACAATGGGAGGCAGAGCCTTCTCACACAGAGCTCCCCTTTTATGGAATAATCTTCCTCGAAATGTCCAGGCTTTGGTTTTTAAATCTAGGATAAAAACCTACCTAGTTAGTCACGCCTATAGGTAACAATGAGTAGGGCGACAGGATTGAGACCGTTTAGTCAGGTGAGCTGAGCTGATGGTGCTGTCACCCTATCAGGGCATGTGAACGCTCAGGGTTAGCCGTTCTGTGCTGTGTCATGGTGCCGTCAGTGCTAGTCCACTCTCATGGTTCATACACCCCATTCCTGCTCGTCTTTTATATGTGCTGCCATAGCTTAGACTGCTGGGGCTGTCCTATGTTACACTGGCCTCTCTAACATACCCCAACTTTGTATTATTTTGACTCTAACCTATCCACTTTGTTCTCCTCCCTGGGGCCTTTGCCCCTTCCATCACCCTGAGACCAGACTGCTCCAGCACCGACCGTGATGTAGAATGGAGGCCTGGGTGAATTCTTCTAACCTTAGACCTTCCCTCCATTGGACATTTAGTTACCACTACCACTACTGACACCTGGGCTGGCCAGCAGAGGATGGGCTCCCCCACTAAGACGGGTTCCTCCTGAGATTTCTTCCCACTGGGAAGTTTTTTTATTTCTGCTGTCGGAGTGTTTTTTCTCTTCCCACTGGAGACTTTGGGCCTAACTTTCTGCTTTTTGGGAGGTTCCGGCCTGGTATTTTCTGTTCTCTGTAAAGTGTCTTTGTGACAGTTCTCTGTGAAAGGCGCTACACACATAAAATTGAATTGAATCAAATTGTTAATGGCTCCTTACTTGAGTAATGACGTGCTTGAAGATTGTAGATTGTAACGTCATGTGGTGGTTTATCGACTTGAGCTGAATGCACTTTCTGTTAAGTCGCTTTGGATAAAAGCGTCTGCTAAATGGTTGTAATGTAATGTAAAAAAAATGACCTCCTTTGAGCTTGTTATCTTCTCATTCGTATGGGAACCATTATTTTAAAATATAATTATTATTCATTCATTTGTACGGTGTAATTATGCATATATTCACCTTATAATTATGTGGCACTTGCATAATTGCATTTGTGGTTTTTTTACTGGAAAGTGGCATTTTCAATGACAATGAACAAGGTTGAACAGTGTGTGTTTGAGAGCACAGATGGGTATGTATGTAGGCTACGTTGCGCTCAGTATAATTCTTGCAAACATTGTTTTACAATAAATATGGATCCACGTCCATGTTTTCAGTAAGTGACAATATTTGTAGCAAAACAATAAAACAGCTTAATTTGCTTTAGGAAATGTACAGAATTGTAGATCTGTTTGCAGCTGATATAAACTGTATTATTGTACTAATATTGTGTCCACCCCCAGCTCCCCAGGGGAGTGTATAGAAAGTGAAGAACAAAGATACTCACAGCTATATTAAGATATTAAGTTTCGCCTTGATTCAAACTCTGGTTCCTTTTGTTCTTTGCACAAAGTTAACAAGTACAAACTAGCAACCACAACCTGATCAAATCCACACTCCATATCCAACAATACGTTTCTTCCATATTGGAACTGACCCAAACGTTACAATATGCAACACAAAGAAAGAAATATACATAATGGGAAAGAAAAGTGCATTTTTTATTTTTTATTTTTTTAATAAATTCATTTCAAATTTTTTCTTGTTTTTCTCCCAATTTGGTTGCCAATTATACCCTCTCTTTATTTCAATTCCCCACCCCCACGAGTCCGCCGCCCGTCCTCCGGGAGTGAGACACACATTCCTGGCCGATTGTTCCCGCCTCTTCTGAGACGGAAATTCTTCCACGGACGCCTTTAACCTTCTCCTCGATGGACCCATGCCGGCTCACCCTCCCCCCTCCCCCGGAGGCGGACAGCTAAATGCCGCCTCCGATCGGGGCTGACGACCAGGGCCGGTCTGGTAGAGACGCGGGTTTCGAACCGCGTCCCTGACAGGCAGCGCACACCACACCAAAGTGTGGGGCGTTAGACCGCTACGCCATCCGCCGCCCAAGAGCACAGTTTTAATAAATAAATAAATACTAAATAGAAAATAACACAACTCCAACAATGCAAGACACAACTGGATCGGGTAAATTGTGCTGCATGTATGGGGGGAAATAAGTCTGTGAGCAGGGCTAAATGACATTGTGAAACTGGTAGAGATTAATATCTCGTATTAGCCGCGGCCGTATATTATCACGTACAGTGGTGCACATTCCAGTACTTTCCACCCCAGACTCGTCCCTGTGATCTTTGTCTGTGGACTGACTTGCCTTCTGTCTAGGGTTAGAGGGCGTTTTCTTTGAGGTTGCCGGGACAATGGAAGCCTTTATCTCGTACCGAGCAGAGGGGCAATCCGGAGCGACTTCAACTCCAAACAATTTTATGTACTCGTTTGCACTGAACATCATTAAAGAGCGATATTCCAGTGGATCCTTAATCCAGCATATGAATGCTATTGCTCTCGGACTGTCTCATATGTACGGGCTGTGGGACAAAGGGATGAATATCAAAGATTGGAGGTAAATACTGTGTTCCCTGTGGGTGTGGTGCCCACTATTTGTACAGTTTTTGTGGGATACAATATTGCATATATATGCTAAGGTCCTAGTCCAATTGGAAGACACAAAAAGCCAAATTGGAAGGCAAAAAATGGCTAACACCATACTTGTCTTCCTGCTTATCATCTTCGGTAATCTTATCAGCATCAAACATGAAAGCTTGTTATCATATACGGTGGGGTCCAAAAGTCTTGAGTCCACTACCAAGATCGGGTTGTTGTCATCATTCGTCAAAAACTAACACAGAAGTTTTACTCAGGAGAACAATTTGACCTCTCACTACTTCACTAAGCTCTGCTGACATAATTACAAACCGCTGAAAAAACCTTAGCAGAGGAAGTGTCCTTTTTCAAGATTAAAGCACCTGCAGTAGCAACGAGAACACATAGAGGACATATTAATTACGTCAATATCTGGTATTAATTGTTACAAGACCAAAACAACTCACACCGTGTATTAGGAGTGTCCATCTATTCAAACTTAAATGAAAAATAAGGTATCACAACATGTCACAATATTTTGAGTCCATGAAAGGCAATGGTGTGCAAACAAAATATTTATAGATATTTCAATTTCATACCATCCTTTCTCAAACAAACATTTAAAAAAAAATTGTATCTGTGTTTTATGACATTCTTGAATAACAAATACCACTTGAGAAAACATTTTGTTTTCGTTTTCGATGAACGATGAAAACAAACAGATCTTGGTAGTGGATTCAGACTTTTGAGCCCCACTGTACTAAATTTACACTGATAACTTGGACGGGCCTGTTGGCAGTAAGTCTGTTTACAGGTCGTAGTGAACCTTTCATTCAAGGAAGAAGGAAGTAATGTTGTTTTGTTTTTCGATACAGATGACAGGGTGACATTGCCAAGTTTGTCCAGTGCTTGAATAATTTGTCAAGAAAAAAAAAGAAAAAATGGGACACATTTCCAATGTTGTGCAAATACAATAAAACAAGCACATCCGTGCGCTTTCAAATTTGACATTCGTTTTTTAATCTCACCACCTAACGCATTTTAAATGTGTGTAAAGGTTCTACTTGACCCCGTATTGTCACTTTAAAAATAACATTTTGTTGACACAACTTGGGGCAGGTGCTCTCTGGGGGCATTTGGCTGCCTTTCCGCACACATTTGCAATGTCCTGCTCAAATATGTTTCAGGAAGTCCGTCGGGTCCAAGCTGCTGTGTGTGAACATGCCCTGTGTGCCCGGGGCTACTAGTTCTCCTTTCTTTGGGCCGATGACATCCAAATTCAACTGAACTCGCGCAGAGAGGTCTTTATTGACAGGCTTCACTTCTGCTACGGCTTGGACGCCGAAGTGCTGGGGCGGAGCCACCCACTCATTTACATTCAGTTCCCCTTGATATTTTAGTAGCGGAGAGGCCAGTGGCGAGGTTTCACGGGGCCAGCTGAGTTACTTTGACCGGACGGTCGGGGGCTGTGCACAATGTCATCGACCTTACTCTCCAGGTTTACTTGTGTGCCTTCTGCTTGCGGCCTGCATTCCCTCCCTCTGTGTTTTCAGCCCTCTATGGTGGTCCGTGTGTCTCATTATTTTTATTTGGTTTTTTAATACATACACCTCTTTGCAAATACAGCTTCAAAATGTCTTTGTTTTTACATGTATTGGTTTAATTCATTACAAAGGCATGATGTAAAATGACAAACATTTCCATGTAGGCGGCAGTGTACTATAGTGGTTAAGGAACTGGGCTTGTAACCGAAAGGTTGAAGGTTAAATTCCCAGGTGGAGCACTGCCGTTGTACCCTTGAGCAAGGTACTTAACCTGAATTGCTTCAGTAAAAATATCCAGCTGCATAAACGGATTGTAAAGAAATGTAAAACTGTAAGTCGCTCTGGATAAGAGCGTCCGCTAAATGCCTGTAATGTAATATAATGTATGCAAGGCTTAGAAAATTGCCAGGAGCATATTTATTTGTGACCTTTGCCACGCGGAAACATAAATAGCACTGTCTACCCATGAAGCGTTTGAACATAGAGCAAGGTAATGGAGATGCGATGTTCACCCTGGAGGAAAAGCGACGCAAGTCGCACCGAGCAATAAAAAGAAGGGCACGACAAAACGGCAGCCAATCACAGGGACGCAGGCCGCGCGGCTCTGAGCGATGCAGCCACACTTTTTAAACGGGACGCTGTAGAATTAAATATTGAGCGAAAGGTAACTCGTGACCCCGGGTCTCCATTACGTGGTGTAATAAACCCACGGAGCCTTCCCCGGGCCGCACTCTGACCCGCGCGCCCGTGCAGTGACTGGGCCCTTATATATTCGACCATTTCGTTCAGAGGAAAGAAAGAAAGGGAGGAAAAAAGAGGCTCATTGGAGCAAACAGAGGACACGCAGCTGCAGGGAGAAAGCCGAGGGAGGGCTGGCAGTGGCAAGCGGCGAGGGACACTGGGCCCTGTGTCCGCCGCACAAAGTCAACAATGAGCACATTTAAGAGGAGGCCGCATAATGTCCAAACATTTTACAATACTTCATTGGGAGTTTGGAATTTGGCATTCCAAAACTGCGCACTGGATACCGCCTGCCCCTTCTTGTAAGCCACCCATGCATTGGCCGCGACGCTACGCGCGGACGTCTGAATTGATAACGGGCGGCTTTGTGGCCGCACCAATTCACGGGGGGTAAAAACGTAACCCAATCACGAGCCCAGCGATCTTTTTTTCCTCACGTGCTTCTTCCGAGTTCACGCATGTCCGGTTTGTACGCATTTTTCAAAGAGCTGCACAAAATGTGTGCGATTTTTTGGAGGAGATAACTGGGGGTATTTATTTAACCTTTCCGATACGTGACATGGAACAATGGAAAGCACGTACACGTGACGACTTACAGCTCTCCCCTCGAAATTCAACCTTATTGTTCAACCAATATCACACTTGTGCATCTCGCACGTGAGATTGGGGGTGGAGGGGGGGGGTAGTGTACCAAACATCCCACACTCAAAAGCAGGCCCACGTGACCAAAAACCATATCCACTGTCCCACCCTGCAAAGAGCAAACCGAGTGCAAAAGAAGGCAGGGAAGCACTCACCTGCGGGAGGGGGCTCGGCGGCTTGGTGAGGATCCCCCCGACGTACACCACGTGCGGCAGGGTCGGCCGAGGGAACTCCAGGGCCATGTCCGTGCACAGCATCCACAGGCGGCTCCCCTGCACCAGGTCGTGCATGGACACCTGCGGCCGGATGTCGTGCTTCTTCATTATCCGGTCGTACTTGGGCAGCACGAGGAACTGCACGCCGAAGCGCGACACCGCGTACACCGCCGTGTTTGTAATCCTCTGGAGGAGGCTCATCTTGTCGGTGAGGAGCGAGTTGAACTCGGGCACGTAGGCGAGCGGTGCCGGCGCCCCCACCTCGGCCGGGTACCACAGGCCCGTGCTGAACACGGCGTAGCGCACGCCCAGCAGGTGGGCGATGACGAAGCCGCACATCTCGTTGGGGTCCACCAGCAGCAGGTCGAACTTCTCCTGCCGGAGCCGGGCGACCACGCCGCCGCTGCCCACCAGCACGTCGCAGTTCTGCGAGTAGTGCTCCAGGATGTCGAAGAGCTCCAGGGCGGTGAGGCGGCCCGAGAAAATGTTCTGCACCTTGGACTGCAGGAAGTCGTCCGCCGTCGTGCTGTTGAAGATGCCCGGGTAGCGCTGCAGGCGGTAGTGTTCGGACGGCGGCACCTCCCGCCCCTCGGACACCAGGAAGACCGTGTCGTGACCCTCCTGGTGCAGGGCCGAGGCGAGAGTCTTGAAGATGTACAGGTGGCTCTCGAACATGATAGGAGGCACGATCACAATTTTGGCAGCCCGTGTCAAGCTAGCGGCGGCGACGCACCACAGGAAAACAGTAATGGCAGGAAACAACTTCATGGCTGTGGGGAGGGGAGGGGGGGGAAAAGAAAGATATCGTGAACGAGACAATGGCAGCAGAAGTACACCAATGCCTGCCTGAAGGCTCATACAAACGACTCCAAATTAATTTTCATTCACACCCTCCTGCACCTGATCTCATGGCATCTTTGTCGTCCTTTGTGACCGCGCGGAGAGCTTGGGAGACTCGCATTTCAGCGTAAAATGGGTCATGCGTTAGAGGAGCCGAAAAGGTTTTTTGTTATTTTTCTGAGCTTTTTTGAATAGGCTTACCGAGGTGAGCAACACAATGTGGACAATGTATCGACTTTTAAAACTCCCCCCCCCCCCCAATTATGAACTTCCAAGCATGAGGAAATCTACAATGATCAACTGGCTCAGCTTTCAAAGTGGTCACACCCAGAAGTAGTCGAATCACAGCCCTCTATGCAAATGTGCTTACATGAGTATGTTAAGGGAAAGGGGCGCACTGAGCCATGGTACCATAGTCACATTGCTCTTTTGAGTACAGAGGTGACAGATGTGAGAGTCCTTTGGGCTGATTAACCAGGATAATACAGATTTCGTCAGATCTTAAATATCTCCAGAGCCACAGGTATTCGGCTTCATTGCTGAAAATCCTCTCCTGCCATCAGCTCAAAATCTTGACACGTGTGTTTATGACACACCCATGTCCTCTGCCTCTGGCTTAGACACTCGGCGTCTTTCCGAAAATCACTGTTTCCTGTTCGATCAGGAAAAATATCATCCCTCTGACATTTCTGTGTGCTATGCCATGCCATGCCAGAGGAAGTTGCATTCCAGCATAGTTATGGTGTCTTGTGCACGCCCTGCTTGTCACCACACACATTTTTCCCTTTTCCGTACCTTAATCTGCATTATCACCCAGCTTGGATCAATTCCAATTCCTATCATACCAGGATAAGCATCCATCAGTAGCATTACAGACAAATCCATGTGCACATGTGGTTCTCTGTGGCTCAGTAGGTATAGCATGGCGTTGGCAACGCTTATGTTGTGGGTTCAATTCCCACTGGGGCCACATATACTGAAAATGTATGCATTCACTACTGTAAGTCGCTTTGGATAAAAGCGTCTGCTAAATGGCATATATTATATTATATTATATTATTATATTATGTGTGGCTATAAAAAACTGATAGACACATTACACAGTGCCTGGAGGTAATAGCTAATCTCTGCAAGATGCCTTGTGTCAATACGTTTTTATATGGACCGTTGGCAATTGTGCTTTCACACGCGGTTGCTATGGTCCTTGTCCATTGTCTTGTCTTGTCTTACTGACTGTAATGCTAATAAATACAGCAGGGTGGGGCTATCACTGACTGTGGCCATTTTGAACTGTGAGTGTTGTGTATTTCCGGTTAGGTGTCCGGTTTAACGTTTGCCAAGGCAGGGCCCGCATAGCCAGGTCCCCAGAAACAGGGTCCTGGAAGCGCAGTCAGCGACACACCAGTCGGGCTACCGCAGCTACAGAACCGCACGACCGCGCAGCTGTGACAGCTTAGCCAGCTGCAGGCACTCAGTTGGCCAGAGGGTGGTGCTAGTGAGCGATGGCGAGGAGTTAGTGCCAACTAAAACGCTCCCTCTCTGTCTCTCCTGGGCACAGTGCATGACCAGTCGAGGCTGCAGGGTGCATCACTGTACCAAGCACCATTGTGTTAGCTGATTGTGCTACTCAGAAGCCCCCAAAGACAATTACATTTACTGTATACAGTGATGTTCATAGAACACATATAAAATGTGTTCCAAAGTATAGGCAATAACAATACAAATAAGGTAATTAGCCAGTTAAATATGCACACTATATATATATATATATATATATATATATATATATACACACACACACACACACACACACACACACACACACACACACACACACACACACACACACACACACACACACGTCTGACCTCTGGTTGCTTTGAATAATGCTGCAAAGCACCTCATATGTAGTGGGTCAATCACCAAATTAAGAGGAGAAAAGAAGACATTTTCCTTCTTCCACACTAAATAATAAGCAGTAGTACGGGATTCATCACATTGGTTGTTTATCGAAAAATGCACCAAATAAGCTCTGCCTACTTTGTTGCCATGGAGACACAATGGAGAAAGTCTCCATGTGGATCAGACTGGTAAACAAAACTATGCTACATGTCTGGAAGATCAATGAATGCAAGAAATGGTGTCCAAACACAATACATTCTCATTTAAAAGCAGCCTTGTTATTTTTGTAGTAAGCTCCCATTTATTTTCTGCCAAATTCAGATTTTCTTTAGCGTATTGGTCTGACAGATTCATATTCCATGAAGAATACCACATTACAATTAGCATATCATTTCTAGTACATATCAAAGTGTACTAAAAATGTACTTCATCTTGTTATTAGACTAACAGTGTGCATACAATCAGGGTGACTTTGTATTAAACTGAAAGGCTAGATGGCGCAGACCTAATCCTAACTGGTATGGAATGAGTTCAACAGTTCACCTGCAATTGGTTTAAATTGAACGAGTAGAAGGTTGATGGCAGGCAAAACAAATCGATCTCTGTATCTGGAAGATGACTTTTACTGTTTCAAAGTATAACCCACAAACAAAGGTGTGCTCTAATGCACAAGGCGGGAACCACAGTGGACGGTATACACTACGCAAGTAGTTGACTGTTACTATAGAAACCAGCTCCCATTCAACACCTGTTGGTCCCTAAAGAATTACACTGCACAACTGTTGCCGCTGACTCAAGTGTCAAACTTTGACTCTACAAAAGGTCAGGACAGGTCACAGGGGGAAAGTCCCTAAGAAGGGGAATCAAAGGTTAAAGGATGTCTTGGGCCATGCATGGCAACGCGACCGAATCATGTAATATAATATAAAAATGATATATTATAACACACCAACACGGGTTTGGCCTATGAGCCGGGTTTCCCATTGTGTCCTGAATACTAAATACAGATTCAGTTCAAACCACAGCCAAAACACCATTTAAATGTCAACACCGCAGAGCTGACTAGACTAAATGGCATTTACATTTACCCCTGAAAGTATTTAAGCAGCTAACGAATCACATTATTCAAATTTCCCCATGGTTAACTATGCATGGAGGCTTAATGACAAGAACATTTCCTGCCTGTTTCTTTTTAAATTAGCTGAAAAGTTCTCAGACACAGCTAGACATGTTTTAGACGCTTGCCAGAAAGTGGCTGGTTTAATGTTCACAAGCTAGTATGGACCCAGCTAGAAAGCTATGACAGATCAAAATCAACAAACACCCCTAGACCCCTGAAGGTTTGTTCGACATTGTCAATATTAAACACACATTTTAAATAGCTAATTAAAAGAATCTAGCTCTACATCCCCCAGTAAGACTGTAATTTCTGTACTTTGTGTAAAAAAACCCCACACTTTTGTTCACAAATCACAAAAATGTATCTCACTTACTCAGCCTAGAGTTTAAATACAGAATACAATAGGTGGCATTAGCAAGCAAGAGTAGTCACACAAACCTAGCTTGGGATCAAAGCATGATGGCATTTTTTCTATGGTTTGGAACAAAAGAGAACAAAAGCCTGATTGCGCATTGAGCATCTATGGTTCATTCAGGATGCACATTACAGCACAATTTCTGCCTGCATGGTTATCTTTCACATAAATTCCAACCTAACTTTCATTGAGAAGCCCAACCACTAACGACATAACATTTCTAGATCAGCCAGCCTTACATACACGCGGTAACAAGCACGTGCTTAACCGAGGTAAGTATTCACAGACCAAGGCGGGGGCGGGAGAAGTGGGTGGTGTTCCCTGACTGCTTGTCCCTTTATGCAAATGAGAGGGCTTGCGATTACTGACAGGTGGCTCTGGTATCATGACACCAAAAATGTTTGGAGCTACCATATACTACCGGTGAACTCACTGATTTGAACCAATCATTGTGTTTTGTTGTGAAGAGCAAAACCTTTTGATTGGTTCAAACAAGCCAGTGATTGACAGCCAACTGTAGCTCCACCCATTTTCTGGGGTTTTTTGGTGTCATGATGACCTTGCTTCTCCCATCACTACTTGCTATATGCCTGTGGCCATAGCGCTTTATCTCAATCTAAAAGACGGCGGTCACCAGACACGCTATCACGCCTGTTGCAGGCCCAGTAACCAAGGCAATTAACATTCTAGAGCTCTGTGCCTGTGTTTCTGTTGATGAATGAATGAATTTTTCTAATATAACCTTCTGTCTCCGCCCACAATGCCGTGGAACAACAACACAAAGTCAGACCTCTGAAACTTAAATGGGAGGAGCGGCAACTCTGTGTGTGTGTGTGTTTGTGTGTATGTGTGTCATTCATTGAACCAAACACACCAACCTCCCAGACTAGTCAAACTGGATTTACCTATCGGACTGATCAGCGGGTATGAAAAACATCCAGTGCGCATTGCTCTGAGACCAAGGAGGAATACCTGAATGACTGTACAATTCTTCCTTTACTGTACCGCTTGCATCACGACCATTCAACATGTAATTAAAACACTTTTTTTTTAAAACCGTGTTTCGAATTAAACATTCGAATTATTCATTAAACCGAGAACTCGGAAGCAAACAGGAATATTTCAAATATGACAGGGTCATAGGTAGGGTCATTAAAATGTGCGTTGTATAACTGAATTTATTGTGTGCATGAGATCAATACACATTCGGCTGTAAATCGTGGGCTATAACATTTTGGCACAGACCAAGCATGTGCCAAGATTTATTACCCACAATGCATTACATACTGCACGTAGCGAACGTAAACATTTTCAGAGTAAAATTTTCTTAATGTCTCCTGGCTCTACACAGGTCACGTTTCTATTAAGATCATTCATCAGCCTAATCAAATAGTTGTATAGAATGTAGTTCCATTCAATATAATACCAGATTGAAAATGTATCCATTTAAATTTTATATTTGTAAATTGTCAATTTCATATGCTCCCTGTTGTATAAACAAATAAATAAAACGAATAATTATAATTATAACAAGAAAGCACAATGTGTAAAAAAATACATTATAGTACCGCACATTAGTCATTGCTCTTCAGTGACACCAAACGACAATACGCTACAGTAAAAAAATAAGTTAATTTACCCAAAGAAAAACAAGCTTAAATGCAACATTTAGCAGTAAACACAAAGTACAGTTGATAAGCATGTCTGTATTAAGACACAGCGTTCAGGTAGATTTACGCAAGGGACACAATGAAATAAAATGTGTTGTTTTAGTGTTTCTACTCGTAAAGGAAATTGGACTCGTTGTTCGAGTTAGAGCTATAAACAATGATTCGGTGTGTGATTACTTCTGTCACTCACACTAGAGAGACATCTGTGGGTTTAGGATTGAACTGCATTTTTTATATTTACGGCGAATGAGTGTGTCCAACAATAGCAATGAATGTAAGGAAATATTAAAAATGAAACGCCTGCAAATTAAATAAGTATAATGCTTTGTGAGTGAGCGAGTTCGAAGCATACGCGTAAAACCGATTGTTCCTCGTCTTTGCCAAATACAGTTACTTCAGTCCTGTTTAATATTCACAGGCATAAATGTAACGGGATTTTTTCCAATAAAAATGCACTTTTTTTGCCACATTTGATAGAAAATGTAAAATAAATCAGTATTAGTGTCATCAAGGCGCCCTAACCACTGATTCCGCACGTGTGGAAGCAATGGAATCGCTAATATTGTAAAGAAATCGAGTAAACTCAAATATCTATCCACTAACCCTCGAAGGGTCGAGACAATATTCAAAATTGTAACGAGAAATATAACTCCTGCGATACTTTTTAGAACATACTGTAGAATGCATTTCTTTAAGTGCCTCAGTCTCTCTCGACCCCGAAAAGTCGGCTCCTACCAACGCCAAGTGACTGATCACCGGTCTTTCGCCATCAGATATGGAGTTTTATCAAGTTTCTGGCCAATGCTTCCGGTGGAAATACACTCAGGTAACCGAGCAGGCAGCGACATTGGAAACTGTAAAGGGCCGTGAACGAACTGACCTACAGATCCGCAAAGTGAGCGACACTGACCCGAAACTCGTAAAAACACACAATATGAAACCGATGGATACAGCGACCGTACAGGACATTACACTGTGCACCCAGGTGCGGCTACAATTAAGCCTACCCCTGCACATCCACGCTGCAAATGCATTTCTGTGAATACATACCTTGTTAGTTGACCTGGACTGACGAGTGCTTGAGCCTGCTCAAACCACAAGTCGGCTAAATTGAGTTGTGAAATATATCCAAAGAAATGTACTTTGGTGGGCTGCACCTAACCACTTGTTTCCAGTTTGAGTTGACAAACTCCAGCACCCCGCTTTCAGTAGGCTTGATCCGCCACTTACTTCGGTGTCAGACCCAGCCTGCGTTTCAGGGAGGCGGGGCACGAAGATCCAATTCAAGGGATTTGAAGGGAGTGGCACTAAAGATTTTGTAGGTAAACAATGACGAGACACACCTGCCCTTTAACCACTGCTAGGATGTGAAAAACCACGGTCAGCAACCTGACAGTTGTCGTGAATACACGGATGCTACCATTCACGACAGTGTTCCCTACCCCACAGTCAACAATAGGCTATAAATCCAATTGGAAGGGAACTATCTACAAGTTGATCTACATGAAAAGGCATCCTGGATGTTGATAAGCATTGTGTTTTCGCCTGTGATGTGTGCGATTCACAGGCGACTGTTTTTTTTTTTTTGTCATAGTGTAACTTCAGTCCATAAGTGGACATATCGTTGGTTTTCGCGGTTTTGTCACATTTGGGAAACGTCCGAAAACGCGAGTGGAAGAACCATTCGCGACGTGCAGGTACAGAGTAGGCTAGTTATATCGTAATAGTACACCTTGCGAAACTAAAATCAAGCGCACCGGCAAAACAGCTACCGTTTTATGACTGTGAAATAAGAGGAACATCTGCTGCATAATGATATATGTCTATGTTAAAACAGTCGCAATAAAAGAATGGCAATAACATGCAATGTCTTGCATACAATGTCGTAGTAAAGAGCGATTAAAAAACGCATTGTTATTATAATTATTTAGTAGTATTTATTATTATTATTATTATTATTATTATTGTTATTATCAGAATGTATTAATAAAGAGAAAAATATTGTTTTTTGTTTGTACAGTCATTTGAAAATGAGAAAACTCTGAACGGTGGCTGAACGGTGAGTGAGACACCTAGAGGTTCAATGCCAATACTGCAACACTGTCAGCATTCAGCTTCATCAAGGCCTGATGCAAATGTCTCATTTGCTCAGGCAACTCTTCATCTCTTTAAAATAATAATAATAAAATATATTTATATTATTAAGGCGTATGAGTACATTTGTCATTTCAAACAAATTGAACAATAACTTAATAGAGTTAATAGAGTTGAGAGCGAACAATATACTGAATAATAATTTGCAATGTTGAAGTAATTTTCTGCTACGTATATATATCTTTATTTTATTGGAGATGAAGGGAACCTAAAAATTAACAGACGAGTCAATTATTGTAATGCAAATGGACCGGCGCAGTTGTGTACCTTACTCCTTCAGAGAGAACATGAGGACATTTGCTTCTGAATGATTAATGTCCTGCTTTGGTCAGATATCATTTCACTACACCGTCCTAGGCGTTTTGCTCAGTGCATCAGAAGTAGCTACACTGTAGGACTGACTGGGGCTTCAAGCTCTTAAAAATGCTCAGAAAATGAGGACTGGATGAGAATACCATAAAATAAAATTTAAAAAAACTATCACCACATAACCTTAAAAGCCCTAAGCATGTTTTTTTAATGCCACTGGTGTATATTATGCTCATCTGTTTATTCAAAGTTTCAGGAATCCATGTTTGTTTTTGTTTTTTACTGAGATATGTCACTCCAGATATGTTATCTTGTTTGTTATGAGTTATGAGTGTGACTGTGTTATGAGTTCACTTGTGTCTGAACCTCACATGAAACAAGGGCGCATTGAACAATGTTCATCTTACAGTAGAGCCAAGTTTCTACTCCTGTGATACCTCACCTTCCAGACTGCACATTGCACACTTCCTGTCCTGCAGAGTCCTGAAGAAGTGCCCCATTCGGGTAGACTGGCCTACTATGCCTTACTGGTGTGATCAAACCGATAATCACGTGAAACTTGATGATCTTTTTCTGTATTTTCAGGGGCTCGGCCACAGGTGTAAAAATAAACTGGAAAACACAAACACAACATTTTATAGAATGCCCTGCTCCTGTTACCTTCTATACTGGGTGTTTTTTTGTGTGTGCTATAAACCAATGAAAACACATTACTAAAAACATTTGGAAACATGGAGGAAAAAAAAGACTATATGATATTCCACAGACTTTTTTTTTTACATTGAAAAATAGCATGGAGTGTAACTCCAGACCTGTTTTGCCAGGTGCAGCGTATGCTACATATGAGGGTCAACTGGAAAACAAGTGGCATTTGGATGGAGAGGCAGATTTACATGGGAATGGAAATGCGATTCAAATAATGACAGGGCCATTCACTCTTGGAGTCATTAGAGAACTGTTAATGCCACATTCAGTCTCCCCCTCTTACAATTGAAGGAAAAAATGAATATCGCCTAACAGCGTACACAATGACAGAGGTGAGAAAGAAATGGTCATTTTTAAAAATATATATATATTTTGGTGTCTTGGAAGGCGAGAGATTAGAAGGGTTGAAGTCACCTGACTGTTTTGAGAGCCTAAACTTTCAGCAATCTATGATAAAATGATATATATATACATACACACACACACACATATATATATACTATATATATATATAGTATATAGTGTGTGTGAGTGTTTGTTTGGAAAACAATAAATATAGTGTGTATGTATTTGGAAAACAATATATATATAGTGTGTTTGTGTGTGTGTGTGTGTGTGTGTGATTGTGTGTGTGTGAGAGAGTGTGTTTGGGGAAACAATCTGATGTTTATCTTTGTCGGCAAGCAGTTTTCTTCAAGGCCGCAAGGTGAACTGCCTAAACATGCGTGTACCCAACCTGGCGATAGGCTGCATTTAAATCAGGCCCTGGGTCATGTTACTCTGCTCCATTTGCATGGCGTCAAAGAAACTCAGTAAACACAAACACAATTTGAATGAGACACACCCGTTTACCCTGCCAGTCTGACACAATCGGAGGAGCTGCATGGCCTTTGTCTCCCGGCCCCAGTGTGTTTGCAAATGTAAACGACCTCTAATGGCATATATGCCAGGGCATCATCATTAAGTAACTGCAAGGCTGCCCACAAGTCATTATTTAAATGGACGATGACAAGGAGTGTTTTTTTGTGAGATTTAAATGTTAATGAATGTTCACCCCGAGAGGGTTTTTTTTGGTACATTTTTACATTTTCCACTGGTTTGCCAAAGGAGCTAAGCAGCCCTGTGACATCACAAGAGAACGAGTTCAAATCCTGTTAGGTTTTGGCCTAAAGAAGACAAAGTGGTGATTGGCCAGGCGCCCACAGGGCAGGAACCACAGCAGGCAATTACAGTAACCGTCACGGGGCAAACAAACACAAACCGGAGGGGTGTCGCTGGAAACACCGCTCGTCTTATTCGTTTATTTGTAAGGGACAAGCACAGAGAACACTGACAGCCGCAGAAGCAGTGGCCGATACGCTGTACATGTGTGTATAGCCAAAGCTCATTTCCACCACCAGTCCCTTGATGGGCATTGATAGTTCAATCAATCTGTAGCCTTTGAATTGTGGCTACAGATTTACCTACAGGGTCCTAGTTTAACGATGTGGTTGCTCCTAGCACCTGGAATTGTACTTCCCTCTAGGGTGGCTTTCAGCGAAACTGTTCTTGACTACGGTTAACACTTTGTTGTACGTCGCTCTGGATAAGAGCGTCTGCCAAATGCCTGTAATGTAATGTAATGTAATGTAATAAAAAAATAATAAAATTGCATTGTTACAGTTTAAAATCAGTGCATATAATGACCAAAAACAACAACAGCAACAACAACCATACAGGACAGGACAACAACAACAAAAAGACCCCCACAAAAAAAGAAAAAGCACATGAGCTCAAATACAGTAATGATTACTGCACACGCTGTTTGGCTTTGGAATTCTCAACCGTTACTGGCCCTCGGGTTCTGGCCCTTTAAAGAGCTAACTGCGAAAACCAGCATGAATGGAGTGTAACCCCCAGTTCAGATGCCCGATCGATAGTTAGATCGATTCGTATTAATCTCTGAGGGGGAAATCCAGACTGTCACTAACAGCAAACGTCCTCAGACAGCATTGACACACGGGCGTAATAACAAGACCGCCGAGGACATGACAAACCAGCACAGGTCCTAAATACATGCAAGTCCCGTGACCGAGCGCAGTGGGGAAGCCCAAATACATTTACATTGAGCGGACGCTTTTATCCAGAGCGACTTATGCACTTAACATTTCTTTTTGCATACAATCCATTTACACAGCAGGATATTTACAGAAGCAATCCAGGTTAAGTACCTTGCTTAAGTGCACAGGGGCAGTTCCCCACCTGGGAACCAAACCTGCAACCTCTGAGTTACAAGCCCAGTTCCCCTAACCATTAACCATTACACTACACTGCTGTCTACATAATTATAGATAGATAACACTAAAAATATTAAATTTCCAAATGAAACGCCCAGCTCATTAAACTGAGTGATAAGTTGCCTGGTAACTAATTCACCACATAGTGGATTCATTTCCTTCTATACAGGAGCGATGCATTCTCATGCAGTAAAAACGGATTAAAGGCCTTCCCTCTACTTGCAAGGTTTTGGATTTTGCAGCCTCTATCGCCACTGTACAACTCCTTCCACAACGCCTATGCGTGCATGCCTTTAGAGACAAAGGCAGGCTATTTGGCCCTCTGGCTTAACAATGACCTATTGACGGACAGTAAATTACAATTCGTACAAATGGACGTTTCTTCGCAACACAGAAGGTTTTGTTTGCCCGTTTTACGCCCGGGGGGATAGAAATGCCGTGAGTCATCACATCGCCGTGGCGCTGATTGGTCGATCTCCCGCTTTTGCAAAGAACAAGGCGAACAGTGGCCAACTTATTTAGCGTTTCTGTCATTTTTCACTTTCAAACGGCCGTTGAATTACAGACGCGGGCCACGTAAAAGAAAAGGCACGCTCTTTCGGTGAACCCGATAATTCCGCTTCGGCACCAAGATAAACTGCGATGGTGCCACATCCATCGGGGTCTCAGCCTCAGGGCTCTTAGAACCGTTCTGTGAAGAATCGTTAGTGCGTACCGTACAATCGCAATGAGATATGCGTGTCTGAAACCTGCCGTGCGCAGCATTTATGGAGAAACCTAAACACAACTCAACTCAACGCAATGCATTTGATTAGTCAGCATCGGCTTTAGCAGTTTGCGTGCGCCACAACTGAAGAATAAAATTGCCTTTTCAGTTGGGAAACCATCTTTTTCCGGCAAAGACTGATTGAAATTGAAGGTGCAAACCAACGGGTGTTAGTCGCGTGATTTGCCGTGAATTATTGGGTGTAAGGGGAAGTTGCCCGCGAGCGCTGGTCTGAAGTCAGTTTTGTGTTTTTCCTTCCTAATGGATAAGGTTAGGATTAAGGGAGAGTTAGCTGGTCCTGTGCCAGTGCTTACAGGCACTTCCTCGCATGTCGCCATTTCGAGGTAATGGTTTAAAAAGGTTTTTCTCAGGTTAAAGCAACACGTCCAGCTGTGCTTGGTTCAGAGTTGACTCCTCTGGTCTGTGCCATGTGTCACACCCAGGGTTGGAGTCAATTCCATTTTCAGTTCAGCCAATTCAATTCATGTTCGCTGACTAAATTGAAACGGGGTGCCATTTGGGCGACAGCCATTTGGGAAAATTCTGCTTTGTAGACTGATCAATAAACTTGATTCTTCAGTTAGGCGGGAGGGAGGTTGAGGGGGAATGGGGAGATTAAGAAAATACATTTGAAGTGTGTGGTGTATGGTGAAGTGAGATGATCGACAGAGCCCACTAGTTCAGAGCCCACAATAGTTCAGATGCGCACCTGGAGAGAGCTCCAACCAGTAATTCAATAAAGCACAAAACACAATTTTATATAGATTGAAAATATAAATGAATAATCGGAAAGTACTTTTTTTTGCTGTGGCAGTTAAATATGTTTCTGCTTTTGTGATAGAAAGCAACATTTGATCCAGCCACTTTTGTGAGATTTGACTGTGGTGATATTTTGTGTCTGTTCAAACACAAAGACGTAGGATTATAAAAGTACAATGAAAGAGAACACACTGAACTAGGAGTCCCGAAACTATAACAGGCCGACAAAGAAATGATAACAAAACCTTAGAATGGCCTGTGAGGACCTTTGTCAATATCTTGTTCATCGTCATCATTATTGTTATTATTATAAAGAAGACACCAGATCCCAGAGACATACTATATTATTCATTAAAAACAATAAATGCTGTAAGCTTTGATATTTGTGATAAGCAACTTCATTCTAAACGGAATCAGATTTCCTGAATGCAGATTGCACAAAGGGATAACGGGTGACATCCGACACCAACGTTAAAAGTCACAAGATGTTGTCTATGCTACTTTGACCCCAAATCTTTGATATCTGATCTCAAACATGACTGCAGCCCTGTTTATAATGTATAAAACACGATACTGCGACAACACTGCGTGTGAAACGCGGACATTTGCTCCCCTTGCTGGGAGACCTGTGTGTGTCTATTGTCTCAAAACAAATGCTGCTCCCCGATAGCTAAATTAATCTCCCAAACGGTTTACTTACACACCACAGGCCATATTGTCCCCGCCCCAACCCCCCAGGCACGCTTGATATACAACTTAACAACAGCCACAGCAAAATCCCCAAGCTGATGTTACCATAGACAAAGGGGTTAGCAACCAAAATGAGTTCACACCATACATATACACCTGTACTTTGAACAGAACCTCCCCCCTCCCCCTCCCCCACCAACCAGAATGTCCACAACACTAAGCATCTCCCAAGTGCCTGGGACAAGAATGTTCCACGCTGAAAATAATGCAGGAGAAACAACCCACAGGTCAGTGTAAAAACATAGGGCAGGTTTCTGGACATTGAACACAACTGAACCTGCAATCTGCTCAAACTAATGTTCTACTCTGCAGGACGTTTTTACAGTGCCTATATGGTAGGGCGGGGATCATTATTGCCAGCCACATTTGACTCATGAACCTTTTATTACTGTGATTCATTCGCGCACTACGCCACAGTATTGTGACAGTGACTATGCCTTGCCATTAAATCTCTCCAACGACACGCAGTTAGGCATTTTCCTTTGTGTTTGTGCTAGGTCAGCCTGGTGGGGGTTTTTTTTGTTATGTTCCATACCTATAGTTAGGGCTATTATTAGGATATTATGGGCTGTGACAGCAGTTATTTATTGTGTTACCGACAATAACTGTTGTGCCATCTTTTATTAGGGCACTAAATCAGCCAGCTAATGTTCTCTTTTCTCTGAGGAAGGTGCACATATGTGTTTTGAGATTATTTTCATTAGCCCGTAGCGCAGGAGGAGAGTCAATCAACGTGCTTTTCCCTATTATCGACATACTTTCTATTTTTTAGAATGTGTGAGCTAGGATTTATGACCAAGATGGACAAAGGTTTTGAGCACACAAAGGAAGTTTTGGTTAAAAAGATTGAGCATATTTAGTTTGGGCTTCCCCTACTGTACGTTACAGCCAGTGAACTTTGAACCTTTTGGGCCACAGGGTACAAATGCAGACAATGTGGGTTTTGTATTGTGCCCAAAATGATGTCATTCATAAGCTGTGACAAAAATAAACCATGAACTTCATGCGACAGGACCTAGACAGAAGACGCCACAGGCTTTCGGTGAATAATTTAAGAACATAAGAGACACGTCTTCATCTGAAACGAAAGAGCAAAGACGGGCAGTTAAAGAACTTCCATGGCGTAGACCTCAAACTATAACGGTGAATCAAGGCAAAATGTGAAAAAAAATATTGCCATTTTTAAGATCGCCGCACAATTCCGGAGATCTTGCCGTGCAATGCCACTCGGCGCAAAGTGCTTACGCGTGCTTCCCCTTTGTGGATGTGATTTTCGTGCTTAAATTGCTGTTTTATCAACTGGAGATGGTTTAGAGGCGCTGTTTCGGAGGTGCACCACTTCCCCCGCGCCATGGCAATGTGTGCAGCCGCAGGTATCAGGTAAGACATCGGAGCTGGATATCAATTCTTAATCAACCTCTGATACCTAAACTAGATACCCAAATTCAAATGTCTGCAAGCTGAGCGAGACGCAAGCTATATGGATGCTGTAGGTCCCAGCGACTCGGCTATAAATATTTGATGGCGTGTAGCTGATATAGAGTGAAGACTTGTTAAAAGCCGTGGTTAATCATTTAAGGGGCGGGCGATTTGGATAGTGTTTCCAGCGTTACCGCATGAAGCGACTGGCCGGAGTGGGCAGGCCTCGGTCTGTTCCCCTCCATCTGGGCGACCGCATGCGCCCCTTGCGGAGATCGACGTGGCCAAATTGTTTCTTTCCCAGACGGGCAGGCGGGTACAAATCAGGCACGACGATTAGGGTGTTTAGTGTTCCCGTGTCACTTTAGGTCACTTGGGACTCCCATCAGCATCTTTAGCGTTGTGAAAACATTTCAGGAAAGGGAGAAGTCTGAAAAACCTGTTTTTATTTCAACAAATGGTTTTGCCAGGTGCTCAAAATTTGATAGTAAGATGGTGACTCATTTAGATTTACCTGAATTCTGGAAATGAACATATGATATACAGAACATTACCAAAAAATTATATATATTATAATTCGTCGCAAAAGGGTGGAAACACCAATATTATATCCTGCTCTGTAGAGTTCTTGACAGACCATGCTTGATGAAACTGTCTGTTCACCCCTAGATTGAAATTGGCAGGCAATTGATTTAGAGTTGCTCGCCTGTTTGGCCTTGCGCCTCAAACTAATGCACAGACATCACAATCCAGGACTGTGTGCTTCTGACCACAGCTTCCCTTTATTGATGATGTCTTTCCCTCAGTTCCATGCCGACGTCACCTCAGCATCAGTTCCTCGTGAGACATCAGTTGACTTCGTCACTGAAGCTCCTGCCAAACGTGTCCCATCAATCACCCCTCCTTCAATGTCACTGAGGTCTCGTCTTCGAATTATAGGCAACCAGGCCTGCCCAGCGTTTTTGTACGTGACACTGGGCATGCTGGGATGTTAATTGCTCAATTAACTCAGTGTTTCCACCTTTTTAGCCAACAACCTGTATATATATATATATATATATATATTTACAGTGGCTTTGGAAAGTATTCAGACTTCCTTCATTTTTCCACACCTTGTTGTGTTATAGACTTAATTTAAAATGGATTAAATAGATTTATACACACACACACACAGTCTACACACAATACCCCATAATGAGAAAGCGAAAACACATTTTTAGAAATTGTTGCAAATTTATAAAAAAAAAAACCGGAAACATCTCATTTACACAAGTATTCAGACCCTTTATTCAGTACTTTGTAGAGGCGCCTTTGGCAGCGATTACAGCTTTGAGTCTTCTTGGGTATGCCTCTACCAGCTTTGCACACCTGGATTTGGGCAGTTTCTCCCATTCTTCCTTGCAGATCCTCTCAAGCTCTGTCAGATTGGATGGGGAGCGTCAGTGAACTGCGATCTTCAGATCTGTCCACAGATTTTCAATGGGGTTCAAGTCCAGGCTTTGCCTGTGGCCACTCAAGGACATTCAGAGACTTGTCCCGAAGCCACTCCAGCATTTTCTTGGCTGTGTGCTCTGGGTCGTTGTCGTGCTGAAAGGTGAATCTTATACCCTTCCCCATATCTATGCCTCGACACAATTCTATCTCTGAAGCTTGAGTTTTGCTCTGACATGCACTGTGAACTGTGGGACCTCATAGACAGGTGTGTGCCTTTCTAAATCATGGCCAATCAATTGAATTAGCCACAGGTGTCTCTAAAATCACGTTCTAGAGACATCTCAAGGATGATCAAACGAAACAGGATGCATCTGAGCTCAATTTGGAGTGTCATAGCATAGGGTCCAAATACTTATGTAAATTACATATTTCAGTTTTTTATTTTTAATGAATTTGCAACAATTTCTAAAAACATGTTTTCGCTCTGTCATTATGGGGTATTGTGTGTAGATTGATGGCAACAAAAAAAAAATGTATTCCATTTTAAATGAAGTCTATAACACAACAAAGTGTGGGAAAGGTGAAGGGGTCTGAATACTTTCCGAAGCCCCTGTATATATACAGTACATAAAGCAACTGCGTTTGTCAGTGCATTTCTAATTCCTGCTGATGGAATTAAGACGAAGACTGATGACGTGCATTAGCTTAAATGAGCTCACATTTGAGGTTTCACTGTGCGGTAATCATTTTTGTAGAGGACCGGCTGACACACTAAATGAAGGAGCAGTCATAAAATATTAAGGATGCGCGCGCAGGAGGCTGAACCGTGGCTAGAGCATGGGCCCCCAGTCCCTCGGCTTGCGGGTTTGAGTTCCAGAACGGAAAACTGCCACTCGACCCTGGAGCAAGACACTTTGCCTTTGTTGCCCCAATAAAATGTTTTTTAAAAAACAAAGAAAGTAGGCTAAGTAGTACTGTTGTTTTAGAACGGTTACAGCAGCAAACGATTGAAAAAAAAAACCCTGTTAACTAGTCTCTAGTAACCGGCCTTCTCTTGGGGTTATCCCATCTTTAAATTCACCAGTCTGTACTCTTCTGAGGGCAAAAGCTGCTCCCTCATAGCATTCTGGGAAGGGGCAGAATCACACAACAAAAGCTGAGCACTGCGAGAACGAGCTTGGCGCTCGCGAGCTATTTTAAAGGTGCATGACTGCCAATGTTGCCAAACGTAAGAGCGCATAAGTCACGTCAGGAGACTAGACGGCAATAATATTCACTTATTTCAACAGTGAAAGCCAGTGGCTATCGGCCCTTTTGTGGCGCTGTCACTTTCTGTACTTAGAAACATTTTCAGTTGTTGAATAAACACAACCTTCTGCAAACACGTGGAGAGCGGTGTACACAGTGAGCCTTTGTCTTCTGTGTGCGTTGCGGTTTCCTCGTTTTCTTTTGTTGGGGGAAACACACCGCAGAACAGAAGATTCCCGATACGTTAACAAAGTCTCAGGGCTGGGGCTTGAGTCATGTCAATGTGTTTTTATTTATTTATTTTATCTACGATTGCGAGTTAAGCCTGGGCTCAAACTCCTCCTGGATTCAACTGAACCGCAATGCCCCCTGTTTCGTCTCGTTAAGCAAATATCTTATATTTATTCAGTTCCTTCGCAACACATAGGCTATTCCTGTTAATTTCAATTATCACCGAACTCCTGTTCTTGTGTAAGACTTGGCAGCGGCTGTCAGCTCACCAACGACGTAGTTGTAAGCGCTCCAGTGCCTTCAGAATGTAAATGGCAAGTCCAATGCAAATAGAAATGCATTTTATCATTAACTCACCATGTAGCTACAGTACAATCGCCATCCTAAACTATCCTACGTAATATATTATTGACATGTCATCAGTGGAAATATCTCACATGGGAATTATGTATTTGATATGCTGCTACTGTAAAGAATTAAGTAACTAAATATATGTAATTTTGTATTGCTTACATTTCCTAATCTCTGAATGCTTGTGCCATGCCCACTCAAGTGAACGTGAACCTGCTTTTCTAACGTGCCCTCATCTTTTCCATTTTATTCAAATTCACGAGGCTGATATGATTATCTTGCCATGCATTTGGAAGGCTCATGCACTGTGTATCCAAAAGTAAGGCAGTCAAATACCCCCCTCCAAAAAAGGCAATGTACCAGTCTTACGATTATAGGCCTGTTAATAACATCCAGTGAAATACTATTTGAGATAAATCGTCTGCAATAGCTGTAATTTTACCTCCAAATCCAGACTCACCAGCTCACATTAATCTTCTCCCAAAGACCCTGCAATATAAACAAAGCAGTACATCATGTGGTCGTAAAAGTTACAAGTGGTGGGAGAATATTGTGTTTAAATGCTAAAATGTTCCATGTCTGAAAATATAAGACTATATATAAGAAGTTTTAATGGTGTGGCACGAATGACATTTTCTGAAGTTGATGTGGTTGTATTTGCCTGACCCAGTCATTTGTACAGCAATGGCTCCCCCTGTGGGAATCAGTTGAGTACTACACTCTACACCGTGAAGTGAAACGCTCGCATTGAAGGACCGACCAATCGCTCAACGCGACGCATGAAAAACAAAGACTGAAAAAGTTCGCTTTTCATGAACATGGCACGGATTGAAACGAGACGCAGTATAAAAAATGCAACTTCTTTAAATGGTTGACGTTCATATATAACACTTCCTTCACAATAGCCCGATTTATCTATATGTCACATATCTATATTGCAATTCCTGGCGATGTAATTAGAGGCTGGAGGCTAATGAAGTGCATTAGCTCAAATGAGCTCCAGCGTGGGAGGCCCTTCGCAGCGGGAGGGTGTGCGCGAGAGCAGCTCGGTGCTCCCTAGCCATCTGTCTTTATCAGCGCGCGGGGGGACTCGTCTCTCCTCCGTTACCGCGAGCACCTGCGCGAGAGCGCCCGATATCCGTGCTGCGCGCGGGTGTCATTTGACCGCTCGCTCTCTGATGCTCTCTATAAACTATTTAGCAGGCAATTAATATCCTTCAAGAGGGTTACTAAAATAATTAGATTGAGACTGTAGTACGTACACCTTTTTTCACACGTCTTTACAAAGGAGTAAATCTGCGTAATGATAACGATGTAAAACGTCGAACGTGATAAATTGAATGGAAAAAATTGTGGTTCAACCCTATGGACCTCATGGTGTTTCTCTAAGCTTTTTGTTGTTGATTTTTATTCACTTTACGAACGTTTAGTTTCATGAATATATAACATAGTAGTAGATATACGATGTTTGCAGATGTCTGTCGACGCTAGAAAGAGTTTTGCATGGGCAGTAACTGTCGAATTGAATAACATTAGGTCGTTTAAATACAGTCAAAAATGATTTCTCCTTCAATTTCACAGGGGTCAGCTCAGGTTGCAACATGGTTCGTAACAGCGTGGACGTCCCCTATATTTAAAGCCATTACCGGCACCTGCAATTGCAATCAAGGAGGACGTTTTCTTTTGCTGTGTTGCTCCGTGATGACGCGGTAGAATGCCGAGAGAATTGCCATAGGAACGGTGTTCAGCGCATTCGCGCTGTTCACGAGGCCAGCAGCGCCAGAAGGCTGCTGGAGTGGGCACTGTTCCAGCCAGTGCGCGCAGAACCTGAGATGTGAAAGAGTCACTAGTGAATTCATTTTGCTTTCACACTTATTCCCTGTCTTTTGTCCTCTGGGGGCCCCTGCTCACTGCTCAGTTTGCAAACGTGAAAGGGGGGGGATCTTGTTTCATTTCAAAACCCACCTCTTCAGACTCCACTACCACTGAACTCTGTCCATCTAGCTAAATTGTCTTCACCACTGTTTACTTGTTCAACACTATTCTCCCCTCCCCCCCCAAAAAAATTCACTAACCTTTTCCTTCCCGGTGTTACAGGTATGGTACGCAGATGCCTGCAATGATGTCTATCGCTGTATTCCTGCACTGATCTCGTGTGCTAACTATGATTGTTCCTACCATGTATTAATGCACATCTTGTAAGTCTCTCTGGATAAGAGCGTCTGCTAAATGCTTAAAATGTAAAATGTAAAATGTATATTTCACAGCACATTAATGTAATGGAGTTAGTTTAGGCAAATAATCTAACATTGGTAATGCAGAAGGTACAAATCTCTTGTGATTAGATTGAATGAGGCCTGTACTGATTCATCTAAATTCTACTGTGCAGTACTCACTCTAGACAGTAGGCTACCTGCTCAGCTCCAAGAGGAAATGTAGGCGATTCCGTGTCGATTGGTCGCATCCTGTACTCTGCTGTCACTACAAGAAATCAAGTCACGTCAAAAATATGACAGGAAATGAATCATGTCTCGTACAACTGCAGAGAAGCAACAAGCTGAGACCAGTGCCTCATTCAGAAAGTGACTCCAAGCAGGAGTACTGATCTAAGATCAGTTTAGTATGTTGGCTCATAATGCATAAGAATAGGATAGATGACAGGGGAAACAGCACTCTTAATGAGATGTTTTATGAATGCAGGCCCTGATCTAGGGTCAGTTTTTCATTCCAACTCATAATGTATAAGGTAGCATATGGACAACAGAAACCTGATCCTCGATCAGCACTCTCATACTGAGATGCCTTAAGAATGCAGGCAATATATAATCAGTTTAGCCTTTTAGCTCATAACGGATAAGGTTAGGGTATGAAACAGGGGAAACATTTACATGAATCCTGACCCTAGATCAGCGCTCGTCTCTACCTTGACGGAGGGCAGGCTAAACCCAGGGCACTCTCCCACCCCCAGCACCACACTGCCAGGCCCACACCCGTCGCACACCCTGTATAACCCAAGGGAAGCGATATAACACCTTACTCCTCGGCTCCCTCCGTTAGCCTGACGGGAGCTCCCCTGGCCTCCTCCTCCGAGCCCCAGCTGGAGCAGCGCAGTTAGCGGTTAGCCATCGAAGCCAGTGGAGCGCTGGGCCTCGAGGGGCCGTGTCCAGGCGAACAGCAGCAGCGTAAAGGACAAATTACCTTTTCACACTGAGAATACCGCATGCGATGCATGGCTTTCCTTTCGGATTGCGAACACAATACCGTCGTTTCTGACCCTTCGCCCCTTTCGCACCGAGAGCATAACAACAACCCCAAAGTAAACGTTTACGATGGTTACCATGGTGTAGAGATGGAAGGAGCTGACTATGTTTTCCTAAGCCTGTCCTCTCCATCCCTCCATTGTAGTTCTGTTATCTGGAGAACCGATCATCCAACAGATGGCTGGCCTGGGAACAAACAGCCATCAAAGGATTTGAGACTGTCCTGTGATAATGAAGTCAACATACCCCCACAGTGGAGGGGGGGGGCACCCACTATCACACTAACCCATTAAACCAGCAATCTGATCAAATATGTCATGTACAGTAAACAACTATTTTTAGAACAACCAACAGGTGGTGCACTGTCTAGGCTGGTCAGAGGTGTATAAAGGAAGTTGTAAAAACCCAGCTTGGGGAGTTCATTTGCTTAATGAAGGCTCCAGGCGCTCTAGTTTTGCATGTTTGGGGAATGTGTTATACTGTCTTGTCTTGTATGTGGTACTTATCTGGTATGTATTGTGTAATGTCTGTTTTGTGAGTCTTGCTAAGGTTGAAATTAATGCGCAAATTCATTGTGTCTTCTTTCTCTTTAGCGCTAGTAAGGGAAGGTGTAACAAGACGGAAGCAAGTCCGCAAGGACTGCTCACACGCCGCAATTGGCGTGGGGTACGGCATCTGTCCGACTGTGCTGTGTAGTCAGTCCTGCACCATCCTTAGAGTAGTGGACTTGGAATGTTTTTAGTTCTTGTGCTGTATACAGACAGCAAATGCTCCAAGTCCTGATAACACTACTCTGTAGAACTTAGAATGACTTTAGTAGCTCTATTGTATGCCAGTAACAAATGCTCTAAGTTCTGATGCCACTGAACAGCGATCAGACTTAGAATGTCTTTAGTAGCTGGACTGTATACAGACAGTGAATGCTTTAAGACTGGAATCTCAGGGTACCAGGCCCACCCTGGATAGTTTCTATGCCATGGGTCCTAGAGATTGAGCTCTTTGACTCCTATATGGCTGTTACAGGGACAATATATATAATACATATATTATATTATGATAGACTTAAAGCACTCAATCTATTTAAACTTAGCAAACTGAGACTTAGGGGGGATTTGATTGAGGTTTTAAAATTCTGAAAAGGGATTAACAAAGTAAAATACCAAAGATTTTTTAAGATAAGTGGGGTCAGCAGAACAAGAGGCCACAGGTGGAAATTAGTTAAAGGCAAATTCCGCACAGATATTAAGAAGTTTTTCTTTACACAGAGAGTTGTCAATGCCTGGGAACAGCTTGCCAGGTCGGGTAGTAGAGGCAGAAATGCTTGGCCTATTCAAGTCCAGGCTAGATGTAGTACTAGACACTCTTTAGATTAGGACATGACGAGCCTAGATGGGCCGAACGGCCCGTTCTCATCATTATGTCTTTTTATGTTCTTCTGTTCTTATGTCTACTGTGCAATTAACGAGTTGAGTGCTGTAGAGGTTAATTAAGCCTGCCAGATGGGCCCTGGGCTCCCACTAGGATCCCCGGGAGAGGCTGTGCCAAAGGCACAATTTTTCAAACTGCCTAAAAAAAAAAAAATGTTTTGAATTAGTAATAACGTTTCTTGGTAATCAACATTAAGACAACTGACAAATCAAAGTGTCTTTATATACAATGTTTTTTTGCACTAGAAATGACAATGACAGCCTACTAACCATGATTAAAATGTTTTAAACATATCCATTGAATAATAAACTACTTGATTTTCACAGAATTTATTTTATTACCAAGTAGTTCTCCTAAGAACATTGCTTATGTTCTCTTATATGTACAGGTTACTGCGAAAATAAAGGAAACACGTCAGTAACTAGAGGGTTTTGGCGGCTTTGTTATGGTGTGGTGGCATTTACCTGGCATGGTTTAGTTCCACTCAACACCTTACAGAGCAAGGTAAATGCAAAAAAATGATGTTCTGTGTGGCTCAGTAGGTAGAGCATGGCGCTGACAACGCTTAGGTTGTGGTATTGATTCCCATTAAGACCACATATACTGAAAAATTTATGCATTCACTACTGTAAGTTGCTTTGGATCTGCTAAATGGCATATGGTAATGCAAAACCAAGTGATTACCTTCTTCCTGTGGTGAAGCATTTCTACCCTGATGGGGGTGGTCTATTCCAGGATGACAATACCCCCATCCACAGGGCACGAGTGGTCACTGAATGGTTTGATTAGCGTAAAAATGATGCATGCCATATGCCAGAGCTGTCTCTTTCACCAGATCTCAGAAATAATAATATCCAACTTTTAAATAGTAAGAAATAATATCCAATGTTTAAATCAACGTGGAATGCAATGCATACTCCTATACTAGGCTATTGAGCCCAGCCATAACTTATGAGCTATATTAAAAGTTGGATAACACCTTGCCGTTGGCTTCACTTCTGCTGATTTAGCAATGCAATTGATTTCCCAAAGCCGCTCTTGATTCCACTGCTGTCACCAGTTGGGTCAAGCGGGAGGGAACTGGGGAGGGAGGGAAAGGAGCGGGCGGCTAAAAACATAGTAGGCCGAGTCACCTGTGCCACAAGCCAAGTTCCGTTACCACATCGCTAAACATCCTGACCAATACTGAACTGAATCATTTATGATGGAGCATTGCATTTTAACAATGCAACTTGGAGCTGTACAATACAACTTTTATATTCTTTTTTTATTGTATTATGTTTTATTATTGCATTATTTCCTTTTGATCCTGTGACTACCCATCCCTCATCCCATTGTCCTTGCCTTTTGAAATAAATATTAACATTGTGTGCGATCTGGTTTCATCATCATATCAAATTTCAAAATCCCCATTTCAGTCCATGATGCAGCAGTTCATTCAAATACATGCTTGGCACAGACACCTGCACTTCATCGAGTCACCACTAGTCACCACTATAACACCTGGTTTCAATCGGATATCGGCATTGGAACTCTCATTGGAACCGGGTGTTCAGATCAGATGAGACCGAAATTGAGCTTTTTGGCCATGCACACCAGCTTATTATGTTGAAAAGGACCTGGCTACCCCCTGCCAGAAAGCTGAAACTTGGCCACAAATGGATCTTTCAGCAAGACAATTATCCCAAGCATACCTCAAAATCAGCCAAGAAATGGTTAACTGACCACAAAATTACTGTTTTGCAATGGCCATCTCAGTCTTCAGACTTTAACCCAATCAAAAATGTGTGGCTTGAATTGAAGAGGGCAGTCCACAAGCACAGGCCGAAGGATCTGAAGGATCTTGAAAGATTCTGTACGGAGGAATGGTCAAAGGTCCTCCGATATGTTCACTCATCTCATAAAACACCATAGAAGATGACATGTTAATGCAGACTTGTTTTTGTTGTATTTCGTGGATTCGTTTTTTTAGAATTGTCAATAATTTTGACATAATGACACAAAAATATTTTTCTCTGAACAATTGTATTAGTACAAAATAATATAATTTGACCATTTGTTTGAGCATACAATATAACTAATAACCTATATGGTTTATTTTATACAAGCCTTTTTTGCTCATCTTTATCAAGGGTCTCAGTAATTTTGTACCCGAGTATACCTGTATATCCAATATAATTATTCAGAAAATACAATATTAGTCCATTTAAGATGGGAAGTCTACCTGTGAGACTATATCCAAACTGATATCCAATCCTTGCTATACAAGGCAGGTTGCCTTGATGACAAAATAACATACACACAATGCCATGTTGGACAGTGTCATTCTTTAATACATATGAAATGGGAAAGAATCAATAACTTCTCTCAAAACCGCTTATTTTAGTAGCTTTAATAGCTGTTTTCAGCATTATGGGTCTACGGTCATTGCTACACAGCATAGTGGAAAGACCATAGTAGGCTTGCCGATTCTCTACATCTGCTCTCTAATTCTGTGATGTTCAGATATTTACCAGCAGTGGAGATTTTAGACCCTATTTAGGGGTTCTTTGGCCCCCCTTGTCTTTCATCTCAGCCCCCCTGAAAATGTTTAGCCATTCGTTTCTAAAAAAAACATTTTTACTTAATATCTATTTTTTAAAATACCACAGATAGAGAGTGGGATTTCAATTTTGAGAGCGACTGCCATTGTAGTGTTTTTAGTTTGGGGAATGCAACAGTAAATTAATTTAAAATGTAGGCTTGTGCTTTTGCATGTGTACATCTCACATTATCATTGGGGGCTGAGCCCCCCCTAAAGGTCAAATCCTAGAATCACCCCTGTCTACCAGCATTAGGTGTGGAGACACGCCGATGTCACAAGTGCCAGATTACAAAGCAGGCGATACGGCGCTAGAAGTCCACGTGTTTTGGTTCCGAGTTCCGAAATGAAAGGCTTTTTTTTTTTTTTTTTTTTGCTGACTAACACCGATCGCTCTGTAATTATGTGTTCTGGCCCCGTTTTTCTCTGTCTGATTGTGTTCTTGCCTCTTCTTGCAATCCCGTGCTCTGTAATTAAGCAGCGATAGGCCTTCATTCCCACATTGTTAAAAAGGCTTGCTTTGTCATCATACACCCACGGCTGCTAATGGGCCCCGTTGCACATTAATTTACGCTTTTACACTTTTTCATCAATGTATTTATTCATTCCTGGTTTGTTTCTATGGTTCCCACAGACCTTAAAGTAATATCCTGGCAAGAAACAAACAACAGGATGCAGATACTTCTCAGTGTCAGGACGGCCATTTTGGCTCAAAGCATTCTCTCCCAGATATTTACATTCCAACAGCATCCTTAGTCACCAGGTCAATATGCCGCAGGCCTGCTTGCAACACCCTATGCTCTGAATATAAGGAAAAATGCTTTTGTGAGCAAAATGAAGTAGTGATATCCCTTGCTGTCCGTGTTTCATAAGAGGGAGCCAAGGGTCTTCTTTTGAAATCTGCTTGTTCAGCACAATGCAACCACATCCTTGAGAATGGCACTCTACTAAGAAGAAGAAAATAGTTCTGAGGATGATAGACTGTGACATATAGGTAACTGGCAAAATAGAGGAAACGCCAACATAAAGTGTGTTAATAGGAACTCAAACTATTCAGTGACCACTCGTGCACTGTGGATGGGAGCATTGTCATCCTGGAAGAGACCACTCCCATCAGCATAGAAATGCTTCACCACAGGATGAAGGTGATCACTCAGAATGGCTTTGTATTTATTGGTATTTACCTTTCCTTCTGAGTGATTGAGTGGACTTAAACCATGCCAGGAAAATGCACCTCACACCGTAACAGAGTCGCCAGAACCCTTAATTTACTCAAGCGTTTCCTTTATTTTGGCTTATTTTAGTTACCTGTACCTGTGAATACATTTTTCAGGTTTGCAAACATAACCATGGGACAAAAAACAGTTTGTACATACAACTGTTGTTTGTTTAGTGTGCCATCAGTTTGCAATTGTGTATTCTCCTCCAGTATTTTGCTCTTGGCTAACTGTAGCCTATGCACTAAATAGAATAAACACGCATGCACACATGCTCTCAGTCTCATACTCTCTCTCTCTCCCTCTCTCACTCACACACACACACACACACACACACACACAAATTCATTTATTTTTATTTATAACCCTAACCCTAACCCTAAAAACTTTGACAAAAAAAAAAATATATAAAATATATATATAAAAGGAAAAAAATATATATAAAAAAAATTTACAAAAAAAAAATGACAAAAAAATAATACATGAAATATATATAAAAGGAAAATAAATATATATAAAAAAATGTATAAAACAATTTGACAAAAAAACAACCATATAAAATATATATATAAAGGAAAAAAATATATATTAAAAAAATATTTACTTTGACAAAAAAAAAAATATACATAAAATATATATATAAAGGAAAAAAATATATATATAAAAAATGTGAAAAAAAAAAAAATTAATGTTAAAAATAAAAAAAAATATATTAAAAAATATTTACAAAAAAATTTGACAAAAAAAAATAATATAAAAAATATATATAAAAGGAAAAAATATATATATATATATAAAAAGAAATGTAAAAAAAAAAAAAAATGATTTGACAAAAAAAAATATATAAAAAAATATATATATAAAGGAAAAAATTTTGACAATATATTAAATATAAATATTTACAAAAAATTTGACAAATAAAAATATACATAAAAAATATATATAAAGGAAAAAATATATATATAAAAAAATTGACAAAAAATTTTGTAAAAAATAAAATAAATTAATGTTAAAAATATTAATAATAATTATTAATAATAATAAATTAGACAAAAAAATTGACAAAAATAATAAAATATAATATATAAAGGAAAAAATATATATATAAAAAGAAAATTGACCAAAAAATATAAAATATTTTATTTTTATTTTTGTCAATTTTTTTGTAAAAAAATAATAATTATAAAAAGAAATTTGACAAAAATAAAATATAAAATATATAAATAAATAAAAAAATATATATATAAAAAATTGAACAAAAATTTGACAAAAAACAACATATAAAATATATATATAAAGGAAAAAAAAAATATATATATATTAAAAAGTTTGACAAAAAAAAAAATATATATTTAAACAACATATATAAAGGAAAAAATATATAAATTAAAAATATATATATATATTTATAACCCTAACCCTAACCCTAAAAAATTTGACAAAAAAATAATATATAAAATATATATATAAAGGAAAAAAATATATTAAAAAAATATTTACAAAAAAATTAGACACAAAAATATATATACAATATATATATAAAGTAAAAAAATATATATATAAAAAGAAATTTGACAAAAAAAAAAAATAAAAAATATATATATAAAGGAAAAAAATATATATATAAAAAAAAATTTGCCAAAAATTTGACAAAAAAATAAAAATAAATTAATGTTAAAAATATTAATAATTATTATTATTAATAATAATAATAAAAAATTAGACACAAAAAAAAATATATATATAAAAGAAAAAAAAAATTGACAAAAAAATATATAAAATATAAAAAGGAAAAAATATATATAAAAAGGAAAAAAAATATAAATATAAAATACATATAAAGGAAAAATAAAATAAAAAAAAATATATATATATATTTATAACCCTAACCCTAACAAAAAAATTGACAAAAAAAATATATAAAATATATATATAAAGGAAAAAAATATATATATAAAAAAAATATTGACAAAACAATTTGACAAAAAAAAATATAAAATATATAAAATATATATATAAAGGAAAAAAAAATATATATATAAAAAAAAAAAAAAAAAAAAAATATATAAAAAATTTGATAAGAAAAAAAAAAATATATAAAAAAATATATATAAAAATATAAAAATATAAAAAAATTATGATTATTAATAATTAACCCTATTAATATTAATATTAAATAAATTAATATTTTTATTTTTTTGTCATTAAAAATATTAATAATAATAATTATTATTTCAATAAAATAATAATAATAATAATAAATTTGACACAAAAAAAATATATAAAATATATATATAAAGGAAAAAATATATATATAAAAAAAATTGACAAAAAATTGACAAAAAAAAATACATATAAAATATATATATAAAGGAAAAAATATATAAATATAAAAAAAAATTGATTTATAACCCTAACCCTAAAAAAATTGACCCAAAAAAAAATATATAAAAAAGGAAATATATATATATTTTAAAAAAATATATATAAAAAATTTGACAAAAAATTAATATATAAAATATATATATAAAGGAAAAAAATATTAAAAATATATAAAAATAAAAAAAATAACATTAAAATATATAATAATAAAAAAAATACTAAATTTGACAAAAAAAATATATAATATATATATATAAAGGAAAATATATATATATATAAAAAAAAAATTGACAAAAATTAACAAAAAAAATATATAAAATATATATATATAAAGGAAAAAAATATATATAAAAAAAAATATATAAAAATTTATAAAAATAACAACCTAAAACTTTAAAGAAAAAAAATATATATAAAAAATATATATAAAGGAAAAAAAATATATATATAAAAAAAAATATTTTACAAAAATTTGACAAAAAAAAATATATAAAATATATATATAAAGGAAAAAAATATATTTAAAAATATTTACAAAAATTTGACAAAAAACAACATCTAAAATATATATATAAAAAAAAAAAAATATATATATATAAAAAAGAAAAAAAAATTTGAAAAATATATATATATATAAATTATATATAAAGGAAAATTGACAAAAATAAAAATAAATTAATGTTAAAAATATTAATAATAATAATAATTAATAATAATAATAATAATAATAGACTCAAAAAAAAAAATATATAAAATATATATATAAAGGAAAAAATATATATATAAAAAGAAAATTGACAAAAAAAAATATAAAATATATATATAAAGGAAAAAATATATATAAAAAAAGTACAAAAAAATTTGACAAAAAAAAACAATTAATAAAATATATATATAAAGGAAAAAATATATATAAAAAATTGACAAAAAAAGACAAAAAAAAATAAATATATAAAATACATATATAAAGGAAAAAATATATAAATTAAAAAAATATATATATATATTTATAACCCTAACCCTAAAAATTTGACAACAAAAATAAATATATAAAATATATATATAAAGGAAAATATATATATATTTTAAAAAATGTACAAAAAAATTTGACAAAAAAACAACATATAAAATATATATATAAAGGAAAAAATATATATTAAAAATATTTACAAAAAATTTGACAAAAAAAACCATATGAAATATATATATATAAAGGAAAAAATATATATTAATGAAAAATTGACAAAAATTTGAAAAAAATATATATAAATTATATATAAAGGAAAAAATATATATAAAAAAATTTGACCAAAAATTTGACAAAAAAACACCATATGAAATATATATATAAAGGAAAAAATATATATTAATGAAAATTGACAAAAATTTGAAAAAAAAATATATATAAATTATATATAAAGGAAAAATATATATATAAAAAAATTTGACCAAAAATTTGACAAAAAAAATAACATATAAAATATATATATAAAGGAAAAAAATATATATAAAATACATATATAAAGGAAAAAATATATAAATAAAAAATATATATATATATTTATAACCCTAACCCTAACCCTAAAAAAAAAAAATTAACAAAAAAATAAATATATAAAATATATATATAAAGGAAAAAATATATATTAAAAAATATTGACAAAAAATTCGACAAAAAAAAATATACATAAAATATATATATAAAGGAAAAAAATATATATATAAAAAAGAAAATTGACATAAAAATTTGACCCAAAAAAAATATATAAAAAATATATATATAAAGGAAAAAATATATATATAAAAAAATTTGACATAAAAATTTGACAAAAATAAAAATAAATTAATATTAAAAATATTAATAATAATAATAATTATTATTATTAATAATAATAATAATACATTTGACCAAAATAAAAAATACATAAAATATATATATAAAGGAAAAAATATATAAATAAATAAAAATATATATATTTATAACCCTAACCCTAACCCTAAAAACTTTGACAAAAAAATATATATATAAAATATATATATAAAGGAAAAATATATATATATAAAAATTTTTTTTACAAAAAATTTGACAAAAAAAAACAACATATAAAATATATATATAAAGGAAAAAATATATATTAAAAAAATATTTACAAAAAATTTGACAAAAACAACATCTAAAATATATATATAAAGGAAAATATATATATATATAAAAAGAAAATTTGAAAATTTGAAAAAATATATATATATAAATTATATATAAAGGAAAAAATATATATATAAAAAGAAAATTGACAAAAAAAAATATATAGAATATATATATAAAGGAAAAAATATATATATAAAAAAGTACAAAAAATTTGACAAAAAAAATATAAAACATATAAAATATATATATAAAGGAAAAAAATATATATAAAAAAAAATTGACAAAAAAAGACAAAAAAAATAAATATATAAAATACATATATAAAGGAAAAAATATATAAATTAAAAAAATATATATATATATTTATAACCCTAACCCTAAAAATTTGACAACAAAATAAATATATAAAATATATATATAAAGGAAAATATATATATATATTTTTAAAAATGTACAAAAATTTGACAAAAAAACACCATATAAAATATATATATAAAGGAAAAATATATATATTAAAAAATATTTACAAAAAATTTGACAAAAAAACCATATGAAATATATATATAAAGGAAAAAAATATATATTAATGAAAATTGACAAAAATTTGAAAAAAAAATATATATAAATTATATATAAAGGAAATATATTAATGTTAAAAATATTAATAATTATTATTATTAATAATAATAATAATAATAAATTAGACACAAAAAATATATAAAATATATATATAAAGGAAAAAAAAAAAATATATATAAAGGAAAAAAAAATATATATAAAAACAATTGACAAAAAATATATACATAAAATATATATATAAAGGAAAATATATATATATAAAAAGAAAATTGACAAAGATTTGACAAAAAAAATATATAAAATATATATATATAAAGAAAATATATATATTAAAAATATTGACAAAAAAATTTGACAAAAAATATATACATAAAATATATATATAAAGGAAAAAATATATATATATTAAAAAATGTACAAAAATTTGACAAAAACACCATATAATATAAAATAAAAAAAAATATATATTAAAAAATATTTACAAAAAATTTGAAAAAAAATATAAATATATAATAAAGGAAAAAAATATATATTAAAAAAATTGACAAAAAAATGAAAAAAATATAAAATTATATAATATATATATAAAGGAAAAAAAATAAAATATATATATAAAGGAAAAAAATATATATAAAAAATTGACAAAAATATATACATAAAATATATATATAAAGGAAAAAATATATATATATAAAAAGAAAATTGACAAAGATTTGACAAAAAATATATATAAAATATATATATATAAAGGAAAAATATATATTAAAAATATTGACAAAAATTTGACAAAAAATATATACATAAAATATATATATAAAGGAAAAATATATATATATTTTAAAAAAATGTACAAAAAAAATTTGACAAAAAAACACCATATAATATATATATATAAAGGAAAAAATGTATATTAAAAAAATATTTACAAAAAAATTCGACAAAAAATATATACATAAAATATATATAAAGGAAAAAAATATATATAAAAAAAATGGACAAAAAAATGGACAAAAAAAAAAATATATATAAAATACATATATAAAGGAAAAAATATATAAATAAATTAAAAATATATATATTTATAACCCTAACCCCTAACCCTAACCCTAACAATAATAATTATACTAATAATAGTTATTAATAATTATTAATAACAATAATAATATTATTATTAATTATTAATATTAATAGTTTTAATATTAATTTATTTTTATTTTTTGTCACATTTTTTGTCATAATAATAATAATAATAATGTAAAATATTTTAAATTAATTTAAAAAATATAAATATATATATAAATAAATAAATAAATAAATAAATAAATAAATAAATAAATAAATAAATAAATAAATTAATAAATTAATTAATTAATAAATTAATAAATTAATAAATAAATAAATAAATAAATAAATAAATAAATAAATAAATAAATAAATAAATAAATATTTATAACCCTAACCCTAACCCCAAAAAATAGACAAAAAAAGAAATATATATAAAAAAATTGACCAAAAAAGTGACAAAAAAACAACATATAAAATATATATATAAAGGAAAAAATATATATTAAAAAATATTTACAAAAGAATTTGACAAGAAAAAAATATACATAAAATATATATATAAAGGAAAAAATATATATATAAAAATTTTGACAAAAAAATAAATTAATATTAAAAATTTAATTATTATTAATTAACCCTAACCCTAACCCTAATAATAATAATTAATGTAATTTTTTGAATATATATCTTTTTTTTCTTTATATATATATGTTTTTGTTTTTTTGGTCAAATTCTTTGTACATTTTTTTAATATATATATATATTTTTCCTTTATATATATATTTTATATATATATTTTTTTGTCTATTTTTTTGTACATTTTTTTATATATATATATATATTTCCTTTTATATATATACATATATTTTTTAAAATTTTTCTCAAATATTTTAGGGTTAGGGTTAGGGTTATAAATATATATATATTTTTTAATTTATTTATTTATTTCCTTTATATATATATTTTATATATTTTTTTTTTGTCAAATGTATTATTATTATTATTAATAATAATAATTATTATTAATAATATTTTTAATATTAATGTATTTTTATTTTTTGTCAATTTTTTTGTCAAATTTTTATATTTATATATTTTTTCCTTTATATATATATTTTATATATATTTTTTTTTTTTGTCATTTTTTAATTTATTTATATTTTTTTTCCTTTATATATATATCTTATATATTTTTTTCTCACTTTTTTTGTCACATTTTTTATATATATATTTTTATTTATTTATTTTTGGTCACATTTTTGTCAATTTTCTTTTTATATATATATATTTTTTCCTTTATATATATATTTTATGTATATATTTTGTTTTGTCAAAAATTTTGTAAATATTTTTTAATATATATTTTTTTTCTTTATATATATATTTTATATGTTGTTTTTTTGTCACATTTTTTTGTACATTTTTATTTTTTTTTTCCTTTATATATATATTTTATATATTTATTTTTTTTGTCACATTTTTAGGGTTAGGGTTAGGGTTATAAATATATATATTTTTTTTTATATATTTTTTTCCTTTATATATGTATTTTATACATTTATTTTTTTGTCATTTTTTTGTCAATTGTTTTTATATATATTTTTTCCTTTATATATATATTTTATATATATATATTTTTTTGTCATTTTTTTTGTCAATTTTTTTTTATATATATATTTTTCCTTTATATATATATCTTATATTTTTTTTCTCACTTTTTTTGTCAAATTTTTATATATATATTTTATATTTTTTTTTTTGGTCACATTTTGTCAATTTTCTTTTTATATATATATATTTTTTCCTTTTTATATATATATTTTATGTATATATTTTGTTTTGTCAAAAAAATTTTGTAAATATTTTTTAATATATATTTTTTCCTTTATATATATATTTTATATGTTGTTTTTTGTCACATTTTTTTGTACATTTTTTATATATATTTTTCCTTTATATATATATTTTATATATTTATTTTTTTGTCACATTTTTTAGGGTTAGGGTTAGGGTTATAAATATATATATATTTTTTTATTTATATATTTTTTCCTTTATATATGTATTTTATATATTTTTTTTTTCATTTTTTGTCAATTGTTTTTTATATATATTTTTTCCTTTATATATATATTTTATATGTTGTTTTTTGTCAAATTTTTTTGTCAATTTTTTTATATATATATTTTTTCCTTTATATATATATTTTATATATATTTTTTTTGTCAAATTTTTTGTACATTTTTTTTAATATATATATATTTTTCCTTTATATATATATATTTTTTTTTTTAATTGTCAAATTTTTATTTAATTTTTTTCTAAATTTTTTAATATATATTTTTTTATATATATATTATTTTTTCCTTTATATATATATTTTATATATTATTTTTTTTGTCACATTTTTAGTACATTTTTTAAAAAAAATTTGTATATATTTTTTTTTTTCTCCTTTATATTTATATTTTATATATATTTATTTTTTTGTACATTTTTTTACATTACAAAAAAAAAAAAATATATATATAAAGGAAAAAATATATATATTCAAAAATTGACAAAAAATTTGACCAAAAAAAACATATAAAATATATATATAAAGGAAAAATATATATATATAAAACAATTGACAAAAAAATGTGACAAAAAAAAAAATATATAAAATACATATATAAAGGAAAAAATATATAAATAAAAAAATTTGACAAAAAATAAAAATAAATTAATGTTAAAAATATTAATAATAATAATGATTAATAATAATAATAATAATAAATAAATTAGACACAAAAAAATATATAAAATATATATATAAAGGAAAAAATATATATATAAAAAGAAAATTGACAAAAAAAATATATAAAATATATATATAAAGGAAAAAATATATATATAAAAAAATTTTTTACAAAAATGTGACAAAAAAATAAATATATAAAATATATATATAAAGGAAAAAATATATATATAAAAAAAAAAGTACAAAAAAATTTGACAAAAAACAACATATAAAATATATATATAAAGGAAAAAATATATATAAAAAAATTGACAAAAAAATAAAAATATATATATATATAAATATATATATAAAGGAAAAAATATATAAATAAAAATATATATATATATATTTATAACCCTAACCCTAACCCTAAAAATTTGACAAAAAATAAATATATAAAATATATATAGAAAGGAAAAAATATATATTAAAAAAATATTTACAAAACAATTTGACAAAAAAAAAAATACATAAAATATATATATAAAGGAAAATATATATATATATTTAAAAAAATGTACAAAAAAATGTGACAAAAAAACACGATATAAAATATATATATAAAGGAAAATAATATATATTAAAAAAATATTTACAAAAAATTTGACAAAAAAATATACATAAAATATATATATAAAGGAAAAAATATATATTAATAAAAAACAAAAATTTGAAAAAAAAATATATATATATAAATTATATATAAAGGAAAATATATATATATAAAAATTTGACAAAACAATTTGACAAAAAAATAAAAATAAATTAATGTTAAAAATATTAATAATAATTATTAATAATAATAATAATAATAATAATAAATTAGACACAAATATATATATAAAGGAAAAAAAAATATATATAAAAGAAAATTGACAAAAAAAAAATATATAAAATATATATGTAAAGGAAAAAAATATATATAAAAAAGAAATTTGACAAAATAAAAATTAATTAATGTTAAAAATATTAATAATAATTATTATTAATAATAATAATAAAAATAATAAATTAGACAAAAAAAAATATAAAATATATATATAAAGGAAAAAAGAAAATAAAAAAAAAAATTGACAAAAAAATATATAAAAAATATATATAAAAGGAAAAAATATATATCTATAAAAAATAAATTTGACAAAAAAAATATATATATATAAAGGAAAAAATATATATTTTAAAAAAATTGACAAAAATTGTGACAAAAAAAATATATATATATAAAGGAAAAAAAATATATAAAAAGAAAATTGACAAAAAATTTGACAAAAAAAAATATATAAAATATATATATAAATAAAAATATATATTAAAAAAAATTTTGTACAAAAAATGTGACAAAAAAAAAATATATAAAATATATATATAAAAGAAAAAATATATAAATAAAAAAATATATATAATTTATAACCCTAACCCTAAAAATTTGAGAAAAAACAAAAATGTATATGTATATATATATATATATATATATATATATATATATATATATAAAGGAAAAATATATATATATTTTTTTAAATGTACAAAAATTTTTGTCAAAAAACAACATATAAAATATATATATAAAGGAAAAAAATATATATAAAAAAATATTTACAAAAAAATTTGACAAAAAAAAAATATATACATAAAATATATATATAAAGGAATAAAATATATATATAAAAATTTGACAAAAAATTTGACAAAAAATAAAAATAAATTAATATTAAAAATATTAATAATAATAATTATTATTATTAATAATAATAATAATAAATTTGATTTGAAAAAAAAAATATAATATATATATAAAAATTTAAATTTAAAATTTAAAAAGAAAATTGACAAAAAAATATATAAAAATATATATATAAAGGAAAAAATATATATATAAAAAGAAATTTGACAAAAAAAATATATATATATATATATATATAAATAAAAAAAAATATATAAAAAAGAAATTTGACAAAAAAAAAATATATAAAATATATATATAAATAAAAAAATTCCTGGTTTGTTTCTATGGTTCCCACAGACCTTAAAGTAATATCCTGGCAAGAAACAAACAACAGGATGCAGATACTTCTCAGTGTCAGGACGGCCATTTTGGCTCAAAGCATTCTCTCCCAGATATTTACATTCCAACAGCATCCTTAGTCACCAGGTCAATATGCCGCAGGCCTGCTTGCAACACCCTATGCTCTGAATATAAGGAAAAATGCTTTTGTGAGCAAAATGAAGTAGTGATATCCCTTGCTGTCCGTGTTTCATAGGAGGGAGCCAAGGGTCTTCTTTTGAAATCTGCTTGTTCAGCACAATGCAACCACATCCTTGAGAATGGCACTCTACTAAGAAGAAAAAAAGAGTTTTGAGGATGATAGACTGTTACATATAGGTAACTGGCAAAATAGAGGAAATGCCAACATAAAGTGTGTTAATAGGAACTCAAACTATTCAGTGACCACTCGTGCCCTGTGGATGGGAGCATTGTCATCCTGGAAGAGACCACTCCCATCAGGATAGAAATGCTTCACTGCAGGATGAAGGTGATCACTCAGAATGGCTTTGCATTTATTGGTATTTACCTTTCCTTCTGAGTGATTGAGTGGACTTGAACCATGCCACGAAAATGCACCTCACACCGTAACAGAGTCGCCAGAACCCTTAATTTACTCAAGCGTTTCCTTTATTTTAGCTTATTTTAGTTACCTGTACCTGTGAATACATTTTTCAGGTTTGCAAACATAACCATGGGACAAAAAACTGTTTGTACATACAACTGTTGTTTGTTTAGTGTGCCATCAGTTTGCAATTGTGTATTCTCCTCCAGTATTTTGCTCTTGGCTAACCGTAACCTATGCACTAAATAGAATAAACACGCATACACACATGCTCTCAGTCTCATACTCTCTCTCTCTCTCTCTTGCTCTCACACACACACACACACACACACACACACACAAATTCAGTCTAAGGTACTATCTCGTACATGTGATACAGGTAACTGCCAAAATAAATGCTATACTTTGATAGGAGTGCCCCAGTTTGGGGGGGGGGGGTGGTCACATTGTAAAGGCGAGGGCCCCTGATGGACACTCGCGGCACTGCACCCGTTTAATGGATCCCTCACTCATTCACTCAAGCGTCGCCCTTATTTTGGCAGTTACCTGTTTGCATGTTGTCCTCATATGCACAATTGCCCATGTCTCTTAACTACTGGATTCACCTTGGTGAAAGATCATTGACTCCAACTTTGGGGCGTAATTGAACTTGCCGCAACATTCATCAGCGTCTCGGAGGCGTCCATCAGTTTCGTTGGCAATGCCGTGATCAAGGTCGCCGCTGTAGCTAGAGGCCATTACGGCTCTTATACGTAGCAGGGGAAACAGCTTTGCCGAGAGCACCCTTGCGGTAAATGGCGGCCGTGACGTAAGTAGAGGTCACCGGTCGTTCACGTCCCTTTGATCACGCGGACCATCTCATCTGTTTTTGGCGACAAAGGTATGAGCGCAGCAATTTTGCCGTTCTACCCCGGCGTAATAAAAGCAATAAGGAAGAAAATCACACAAGATTATAGCCCTTGCGACGGAGGAAGGGAAACCGGATCATTGTAGGGACATTATCCTCAATCATCATTCCGCGAAAGATTCTCCGCGAGTGCACGCCTCCGTCTTTATTCTCTTCAAGAACGGACACATGATACTTAGGCGCGACGACTCGGGGGGAAAGAAATATGTTCTTTTATGTCCGTCGTGTTCAATGGCCATTCACGTACCGCGGAGTACCTCGCAGAAAACGCTGTGTGTACAGCCATCACATATCCGGTGGCGAGTAGGGGGTGCGTTGACTCTCAAACTGTCAAACTGTCCTCTAATACCCTCTGCAGCCTTCTTGGTTGTCTCCAGTCTACCGTTCAAAAATGATTCCTTATTTGGACATGGCAATTATTCACAGAAACGAGGCACTAGTATATGCTCTCTGTTTAGTCCTGACTATGCGTGTCTGTTCGTGGGCTACTTCGAAGATAAATTCATTTGGAACGAGAACCCTTTCTACCAACGTGTAGTAATGTGGAAAAAGATGCATCGGTGATGCGTTTCTGATTTAGAAGGGTCCATTGAATGTATTTGGTGTATTTTTCTCTCTTACCTGAATGACACGGTCCAGTCCATCAAACTGAATGCTGAGCTAAGTCAAAGTCTCTTTCTTGGACACCCACATTTGACTTAGTTCTGGTGCCTTCACCGCTGCTCTGCATACTAAGCCCACAGATAAGAATGGCTACCTGCCTCTAGTGCCCACCCTACATATTTGAAAAAGGGGATTAGGCTGCCTTATACTCAGTTTTTAAAGCTTAAGCGTATCTGTACTAGTGAAGAAGACTTTGAAAATGAGGCAGGTAAAATGTACAAACAGTTTAAGGCTCGGGGACATCCTGAAGAATGGCCAGACAGTGCCATTATGAGGGTACGTAACACTGATGTTAGTTCATCTAGGAGGGAGAACAAAAAGCTCCAAAGCCTAACGTGCTCGCACTGACTGGTGCATGGCGAGTGTGAGCTGCCAATTGTGGTTGCGGTTCGAACCCGACTGCGTCAGACCAGGGGGAGGGTGAGCCGACACAGCTCCTCTAGAAACATGAAGGGCATTCTTAAAGAGCAGGGGGGCAAAGTTCTGTCTCGGAGGAGGCGGATCATTTCCAGCCTCGGGATATTAGCTTGACCCGGAGAACGGGCGGCGGGCTTGTGAGCGGAGGGCGAATCAAAATAAATAGAGGGTTAAATTGGCTACTAAATTGCGAGAAAAATGGGGGAAAATTAGAAACAAATAATAAAACATATTCCTGTGTTTGTACTACTGTTAATTCTCCATTAAGCAATGCCTTTGTGAAGATATTATACTTGGTCATGCCCCTTAATGCATTTTCAGAAGGTGCATGTAGTTGGGGTGTTTCGACTTCAGTGGTAAGGGAGACAGAATTGTAATGTTAAGAATACACAGAGTTGAGTATCTGGTAGGCCTATAGAATCTGGGGCAGCACTCCATGCAGGTCCTCCTCATGCATTGGGGATAATTCTGAATAATATTATTACTGCCTATTGATATTATTATTGATTGTGTTGTTTTGATGATTTACCTGCCTTAGCAGCACAGCGTCACACAAATAGAGCCTGTTTGAACGTGGATCCCGTTTGTCTTGTGTTACTTTGTGGACTGTGTACCGTGCTCCTAGTTGAGATATAAAGCATAACAATCATACTCCATAGGACACGACATCAATAAAACAACCGTTTTAAACGTTCAAACCGAGGACACGGGCACAGTGATGTAGTTATGACGCCAAACAAACAAAGCAACCCCTTTTCCCCCAGCGAACCACAGCCAACGCGATGACCCTCAGGCCCCCACCTCGCTCGTACTCCACGCCCACTCTGTTTAAAAGATGGACCCTCCCCCATCTTCGAATAACTTAGCATCCACTCCTGATGAACTACATGTGTGAGCAGGATGGAAGAAAATGAATCTAAGCAAGTGCCTTAGCTCCAGTGTGCTGTGTTTCCTTTGTAAGCACAATTTAAAATACATATTCATAGCTGTGAATATGAATCACAACTTTTCCCCCAAGTGCTTGCATTGTTGGCTTTATGACGGTTATCCTACGATTACTTTGTAGGGTTTGTTATTGGTACAAGACAGGGGGAGGTTTTTCAGCCTACTCTAATCCTTCCTTGAATTTAAGGATTTAAAAAGCAAACCACCTCGCCAGTCCACACTCAACAAGTCTACAGTAGGTGGCAGTAATGCACCTTTTTTTTCTTTTCTTCTTTGATGGCAACCGTTATTGCAATTCAAAGAACGTGGAGATACGAGATTCAAACGATGTGTATACGCCTGCAGGTGTGTAATCGTTTAAAGATCTGACCTGCCTTGTGTCGTATAGGGATAGGCTTAGGAATTGGTTCAGACTGATCCTGAATCAGTTGCTGAGAGCAGACTTCAGTACCTTGGGCATCTCTTTAGTTTTAGTGCTTTAGCTGGGTCTGCATCTGATGCAGGCTAGTGTGTGTTTGTCATGTATATATATATATATATATATGTGTGTGGCTGTGTGTGTGTGTATATGTGTGTGTGTGTGTGTGTGTGTGTGTGTGTGTGTGTGTGTGTGTGTGGCTGTATATATATATATATGTGTGTGTGTGTGTGTGTGTGTGTGTATATATATATATATGTGTGTGTGTGTGTGTGTGTGTGGCTGTATATATATATATGTGTGTGTGTGTGTGTGTGTGTGTGTGTCTGTATATATATATATATATGTGTGTGTGTGTGTGCTGTATATATATATATATATATATATATATATGTGTGTGTGTGTGTGTATTTGTAGTTTAGGTTTGTCATTCATATTTTAGCTGACATCTTTCTTTCTCACTATCAGCTTGTGATTGCACGGCACCTGCCTCCATTTTGTCCCCGTTTAATTGCAGACTCCTGACGTGAAAGTGAGGCGTTCTCCCTTTAAGGCATGATGTGCCAGACCTACTTTGTAAAAAACCCCGTACCGTCACGGAAAGTGCTCACAGAAGTAAATGGCCCTTGATTGGTCTGTCCAACGAAACACTTCCTAGGTTTTATTTTCTCGTATAATAACCATAGCTGAATTTTTAACAAGGAATATTATTAAAAAACTAATTGCAGGCCACGTGTTTTATTCCATCACTATTTCACAGTCTAACGGTTAAGAAACACGTGAAAATGCAATCATGCCTGTGCACGTCCAACGCCATTAGATCAGGCTGATTTAGTGTTTATCCACCTGAGTTTCTCTTAGGCTGGGAGCAGATGCACTGTGACAAACAATTCGGCTGTAAAAATGTCTTGAGACGTGCATTCGTTTCTCTTTCCAGAAAATTGCTAATTGGCATCGTACTCCGAATGTTTGCCGGGGAGGTGTTAGGGAGGTAATTACGATCACGAGGTTTTTGTGTGTGTGTGTGTGTGTGCGTGCGCGCGTGTGTGCTGCGCGCGCGGTACGTCCAATCGCGTGCACGGCAGCGCGCTGAAAAGGGGAATCGCGGCGAAAATGGAGAAAAATCAGCTCGGCGCTCATCAGGTGAGGAAGAGACCTTGAGCCGGCATCGGCAGTGTGTCTAGGCGTTGCGTAATTCCTGTATTGATGCTAAACTCAATCTGCTTTCCACCCACAGCTTCCTTCGACCTTCAGAGCTTTCATATTCTTATCAATCGGGGGAATGTGTTTGCATATATTTACAGAAAATAATATAAGCCATTGGCATTGCACTGCCGATGGGCTGCACCGCATGGGTGACTGCGCAATGTGGTGCATCATTTTATGGCCAATGCTAATGTTTCGAAGGAAACCTACTGTACTGTAAACTGAATATCTGAGGTGACATATCTGATAGCACATAAAACTGTAAAAACAACAATAGGCTGACTTATCTTCTCTAGAACATAAGGGGGTGTCATGTCTGCTATGGCACTGTGTCCTTAAGTTGGAGTAACACACAAGCAAGATGGTATTCTCCATTAAAGTATTTACATTATGTTTTCATATTTAGTATTTTAATAATACTATAATAGGTGTGGAAATATCCTCAGGAGGAATAAATGTAGGGTTTTTTTTTAGGAATACGAGTAAGCATGGGTAGAAATATACCGGTCTATTCAATCTTATGGTCTTATATGGCATATATTAATTACAGTACGAGGCAAAGGTGTGATCACTACAGGTTGGCTGCTAACCTAGGTGATGAGAGTTGTCAGGAAAACATAGACGGATGATCGGTGGTGCTGCCTCAAACAAGGATAGCTTAAACAATTCACACACACACACACACACACACACACACACACACACACACACACACACACACACACACATACCCTTAGCCTTAGATATACATCACTTTTACATTACACAACAGATTAGAACAGATTACTGACCTTGTTCGTGATGGAAAAATAATAATTCACGGCCGTTGCTAAGTGTCACTGCGCCGGTCACACCTGAAAGTTAAGGCTGATGATGCTTAACAAGACATGGCTGAAGACGGATCGTCGCGGACGACACTCGGCTCAGTGATCTCACGATATCAGAACTTCGGTATGCGCACGACGCTACACGACGGAGCAGTCTGTGTTTATTTACTGTACGTATTCGAAGGGCGTTGTCATCACGACTATTTTCACCGGGCCTGTTGCCTTTCAATCAGCGGGGAGGCGAACAAACAAACAAAGCGCGAGGCCCATTTCATTTAGAATGAAGAAATGCACGGGCCCTCAATAACTCAGATTCCTGTGTGGTCTATGTCTCTATTTAAGAGGTCTGTATCTATTTTAAATAAAGGTTCAATAAGAGTTTTAACGTCTCACGCCCTTATGTGATACAACTATAAATAGTGGAGAAAGTAGTGAAACACACAGCTGAAGTAAGTGTGGTGGCTTCCTCAACTTGCCTGTTTCACCCAGACATTTGAAAACGCGCTATGTCGGGAGGAAGTTTATATGTTCACGATACTTCACAATCCATTGTAGGCCTACATTTGAGTTGCCTGCAAATGTCGGCTTAAATTGTTAAGCTGTTAAGCGAGGTACTACAGTATGTCAGCATGGCTAAGTAGGCCAATTGGCTTGACTTTAAGCAGCCGTCCATGTAAACATGCAGTTGTCATGAAAAGCAATGCTAATGCGGTGATGTCATTTGAAATGTGGTCTGTTCCTTTTTTTGTTTCGCTTCGCTCAACTGCGGGAAATTAAACCTCCATGAGGTTTAACAAGTATATATCAAATTATCAGTTAGATACTGTAGGATCCTTTAAATAATTTACACTCATATTGTTTTCTTACAATGTGAAAATCAGATATTGTTGGTCTTCTTCATTTCCCCAAATTAGCGTTAAAGCTAGTGTATATATTAAGAACATACATATATATACTGTAGGCTACACTGTAGATTAAATGTGTGTGTATGTGTGTGTGTGTGTATATACATACATACATAGAGTATATATATATACCCTGAGCCACCTTGGACTGACCATGACATGGTCTTTTTTGGACATACCCTGTGCCGGCCAGAAGAGGAAGGGCTCCCCCCCTTTTAGTCTGGTTCCTCCCAAGGTTTCTCCCTACCAAGGGACTTTTTCCTTGCCACTGTTGCCTTTAGGCTTGCTTTTGGGGGGGTCTAGGCCTGGGTTCCCCCTCTGTTAAGCGTTTTGTGACAATTCAATTGTGAAAAGCGCTATACAAATAAATTTGATTTGATTTGATTTGATTTGATATATATATATATACTCTATGTATGTATGTATATATACACACACACACACACACACATGTAATCTACAGTGTAGCCTAGTGTTTGTCATATCTAAACCCTCACCTCCTGTCAGGAGAAATGTATAGGCCAAGTCGGTTGAGCAAACGCTGCACACCTTGTCTCGGCCTCTCTCTCTTTCCAAAATGGCCACCCGGTGAACGGAGGTTTGTTTTCTGCACCAAACTGCAGACGGTACAGTACGCTCGATAATTGGTTCACAACAAAAGACAGGAAGGTAAGAAGTGCTCGTTTGAGACGTCGCTGATTGCGCTTCGTCCCTCTGATTCTGGCGCTCGGAGGAGAGTGGCGAGGAGAGACCGCCGTAATTCGAAGAGACTGCAGGTGGCTCGTTAAAGACTGAGCCAAGTGCAATTTGAAACACCGCGTGGAGGTGGTCGCGACGGCTGGACCCCGCTTAATCAGACGTGACTGGTAAGAGACGAGACAAAATCAGAGAACGCTGCGGGGTGCGGCGCGAGCCCATTTAAAAGGGTAACACAATCAGCAGTCATCCAGTTTCCTACATTTACACTGTGTTTGGGCTCAGGAAATCGCCCGAGGGACAAATCGTCAACCGTCCAGAACCATCAAAACATTTAATGTGTCAGCGCGGTGTGACCACACTAAGGCTGATGTCTGTTTAAAATATTCTGTACTTAATAGAACTATGACAAAACCGGATTGTACAGTGTGATTTAGTCTAAGTAAAATGGTGGTTTACGGTGCCCCAAAACACACAATCACTGTTGTTGTGTTCAGTATACATTTGAGGCCTTGCCAGGGTTTGAATCTACATGTAGAGTGGCATACAGGTACAAGCACAGTACAAACAAAGTTGGGTAGATCTGTAACTCTCTTTGGCGCCATCGCTGTCATAAACTTTGACATTATGTGTACTGGTACCTGCCAAAATAAAGGAAACACTTGAGTAAATGAGGGATACAAAGTCTTTGGTGACGAAGGCTGCTCAACTTGCTGATGTTTCACGAAGGACAGTGGGAAAGGTGATGTTGGCATGCAAGTCTGAGGTAAAGACATCATCAACTAGGGGCCACTATGGTGCGCATGCAAAAGCGCATACTCCAGGGGCCCTTGCATGGCGCAACTAGTAAAGGCACTTGTTCTAAGTGCAGGTTGTCCACTGCAGCCTGGGGTTCAAGCCCCTCCTCTGCAGCTCTGGCCGGGAGTCCCATTCAGGGGCAGTGATTGACAGGCCACCCCCAGAGGGAGGGAAGCTGGCATGAGCTCAGCGTGTGCAAAAGTTGCTCAGTGTGTGTCAGAGTTACAGTTGACGGCTTGGAAAGTTTCATCTCAGAGGAGGTGGTTCAGCATCTTTGTCACGGCCAATCCCAGAGTTGTGGCAGTGAGCTTGTAGTAGGAGAGAGGGATAGTTGAATTAGAAGAGTGTACAATTGGCCACCAAATCAGAAACAATTCTTTTTTCTTTTAAAGCACATACTCCTTGACCATCACGGTCCGTGCATTGGTTCGAGATGCAAGGCAAAACCAATGAGCAACTCTGAAACAGTTGACTGTAAATATCAATCTAGGGCGTGAGCAGGCAGTTTCAGAAAGAAAAGTCTATTGCCCAACGCCCTATTAAAACACTTTATGTTGGTGTTTCCTTTATTTTGGCAGTTAACTGTAGCAAACTGTCGGTATCACTGTGAATACTTTTCCCGTATATGCTGCCATACAGAATTTCTAAACTTCATGAAATTTCAAAGGATACAAAAAAAAAAGAAGAATCAGGGTCAAAGGTCACGTCATCCAGCTTCACTCGAGGTCGGTGACTCTGATTGACCGAGGGGAGACCTTGCATCGTCTGCAAACCGTGGCCTGTAAAGATCACACGCACGCACGTTCAATTGACTATGAAATGGTAAAATGAAAACATTTCAAACAGACTTTTCTTCCCCCCAAGTGTATTGCCTGAATGATTGAGATGTAGCACTGAAAAAAGGGGAAGGACTAAAAGGAGGGAGAAGGAGAAAGAGAAAGAGAGCTGAAGAAAGACCAAGAAGATGAAGAAACGGAGGGCCCCCGGAGGGTAGATTCTGCAATGAAAGCAGACTTTCAAACTGCATTAGAATCATATTCCATATCAGCCTATTTAGTTTGCATACTTAAAATTCCAATACGACAGAGTGGCCATAAAAGAGGAAGGGGGGGGGCGGGGGGGGGGGCAAGGGCGATGGGACACACTGAAGTTTACCATAAACCGAATACATTGCTCTGTGCAGCCTCTCCATGCGTAATGATACGAGCTCACGCACCACTGACATCGCAAGGACTCTCCAAGTTATTAACTTTTCAAACGGCTCCCTTTCCCAAACGACCAAAGTAATAGAACGCAGGCCCGCACGCAACTCCTCAGGTGAGATGTAGCCAGCCAGACCGCACCTCTGTTGTGGTAATAAGACGCAGGCCCCCGATGGTCCTGGCTATACATAGCATGATGTCATCCTATGACATCAATTAAAGTGGACACTGCCTAACCCCAGATGGGTAAAACCGTGTGCTGATAAAACTGAGAGTAAGACAGCAGAAACACTTCCGGTGATGTACTCATCCGGGGTTATGACTCATTATGTCCGTTTGCGTAAGATGCTACAACCTCCTTGGGCAATGGGCCTTGGACACTCTGGCTGGTAGGGTGGGCTATTCGTTCTGCTGCCTCCTTAGCAACAGTTTCACCTCCGTCTCACCCCCCTGCTCAGACAGGCTATTATTGAGCCGTGCTAAAGTCTATCTTCACCCACGTGGTGCTTGCTATGAGGCCTGGTCCTCCGACATCCCATAATTCCTGCCAGTCCAGCGCCTGGAGTTTGTCCAGTAGTGCTATCTGCAAGGACCTCCTCCACTGTTTAGTCGGTCGGTGTTCCTGTGGTGTGAATTTGTTCAAACGTGGCTTTTGCTCTGTGGCCAGTGCCCCCTAGAGGACCGGCTGATCAATTGAGGGTCATTCTGGGCACTAACCCGGCCATCTTGGGATAATTACAATTTAGTTATTTGGCAGATGCTTTTATCCAAAGCACCATTAACATGGCTAGCGATCATTGCTAGAGCCATCACACCTTAAGTTACAGTCTGTTCATTGAGACTGCTGACGTTCATGCCCCAAAAACCTGTCATACAGGAGGGAGGCGTTTCTCATGATAACCCTTTTTTTCACTTTGTAGTTTTGCTGCATGTTTGTTTTTTGCTTCTCTTCTCTTGCTGATAACTGCCTCAAAATACTTGACTTTATAGTTTTCTACTGTTGGAAAATGGAATCTGTGCTTTGCGGTTTTGCAAAAAAAAATTGTATTACATATAAAATTATAACTCCACCCCCAGCCTGGCTGCTCCCTCCTGGTTCAAAATCATGAGCAAGTCCAGAGTTCCTATATATATATATATATATTACATACATTTAAACTGGAGCCTGGGAAAATAGTCATAGAAAATAGTGAACTCCCACACTCAGTGTAACAGTCCCAAATGCAATTTATTGACTGCACGGCGCAGGTCATGAAGGTCTACAGGAACGCGGTTAAATGCTCTCTGTGCTCTTCAGTCAATAAACTGCACCTGGGAGCATTGCACTGTGTGGGGGATTTCTTTCAATTTTCCGAGCCTCTAGTCTCATGGCTTCACTGCTTGCTGAAAAAGACACTCTCGGAATAGTACTGTCGGCCATTTTGGCTCCAGTCCCTTCAAGTTTTGGGCTCTGACAGTGGAGAGGGGGGTATTGTGACGTAACGCCTTTATGGGACTTCCTAATTGGAGGGATGCCTCCTGCGCTGTAAGCGTAGAGCGTCTGTCTGTACGTACAGTCTATTCTCTGCATCCCCTATCCAGCGCCGTGTACGTATAGTTCTTTGCCATCGTGTGACTCTTCTCGTTGCTGATATTGCTGTGTTTATGTGTTTATATGGGCTGTGTTTATTTATTTATGATTGTTTGCTCCATTTTGATTCATGTCACTGGAATGTCTATATGCATAATGGAGATGAATTCTCCCTTTCGCTTTATCTTATCCACGGCCGTTAAGTATGTGCGTCACGTCGGTTGGATACATAAACAGAGCTCACCAGCGCAATTTGCAGCTAAAGGCACGCAAAGACATAACGTGCACGATCTAAGTATTCATTTGTTTTTGATCGTTTTGGATGAAAAACACTGTACCCCCCCACCCCACAAACCCACCCACCCCGCAATGGAATGCACTGTCTCTGTTGGTTTTTGCCCGATCGTACAAACAAATCCATATGCTTTCTATTTTCGTATTTTTTTCTCTCTCTCTCTCCAAAAGGCATCGCATGGCATTTCTTGAAAACCAGATAACTGGTCACGGGAAATGGAATTATTCCACCTCTTCGCACCGCGTGCAGCGCCATCATCCTTCAAAGGTCCGCGGCCGACGGGGGCTGCCGAGGTCGCAGGTGTTGTGTCGCGAGCCGGAAATGCGGCCGAGAATTTATTCATATTTATTTATTTATCTATTCCGCCGTGACGCTCGAGTGGATATTGAATTATTTGCCTAGGATTGACGGACGCCCCGAAGCCACGGTGTGGATCCGGCCTTGTTCTCCCTGAGAAATCTGCCTAAACTGAGCTTGATGAGTCAATCCGTGCATTCTGAGACGAGAAAGCGCTGCGTGGAACGGGCTGGACTTTAGCGTGTGTGGTTCTCAGGTGTGTGCGCGTGTGCATTTTAATGTTTAGGATGCCAAAAACCTACAGGTATAGAACTTAATTCAGCCATTGTGTAAACCGATTGTTTCCAGCTTCACGAGAATGTACTGCCACGCAGGCAAGCTCTTTGATTGTTTGACAGGAATGCTCGCAGGTGAAACGAATCATTTCAGGCCTGCTTAATCCCAGGTGTGCTGACAAAATGTACAAAGCATTTTTCTCTGCATCGCATCGCCATTTGTTTGATGTTTTGTTTGATAGCAGTTGTAATCTGATACGAGTCTCCAGTCTTGGCCTAGGCTGTTCGATGTTAGCCTGCTGGAATAAATCAGTTATATTTTTCATATTTTTGAGGCTCTAAATGATTTTTGTTTTTAAAAACCTTTTCGGTTGTTCGAGGCATCGGCCATCTTCGTGACACACTGTTATTAACCATGTACAGATAATCCAGAATAATACATAATCCATGTGAAGATTAGGGGACTTCACCTTTTAATTTGTTACATGTGTGGCTGTCTTTAAATGTGTCTCAGGTACCCAAATGTCTTCGATTTGCAAGCAGTTCTGTATTAGCCAACATCAGGGGTGTAACCACATTCACATATTGTGGGGGGGGCATAATGAAAGGGATTTTTAAAAATATCTAGTTTAATATCAATAAATTATTGAGGGGGCAGACATCACTGTTTTGAATATTGGGGTGGATAGTCACCCCCCCACTTGTTACACCTATGGCCAATCTACTGTATCATCATTCATGTCCATCTTGAAACTGTTAATTGTCTTTGTCATTGTTGGATCTGTGGAACAGACTGAATGGAGTGAGTTTCCCATAGTGGCTGGCTGCAGGTTTGAGTCCTAGTATTGTTTAAAGCCTTTTTTATAAAGAAATAAATAAATAAATGCCTATTCTTTAAACTCTATCTCCAAAGTTGTTTTTTCTTTCTTAAATATGGTGTGCAAAGAAATGGCCAGCTTTGCCACACATCCAAAGTAAAATGAATGGAGAACTCAAACAGAGTTATGGGGTTTGGGGACTAAAACAGCTTGACTTTGTCCTTCACGTGCCACAGAGATGAAATCCCGCTGTAAGAGCACGAGTTTGCAGTCCCTTTATGGGAAGCAGATGGTTATGAAGCATGCTTAGTGGCCAGTCATTATTAAATCAGTATTAATTATATTTCCTACATGAATAAATGGTTCGTGATCACGTTACATGGCATGTTTCAGGGACACGGAATAACTGCACGCAATTCACAAAAGATATACTGAAGTATTAATCAGATAAGATCAGGCTCCTCGCAACCTACAATCTACAACCTACAATCACTCACAATGAACTGCGTCAAACTGATATCTGAGAATATAGACTCACCCTTCCAATAATTTCACATCACAGTATAAAAAATGCACACACCCTCCCAACCCCCAAAGTTGGTAATGTTTTTTTAAACAGGCAGTTTACTGTAACAGCAAGGAGCATAAAAGATTGAACAGCGAAAGCCTCGCAGCGCAGCGAGCGCAGGTAATCTTTTCAGCCATGTGCAGTTTCGTCGCAAACTTCGGGAGACACGCATTGCAGCCACGGGCCTTCGTGTGCAGTTCCTGGCCCGGAGCTCCGAGAGCGAAGTCCGGGGGATATTATGCATGCATACGTCGCTGACCCGCTGTTTGCATTTTTAATGATGACGAGTAAATAATGTAACAATCCTGCGGGCGCCAGCGGCCTCGCCAAGCGTATTTATGTTGCTGTTTTTTCTTCTTTCTGTTCGTTCTTTTTTTATTCAGACAAACACCGACTGTAAACATCATAGCCTTGTTCAACAAAAGACAGACCTTCGTAGCTATGAACAGATTATGACAATATGGGCGTTTGGGCTCACAACGGAAACCCCCTTTGTCTAGCTAATACAAAATTGCAACCGCAAGTTTTTGAGGATGCCTCAGTGGTAACTCTGCCAGTGTTACCAGATGCCTGACATTTTTAATCCCCCAAATTGTCCTCAAACCCCCAATTCTTCAATTGACTCCCACACAAATTTTCAAGACTAATCCCCTAATATGTCCTTTTGAAATGACCGATCTGCCAGTGACCATCGTACATATTTACTCAGGAAATTCAGAATTTCCATTTTCCCACAGTCTGGCAACCCTAGCGCTATGTTTCTGTCACATCAGGAATCCAGTGCTTTCTTATTTTAAATGTGTTGTCCTTGTGTTACTAGTTAGTGTCTTTCATAGGATATTATACTTTTGATACTTTAAATATATACATATACTTATACATTTTTGAAGTTGAGGAGAAATTCCTGTGTTTGGACCATGAAAGTTAATGTTCGTTTTCATTATGCAAGATAGCCTACTGATGATGTGATATATATTGTATACATGTTTCTGTGCATGCATGTTTTCTTTCCCACTATTTGAATAGGCTGGGTGTAAAACTTTTACATTTAAATCTGACTTAAAATCATTGAAGTTGTTTTCCCATATTAAAAAAAAAAAAAAAATTTGCATTGGGGTTTCCATTTCAATTGGCCTCACAATTAAAATGAAAAATGCCACTGCTCGATTCAGGCTGTGGGTTGCTGATGATGTAATGGCTATTTGTGAAGGCCGGAATGTGGTGTTACTTCAGGGGCAGAGGGGTCACCACGATTACCTTCGAGGCAGGGCACAGGCCGGGCGCCGCACGAGCAAACCGCACAGTGTTAACAAGGCCACTCGGAAGGGACTGACACCTTGGGTTACTGCCAGCACCTGATTGGTAGATTTTCCCCAAGATTGATCCAAAGAAAATATGTAGAAGAGGTTTTTCTGTTTTAGAGATCTCTAAAAGTGCCCAGTGGAGAAGCAGAGATTGAGGGGAGGTGTAGCCTGTCTGAACAGTAACCAATTAACATATTTGGCAACTTGGGTGTTTTGATTTAAAAAATCGCAGATAGGGATTGAATGCTAAGATTGAATGCTCGGATGTGGCTTGAATAGTGGGCGGATAAATGAATATAGGCTACCGACTGTAATGTGCATTATCAGCGACATCAAAGGCCAAAATATATGAAAGTTCAAGACAGGAATTTCTTTGACAGAACAATCAAGTTTCCATTTAAGCAACACGGGGAGGGTGGGGGTGGAGGGGCGGCTGTTGTTTGACAAACAATTAGGCGCTCAAACCCTGGAAAAATAACGGGGTTTAATGTTGTTTGTCTGCCAGGCACCCCGCTGACAACTCTGGTGCTAAAAAGGATCTGGCTTCTGCCTGCTGTGTCCTGGGGCCTAACAATGCTCTTTGTTCTTGGTGCAGAGTTTTAGATCGCACCATTTCCTTAAAGGGGAAACCGATGCACTGGGCAGTGTAAACATGTCAACACAAACAAAATGGGGAGCGTTCTTTGAACTCCAGTTTTCTGTTCGGCACGGATACATTCTCAGCTTTATTCAATAAATTAAGGTTATTTTTCCCGGGTTCCAGGGATGAGGAGAAATGCTGTGTCCGGACCATGAAAGTTAATGTTCATTTCCATTATGTGAAATACTGATGATGTAAAAAAAAAAACATGTTTAATGTGCTCTGTGTAGCCTTTGCATAAATATAAATACGCAGACCAATCCGCAGCACATATCTTCCCGTGCCTTTCAAGTGCATGAAGCATGCTTAAGAATTTTAATGCGCCTTTCAAATTATGTATATATTCATCGTTTGTCACCCTTCTTTTTATGATCTAAGGCTTCTGTGATGATGATCATGTGGGTTCAAGGTCACTCTCCACTGCAACCTGAATACCAATCCGCTGCTAACTTCAACAGTTAAATGACCTATTTGAAAGATGACTTACTTTCACTTACTGGGTAGCCAAGTTTAGTATGACACAGAGATATTCCAAAACTTAAGGAAAAAAGTCCTTACTCCTGACCTGGAAGTAAAAAATAAATAAATAATTGTTTTACAGTTTGGACGATGTCAGAGGAACTCTGTGATTTGACTTGTCGATGCAACCCACACAGTCACCGAAGAGTTAACATCTCAGGAGAAATAAATGCAAAACAGACCAAACAACAAAACAAAAAAACAAAAAACGTAAAGCTGAATCCTGTGATGAGGCTTACAGGATTATGACCTTATACCAATGGAGATCGGATGTTACACTCACAAACCGTTGCTCCTGGCATGAAATAAACAAAACACAAGGCCTTCAGCATCCGCATTGCACTCTGGGGGATGTAGTGCGCCTCATAAAAATTTAATCAATCAGTCAATCAATTGGTCAGTAAATCAGTCAACAAAGTTTGGCACCCTAAAGATGGGATGGTCACAGATGACTTCGCTGAGTGTAATATAAAGAAGTGATTGCAATTAATGAAATGCAGTGCATATTGAATAATTAAGACAACTTGTCACCTGATAACAAGATCGGAACACAGGACGGAATGATACAAAGCAGACAGAACAACAGAGGGGGAAACGAAAATGAGAAAATTCAGAAAATTATGGACAATAAAATTCAATATAAAAACAGATGAATGTAAATTATGTATGTGTGTGTGTGTGTGTGTGACAGGCAAATTATCAACTGAAGTACTATAATGTGTGTGTGTGTGTGTGTCTCTGTGAGACATTTACATCAACAGATTAATGTAAACTATGTATGTGTGTGTGTCTGTGTGTGTGTGAGACAGGCAAATGATCAACTGAAGTACTATAATGTGTGTGTGTGTGTGTGTGTATGTGTCTGTGAGACATTTACATCAACAGATTAATGTAAACTATGTGTGTGTGTGTGTGTGCGCGAATGACAGGCAAAAGATCAACTGAATTACTATAGACTGTGTATAAAGTCATTAGTTGTAGCACACCTAAATTGAAAAATAAATTGATAGGTCTGTAATGTGCATACACTGTCATTTTTCACGAGTTATGACAATATACAGATAATATACAATCCTCATTTCATTTCCACTTCGCGGAATCTCATTTTAAAGTACTTTTTCCGCACAGCGTACTAAAATGCCTTTTTACTTTGCTGTTTGTCACCCACGCATCAGCTTGGGCCGTGTACTATACGTCATAAAACAGTCGACTGATTGTTTTTTTAAATTTTTTTGCTTGCTGTCGTTTATGTTTTCAATAAATGTTCGAGAAACGTCTAATGAATTAATCCTGTATGTGGTTTCGTGTGTGTGGTTTAAATGACTATAATTTGTACACGCGTGTTGTGGCGAGCCACGGCTGTTGTTGTGCGTACTCGTCTAACACTGGGGGGTGCCGAAGTCCCTTTAATTCTTTATACTTTGGAGAAGCCATGTCCTTGTTTCTAAGCCTTCAATTATAAATACGCCACATAAGTACACCTACACAGTAAGCACACATAGAGGTAAAAATAGTACTCTTAAATAATATTTAAATAATCCTTGTGGTCTACGTAAGAGGAAAAAACGTCAGTGTATATACATTTTCTGTAACATAAATTCCAGGTTTTTCTCACCACCATCCTCTACACGGGTTATTTTTTCCACTTCCACTTGTGAACGCTATATTTCAGTCATTGGCTGTCATCGCCACTTCACAGAATCTAATTTTAACGCACGTTTGTACAACGTTTTAAAGCGTAGCCTGCACTAAAATGATTAAATCCATGAATACGTAAGGCATTGCCGTCATATGAAAAGACGCATTGATGCTAAAATAAACAGAATAGGGTAATATGCCCGTATTTTGTGCATTTTAGTCCTATAAGTGAATACATTATATGCAATACAGTGTCTTCCCCGCAAGACATATAGTCTACACTACACTAAAAAAAAAACAACGCAACTTCAACCACATGTGGAGCGACTTGTGAAACTGCTTTTGAAAGTCACGTGACCTGCAAACAATTAGCCTACGTCTCAGTTCTGAATAAATTCAGTGCCGCTGGAAGCGCGCGCAAATGATTTGGAAATCTCCATCAACGTGATCCTGTTGATTAAAAATCGCGCGCCATCGATCTTGTCCGGCGCTGTTGTTTCCAGACTTCACTCATATTTTTCTCGCCTATACTACGTGTGTAATCCACAAAGTCATGCTTAAAATACACGGCAAGTGACGTGAGTAAAACTTAAAACGAGGCGAAAATAGTCCGTGTTTCTGTAAATAAATATTTACCTGATTCTAAAATACCCTACTAAATGACAACAGTGGCACTTATTGCCACAAGTAGGAGCCAGCACACCGGAGAGCGCGCGCCAGTCCCGTTATCGGCCCCACGGTAAAGCCATTCCCTTACTTCAAGTAAATGAAAGACAATGCGTGATATAAATCGGTGCTGTGATCCATATTGGCCCGATAGTATGTGGAGAACCTTGCAGTAGGTGGATAACGGGGTCAGTCTGATACCTCTCTCTCTCTCTCTTCTCTCTCTCTCTCTCTCTCTCTCTCTCTCTCTCTCTCTCTTTCTCTCTCTCTCGGTCTCTCCCTCTCTCCCCCTCCTCCCCTGCCCGTGCACAGGGGGAAAGCGTAGGGGTTGTTTCGCGCGCGCCCGTCGCCGCGAGAGCGCGCTCAGTGCGGAGAACGGACGACTGGCTGCGAAGCAGCAGAACTGGAAGTGCGGTGCCGTCAGTCGCAGCCGAGAGACGCCAGCGGAAAGGCAGACACAGCTGTCATCTTCATGCAACAGCGCTGACATTACTCGGAAGGTGATGGTCGCCCTAATTACATCGAATGCGTGTATTTCAACCCCTGCCGTTCCGTGAAATGTCGCCTTTCAGTAAGTCGACCGCGCAAGGTAACGGGTACATACGGTGTTATCGTCTCTGACATGGCTTTTTTGTGTGTGTCTCCTCTGTGTTGCAGATGCTGAAAGCTGCTTTGTTGAGTGTTTGTGCAGTCGCCTGCTGTCAGATCTTCCCAGCAGCAGCCCGATCGGACGGCGGAAATTTCCTGGATGATAAATGGCTCTCTGGACGTTGGGATCAATTTCGAGACGTACGTGGCTTTTTAAATGCAGTTTTTCTCCGTGCAATTGGCTGCGTCCGCGTTTTCAGGTCGCTCTACAGTAGCATGTCGTGTTTTCGTGAAGATGCACGAGAGAGGACGCGCGCGGTAGCTCGAAGTTGTTCACATAAACGAGGCTCGGATATCTGATAGCACTGCAGTTAACAGCGCGAGTAGACGTACTTTATCATTAAAATGTATCATAGGCGGACATACTATTTGTCCGTGTGGTACATTTTCGTATTATGCGCTAGGTGCTAATTTTCAGGGCAGTTAGTGAACTAACCATTCGAAGTTACAAAGCTAATTTAGTGTGCATCATTGCCAATGGTGGTGTTGGATGATGAATTGTGTCGTTGAAGTATAAAGTCACTATTTGTGAGCAATAGTCCAGAGCTATTTCACGAGTATTATCATGAATTGGTTGTAATACACAATAGACTATTATTTTTTTATAGAAAGCAGAAACATATCTATGCTATTTTCTCTCTCTCACCTTGTCCGTACTATTAGATCACACCATTCAGGCACTGAATGTAATGTTTGTAGATCATAGCTTATGAGTGATGTCTACAGAAAGTCAATAGCAATTCCATTAGCAATGACAATTGCAATTTTCACAGATTATATGTTATAAAACATATTATCCAATTATATGGTATAAAAAGAAAACCTTGTGTAATAGTTATCTTCCCCTGGTGGGTATTATACTGGAATTAGGGAAAATAGCTCATCTTAGAACGTCAATGATAATAATAATAATAAAAAAGGTTTATTTGTTGTGGAATTCAGACTGATGGCTCTCAGAGCTTGTAGAGTATAGCTAGACTTACAAAGGAAAGCCAAATGTGTACAGGCAATCCAATAAAAAAAAAAACATTTGTAGGTGCTGGTCATGTGATGGGGTGAAAATAAACTGTTGATAATGATTACGGTTTAATAAATAAATTCACCATGGTAGCCATGACAGTCCAGTTACCCTTGCTTTGAGTGGAAATTACCAACCCAACCGACTGATAGTCTCAACATCACAGATGTTTTCTGTTTTGCAGTAACGGTTCCATCTATATCACAAGTAGCTGCTTTCGGTTTGTGTCGCGAACTGATGTTTGAAATATGAAAAGAGCGGGGACATTTAAATTTGAATCAATACATTTAATTGAGTAATTTAAGTGTCCAATCAGGAGTCGATGTAAATGTACAGGTGACTGCCAAAATAAAGGAAACGCTTGAGTAAATGAACGGTTCTGGCGGCTCTGTTATGGTGTGGGGTGTGTTTACCTGGCACGGTTTAAGCCCACTCAGTTCCTTAGAGGGCGAGGTGAACACCGATACATACAAGTGATATGAGTGATCACCTTCATCCTAAGGTGAAGCATTTCTATCCTGATGGGAGTGGTCTCTTCCAGGATAACAATGCCCCCATACACAGGGCACTGAATGGTTTAATGAGCATGAAAACAATGTAATGGCCGTATGCCATGGCCGTCACCAGATCTCCTCCCAATGGAACACTTATAGGAGGTTCTGGAGTGGCGCCTGAGAGCGTTTTCCACCGCCAACAACAAAACACCAAATTATGTAATTTCTCATGGAAGAATGGTGTTGTATCCCTCCAGTAGAGTTCCAGACACTTGTAGAATCTATGCCACGGTGCATTGAAGCTGTTCTGGCAGATCGTGGTGGCCCAACGCCCTATTAAGACACTTTATGTCCTTTATTTCGGCAGCTACCTGTATCACCTGAGTGCCCCTACTGATATGGTTATGTAGTTAGCCAGCTAGTGTATACCTGCGTGTGTGTGTGTGTGTGTGTGTGTGTGTGTGTCCTGAGAGATTCTTAGTAAAAATGACATGATGCTTTAGAGGTTTGCTGTGTGAAAATAAACAAACTATCAAGCAGTAGATATCAAGTACATTACTTCAAATAATTAAAATGTCTGAAACAGACGGCGAAAACAAAACACCCTGGATTTTATTTACCCCATTAATCTGCGAGGCAGCTAGTGCTTTCTTCAGGCCCTACATAAAAAGTTAAATGTTCCTCTTTCATTCTGTTGCATTGTGTGCCCCGTTGTTCATTCATACCTTCAATCCTCAAATTCAGAGAAACGGTGCCAAACGCCTTCCTTCCAAATGTGTCCTGTGTTGGTGCCGCTAGCTTGTTGTTCCGAGCGCTGTGACTTGGATCGTTAGGGGGCCGGTCAACACCCTTGGGGGTCGAACCTGATTGGCCGACACACTGAACGCTGAGTTTTGAAACTCCGCCGGAGGGGCGGAGCTGTCTGCCAGCCCGAACAAGGCAGCCTTCTCCCTGGAGTCTTATAACACAGAAGAACTGACACGGCTTTCCATGAGCGTTCACAAAGCCAACACATTTGTGATCTAATCTGCATGGTGGATTTGTAAAAAAAACTAACTAACAAACACCCTGTTCTCATCTCGCGTACCCCTTGTTTATTTGCGTTTAATAAATCTTACAGTGAAAGATTTACATTTAAAGTGCATCACGGAAATGCAGAAGGCACAGTGTGAAATGTTGCGTGTCGTGCATGTCACGATTTCAGTTATTAATAACGCGACACGGAGCAAACACAACAATGCCGGTTGTGTAATAGCCAAAGGAACATTATGCCACAGAGTCTAAAAATACCGTCTATTAATGATTTGATATTTAACCTGGTGTCCTCCTTTGGGGAATGATCTATTCTTGTCCTCCATATTCACTCTGCTCTTGAGGTTTAGCTGTCCCCGAGCAACTGCCGAATCACTTTGGTTTATTCGATCCAGGGCTGAGCACAAAATGGCTTTCGACATTAAAATTGCGACGCGTCCCGATTTGGCTATATTAGAAATGTGGGGAATTCACCTCGTGAAAAGAGTTTATTAACGATCATCTTTGATTCCGCTTAATTAACCTGCGACGGAAGCTTAATTAACAAGAGCGAGCATGCCACACTTGCAATGCCGTACACCACTTGCTGCATGGACTGGAAAGCAATTTTATAACATATCCACCCTTAGCAAGCAGTGGGGGGGGCTTGTTTATCTGTGAATACTTGTGTCTGGTCACTGAAATGCATTTTTTTGGCTATATGAAATATAAACATGCCATCCCAAAACACAGATTATATAATTATGATCATTTTCATTTGCTAATTAACTTTTGAACAAGAAAATTCTTCAGCCCATACATTTCAAAGGTGTGACCGACACCGTGATTTATTGTTAAGTCATCAACCAATCATTCATGTCTGATGGCAATACGGGTCTACTAAACGACTGCTCCGTTACCAAACACCGCACGTTTCTTAATTACGCCTACCTTTTAATCTAAGTTTGTGAACTTTATTTTCGCAAATTACCGTGACCTATTTCAGCGCACAAAAAATGATTTCACTCATTTTAGTGATCGTTGAACTTTCCAAACTCGGTTTGGCGAGGGAAAAAAACAGCACATTGCATTAATTGTGGGTACTGGGACAAAATGTTGATTGAATCCAGGGGTCAGTAAGGCATTTACTGGTTTTAAGTGGTTTTTTGTTTTAATCCATAAAACCTCGTGCATCACTGCTATAAGGGCATCCTTTTTGTTTGGCCTAATATTGGGGATGCGAGATGATTTCACTTGTGAGGAAGAGGGTTACGCCGGCACGCTTCGTTTAAAGCTCTTACGCTGGCAACTGGAAAAGATTTCCTGAGGAAGATTAAGCGGTCATTATAATAAGCTCTAAGTAAAAAGGACTTTTTGTTCTTTTTTTCTTCTTACTTTATAGTTCCACAAGATAATTGCCGTTTCCTTGGGGGGCGAGCAGGCATGTTGAATTTAGCTGATTGCGTTTAAATGCTAGTCCCTCGGTCAGGAATTGGCACATGGTAATATCCATACGCCACTCCGGTTCTTCCTGTTTCTGTTCAATTTGCCGCCGGTGCCCGGGAGGATTGGCCCTTTGCTCCTTTTTTGTATGAGTGAAACCTACCCACCGATTTTATTAGGCGCAGTAAGGAGCTGCTCTCGAACAAAAGCATTTTTTTTTTTTTACATTGGCACAGTGTTTTAACAGTCAGGATTTTTCATTATGCTTCTAAATGTATGTTTCCTTTCATTATCTTTAGGCTAATTATTTGTTTAACAGGCACCCATGTCCATAGTAAACATTTTGACTTAAATCTTAAATGCTTTTCCCCCTTTTTTATCCCAATTTTGGAATGCCCGATCATATCCTAAGCCGCTAATTATTTGTTTAACAGGCACCCATGTCCATAGTAAACATTTTGACTTAAATCTTAAATGCTTTTCCCCCTTTTTTATCCCAATTTTGGAATGCCCGCTCATATCCTAAGCCGCCCTTGGTGCAACCTCCGCTGTCAATTCGGGACAATGTAGGACAGGCGTGCGCTCCCTCCGAAACTCGTGATGTCAGCCGTCGCTTCCTTTCACACCTCGGTCTAGTCGAGCTCGCGCAGACGTGGGTTGGAGGAAGACGCTCCATGTGCAGCTTAATACCGGCAGAGCGTGGGTGGCCGCCTGGTCGGCCAGCGGGGGGCGCCGGTGTGCGGCGAGGCGCGGAAAAACCCAGCCGAATGAATCCCTGTCTCCCTGAGCGACGCCGCCGCCAATTGTGCGTCTCCCCGCGGGGCTGCTGGCCACACTCGGCAACATCCGTGTCCAATCTAGAGTCTAAAACCACCCGAGTTCGGGAAACAAGCCAAGTTTCCATACCGCTGCTCTACACTGCCTTCCTTGTCAGAGCATTCATCTTCCGGTGAATAGAACCATATAAATAGAAACAGATCCCTTTGAAGCGCAGTGAATGGATACCGATAGAAAACCAATTACACGTTTAAATGTCGCTGTTTTGTGTTTTGGAGATCCGGAGCGAACGTCCATGCACTGTCTTTAGGGGCTATATTCATTTGTTATTTCATATACGTCAGTGTCCGGGGATAGAATTGTTTAACGTGTCAAAACTTCTCAAAGTGTTTGCCACCCTCGTATAGAGAAGTGACAAGTCAACTTCTACCTTGGAGATTTGAATATAAATGTTTTTTTGGTTTTTTTGCAGGCCCGTCACAGTGTTGCTATAAAGGGTGTCTCTGGAGATGTTTTCTCTGGCGCGGTGTTTCAGGCCTCTGTAAACGGAGCGCTGTTATCGCCCATTCATTTTGTTGACGTCCGCCGGCGGATTTCAGCTTTATCTCGCCGCCATTATGTGAACGGGTACTGTGGCGTGTTCTCACATTAGGCCAGAATGCTTTGATATTCGGTTCTGGGAAGTGGACGTCCTATTGTTGACTGTGAGTGCATTTTCCTCACGACACAGCCGCTGCCAGAAGGGCCCTGTTGCCTCCATAATGGCTTCCTGCGATGAAGCCCTCTGATGTTTTGCGATGGAGGTCTCGTCAAATTTTGTCTAAGCGTTCGCTCGCGAATGCGAGTTACCTATCGCAGCCGCGGTTCGAAATCCGACTGCGCCAGACCGGCCCTGGCCGAGAGCCCCGATCGGGGGCGGCGGTTGGCTGTCAGCCCCAGGGGGAGGGAGAGTCGGCATGAGCTCGTCGAGAAGCACGAAGGGTGTCTCCAGAAAGTAGGCGGGCGAGTTCCGTCTCGGAGGAGTCCGATTATCGCCGGCCTCGGGGAATTATCTGGCCCCGTGGTGACGGGCGGCAAGTTCGCAGGGGGACAGCGAAGTCGAAAGAAATAGAGGGTATAATTGGCCACTAAATTGGGAGAAAAACAGGAAAAAATCTGAAACAAATTGTACGATTTTTTTGGTCAGCGCTTCACCATTGTCTGCCAACTGTCTAACCACCTGAGAGCTTAATCTACTTCTTCACCTATTGAGTAATGTCCAGGATGTGTGTTATGATCAGTTTACACTTTTGAAATGTATAATTGAAAAAAGGAATAATCAATACAGAGGATCGTGCCATTGCCAAGTTTAGCACAGAGTGGTGGATGCCAAGCCTGTGACCTACACCTAGCAGACGTTTGTAGTGCTCACAGCTTGTCCTATTTTAAGCTTCTGCCCAAGCAAAACTAGAACTGGCCCGGGGTACCTGTCCACTTAAGCATGCTGTTCCTGCACATGCAGGTGTTAGATTTATAAATGCGAAGCAGGGAAATGTTTTACTGTCAAAATAATTATCAGGATGACCGTTTTGCATTGCAAAATGCTATGCAGATCAAATACATGTTTTTTTACCTCACTATATGATAAACAGACTCTGTAATCTGAATGTTAGCAGTATTTTAAAATCAGACACATGACATGTTTTTTTGCAGTATGTTGCATACTGTGTCTTCGGTAAAGGCTCCATTTGAATTCCTCAGGCCTCATAGTTTATTCTTGCATTGAAAACACAGTTCAATTGTTCCCATGTTAATTTTGAATACGAATCATTATCTGGCAAGGTCATGCTACTTTACCCTACATTCCAATGCAGATACAAGAGGTATTTTTTATTGCGGAAGTGCTACTTTCTAAAGCATTCTGAGGGAAAAAACAGAACAGAAAGCTGGTTTCAAATCATACCACCACATCGTGCACTCTTTCCTGTCATCGGGCTCATCTGAACCAACCCCCATGTCGTAGTCAATAACTGTCACATGGCATGAGCTTCAAGGAAGATGCCAAATCACGTAGCTTATGCATGATCCTCGCTACAGGAGGGAGAGGCTGAATTATGTTTATAAGTAATGTTGCACTGACTAGACAAATTTAGAGAAATGTATGGAGCAGAAATCTCACTATGGTGCTCTTACAGCAAGGCATTGTTTTCATTGTTCAAACTCCTTCATGGTTTGACTCGCTCGTTGCGATGTGATATCATCTATTTCCAGCCCGGCACATGTGAAGAACTAATTTACACGCCCGCTACATGGATCACTGAAAAAATGAAACCTAAATTCCCTTCTGTCCTTCTCCTTTTTTGTTCTTATCATTTTCATTTTCTGTGAGCTAGCCTGCCTGTCAATCATCGCAGCCTAGGTGTTTCAGGTGTGCATTCTGTGGACAATTTGTCACAAGGAAGATTTTGGCCTTGATTTTTATTGTTAAAATGTATTTGTATTGCCAACGTTGTTGGCCTGTTCACTTTATAAATACTAAACAAGGGGCCTCGGGTGGCGCAACGATCAAAGCATTCACCCGGAATGCAAGTTGCCCACTGCAGCCTCAGTCTAGCCCTGGCCGGGAGCCCCGATCGGAGGGCAGCCTTTGGCCGTCCGCCCCAGGGGGAAGGGGGGAGGGAGAGCCAGCACGAACTCGCCGAGAAGTGGTAGGGTGACCTTGCAAACATAGTTGGGCGAGTTCCGTCTCAGAGAGGGGCGAACATTCCCCCGAGGTATTAGCTTGTCCCGTGGAGGCGGGCGGTGAGTTCGTGGGGGAGGGTAAATCGAAAGAAACAGATGGTATAATTGGCTACCGAATTGGGAGAAAAACCTGGAAAATATCTGAAACAAATTGAAAAAAAAAAAAAAAATACAAAAGAAGACTCGCCGCTGTAGCCTAGCTGACAGCGATTTTGCGAGTGCGGTGGGCCGTGCGTCGCTTCTGCTGACTGCCAGCGCACGCTGGGCCCGGTTCCTCTCCTCACGCCGGCAGAACAAAACCAGCCTTCCCAACAAAGATGCAGCTGCAATTCCCGCGAAGACACACACCGCGCGTCGCGTCGCTTTCGAGGAGAAAGCGTTTTCGTAGCCGTGGCTCGCCTCTCCCTGGGATTTCAACGTGCAGTCGGCTACACCTGCTCCGCTGTCACACGCCCGGCGCTTCTCTTTGCAGTCTTCCCTCTCCCCGCCGTTCCCCCCACGCGGAAAACGAGAACCTTCTCTGCGACACGGTGCGTGAGGGTTCAGCCGCCGTGCTCGGAGCGGAGCTAGAACACACGCAAAGCGCAACTCTTCCCCGAACGAGAGCCCCGGCTTGCTGACGGCGCGAATTCCCCAGGTGCCGAGGCACAGAGCCGGGGGACCGACTGATCTTGCGCACGCGACTCTAGGCGGTGACATCATCATCAGTCGCAGGCTGGCGCGGTCGATGGCGCTCCGATGCGTGTGTCAGCGGCTGCCGGCGGGAGATATTTTTTCGTTACGCCGATCCCGTAGCTATCAAAGCGAGCAAAGTGATGTATCTGATATCGTGCCAAAAATATCACTTTTGCGAAGGAAGTAGTCAGGTTTGTGTTTCTTTGACCAATTCAAGTATAATTTGAACCTGTACTGAGCCATAGAGCTGTAACTGTGTTCAAAAGGTTTATGTTCCCGAGGGAGGGAAGTAATACATGAGGACTTGGCATGCTTTTGAAATCATGGCTTTAATAAGCTGGAGTCGGGGGAAGAAGAATTGCCTTATTCTGCTAAGCCTCAAAGTGGGTGCTGAGTGTAGCAGAGCTCGGTTTTTACTTGGTGGAAGACTTGGAAGATTTCTGATGGAAGTGGTGTTGGTGAGCCAGTGGGGGGCAGGGGGGAAGCAGAAGAAAACAATAGCCCGGTGCAGTGATAGGGACACCGTGGTGAAGGAGAAGCCATCTTGCTGGCGGGAGTCACTGGTCGTCAAACGTCTCAGGGGGGCATGTGTTATACACAGATTCCCAATCTAGCAGCTATCTCAGTCTGGCCTTATAATCACCCCCCAGTTTAAGTGGTCAAATAAATCCTTCCCTCGCCACCTCAGCTGATGCGTATTGAGCGATCTGCCACAGAATGTCCGTTTTACATCATCCGGTGGAAGGTGACACATCGGAGGTGCCTGGGGTGGGGTGAGTGACCTCCGCATCGCCCTACAGTAAAGCTTTGACCTCCGCGAAAGGCCCTACAGTTTGACCTCTGCGAAAGGCCCTATGGTAATGCAGTCCGTTGCCCTACTCTATTATTCATTTCTTTGTTCGGTTGTTTATGTATTTATTCTTTCTTGTACACCGAAGGCACTTGCGCAGAGTTAAGATACGGACAGAAATAACTTAATATAAGAGCAGCAGAGACCCGGAGCTGCGTGGCCGGGATTCCCGAATCGCATTTTCATTCCAGGAATTTATGCTGTCGTTCATAATGTCATTTTAAGGCAAAAAAATGAACGCATAAAAGGTCTTTAAATGTGGCCTCTTTTATGTACAATTTTTGGAACAGCATTTCTTGCATTTCTCCTTCTCGGGCGTGCTTTTGTTTTGCGACGCCTGATCAGATGGAAACGCCAAAGGCCTGAAAGGCCAGGAGTCGAGCAGAGTGGGAATAGCTGCAGCCACTCAAGTCAAACTGTATATCCTCGTAGCCAGTTTGGCAGAGAGACATCTTTAGCCGTTCCTGGGATTGGTTACAGCTACTTTTCACAAGCTTGTCATCTTGTTAGTTTGACAGATGTAGAAATGTTACTCGATAATGTTTCATGTTACCGCGTTAGCCCAGCACGCATGACCAGTGTGTTTTTTTTTTTTTTTACATTAATCGCCCCTGCGGGAATCAAACCTGCGACATACTGGTGCCAAACCCTGACTCTTAGCCGCTTGAAGTTCACCGCCATGTATGAGATAATATACGTTGTACATATTAGTGACAGGATGATTATTTGGAAAAGCAACATTAAATAAACACAAGGATCAAATGCACCTTTTTTAAAAATGTGAACTCTGCCACACCTCTTTGAAGAGCCGCTAAAGCTTTAAAGATGTCTTCATCGCTGGCGATCGCCTCCCCTAATCGCCGCAGTCGGGCCTCGCTGGCGGAGCCCGGAAGTGTGGACGGCCCACGCGTGTGAGGGCATCGCCCACGCGCGCTGCCCCTGAGCAGCGGAAGGCACTTGGCCTGCGGAGTTCGAGCAGCGGATTGTGATATGCAGGGCACGCGTCCTTGGATGACCCGCGCAATTACCTCTCCGTGTGTGCCTTCGTGCATGTCGTTAGGGCGGTGGACGAGGAAGGCGAGTGTGATTCCATTTCAATACATTGAGCGGCGAGTCTGGACGGCAAGCCAAATCCTGCGAGCCCTGCCGTTTGCTTGAGACTGCCGTTTGCGTTTAACTTGGCATCGGTAACACGGCTAAAATGTTACCCTCGACGCTTGTATCGCGTAGCTGGCACGGAGCCTCGCTCCTTGTAAACATTCTCGGATTCATTCTTATGTCTGTCACCAAAGGCACTGATGGGACCTAGAAAGTCTGGATTTCGATCCGTCTAATTTCAGAGAGACAAGCACTCTGCCATTAGACATGACATTTTTTTCAAGCACTGACTTATCCTTAAATAAGTGAATGTCCTTTCATTACTGAAATGGATTCCTGGACCAAGCAGACTGTGCCAGCGAGAGGTCGCTCCGGGTCATCGAGCGCCATCGCTTTGTTCGATTCGCCCTTAATTTGCTCGGCCGCTAAAAAACATCTCGTTTCGTAAGTAGCGGGGGAAAGTAAATCTTCCCGAGTTTGTTTTTAAGTTTATTTCGGATTGAAGGACAAAACGCCTGGCTCCTTTTTGAATCTTGGCCCACGTGAAAAGTATACAGTCCCCCAGCTGGGTCTACATATTACACATTCATCATGTTGCTCAGCTCAAGGGTACCGTAATTGATTTACTGCAGGAGAGTACGATTATAATTGCTGACTGCTTTTCTTTTCTTTTTTTTTTTTTAGGAAAAGGAATCTATAGAGCAGATCTTTCACACAAAAAAACCCTACAAATTCCAAGGGTGTTTGCTGACCTTTCATACACGGGAGGAAGATGTGATACGAAGTGATGTGTGTGTGTGTGTGTGTGTGTGTGTGTGTGTTTGTTCGCACGCGCGTGCATGTGCGTGTGACGCGTTGTGTCTCGATAAGGCGACCGCGTGCGTGTGCGTGCGTGTGTGTCTCGGATGAGAGCATGCGTGTGCGCGTGTCTCGGATGAGAGCGCGTGGGCGTGCGTGTGTGCGGGGGCCTTTCACTCGAGTTCAATTGAATGCGCTGCTCTGCTGAACGGCTTCGGCCAAACGAGCGCTGGGACCGTCCCCTCGCCTGACTCCCGCCGTGCCCGGAGACCGCGCCCGCCTCTTGTCCCGCCGTCGTTCCAGATCTCTATCGTGACGAATGAAAGATGCTAAACAGGGCGAGCCACCGCGGGCTCCTTCTTCGGCGGAGACGCCTCATCGAGACCATGAATAGATCAATCTTTTCATAACGGGCCCTTTGCTCTTTCGACATGTGGCTGTACACACTTGCGGCTGGCGTTCACATCGCCTGTTCTCTCCCGGGAGGGAAGGGGAGGCACTCTTGTTTTCATGCTTGTGTGGCGTATGAGCACTGTGACGTCACCTCAAAGTGAAGAACAGCGGTGTTGTGGTGCTGACATTGAACGGAGGCCTACTGCGGACACGTCCATTTTTGAAGATAGCAGCATGGCTGGGGGAGTGGAGGGGCTGTTATCATCCTGAAGTGCTGTTATTTACAACAGCCGACTCGTCCGCAGTACATTATCCCCCTTGTACCGCGGCTACTTGCCAGGATTAAATACACAACCAGCGAATTATCCTATGCTAGAAAGGCACGCGTTCACAAAATTGGACTGTATTTCAGGAAGCACTGCTTCCGTTGAATTAAGTGCATTTTCATGGCAGGGAGCCTAATGTTAAGGTCAAATAAATGTATAATATACATATATGTAATGAACTCAATAAGCTGAAGTGGATGTGTTCACAAACAATGATTCTATGCATAGTGTTATACACACGTGCATTTGAGTGCTAACGCTAATGAGCGATAATGCATTTTGGTGAAGAAATCACAAAATGGTAATGGTATGGTACATTTAATGGGTGGTGGGGGGCAAGCAGCGAACGCGTCAACATCCTCTTTCACGCGGTGATGCACCAGCACAACCTCAGAAGACACAGATTTCTCCGCGCTGCTGCTGATAACACCCCATTACACACCGTGGCACGCACTGCTGAACTCTGAAAGTATAGGTGGAGGCCATTTTCCACATGCCTGCCAGCCTGTCTTATTCTTTTTCCTTCTCTGGTTGTTCACCAACAACAACAAAAAAACTAACAAACGGGGGCCAGCGTTAGAGGCCGTCCGCTCCGTAATGCTTTGACGCTGCAGCATGTGTTCAATCACCATTCTCCACAATTGTTATTATTGTTTTGGGGTTTTTAATAACGCTTCGCCGCCCGTTTCCCTGATAAGCCCCCAGGTGCACTAACGCCATTGCAGAAAGCCATTTCACTCATTGCGAATTGTAATTATTTCGGGGAGGAAATCCACTGAAGTGTGTTTACACAAGGATTTGGCTTCTTCTTCGTCTTCTTTTCTAGACGTAGCCTTGAATTAGATTTATTTGAAGAGAGCGGTAATTTGTGTGCGTAGCCCATTAGTGAACGAAACCCTCTGGCTAGTCTTTTAGCCTGTGAGAGAGAGAGACTCTCGTTATCCATTTCCTCAGCTCATTACAAGATAGAGCGTACGCGTATGTGGAAACGGCCGAATGTCCGTATTGATTTACAGTTTTTCTTCTCCGCTTTTTTTTCTTTCTTTTCTTCCGTCAGGCAGAGCTTTCTGTTTTTGAATAATTTTTGTTCTCAACCTCCGGGCTGTTTCATTCAGAGAACCCATGATAATGGAGTCGTTCGACGAATTCCTCAGAGGTTAGCAGGCAGTATGGTAGAGATTAAGTCGTGCAAATGGGATATTTTGCACCTGCGTGTACGTGTCAAAGCTGAGGTTACACCCCCACCCCCCCTTGTAGTTTCCGACATCTATGATGCATTTGATGTGGGCCTAAACTGCCACTGGGTACTAACGGGGTTGGGGGGTAAGTATTAACAGACTGACCCCTAAGTTGTCTTAAGGACAGGAGCTAATCAAACGAAAGAAGTCCTTGTAGATTAACCACAAAGCGTCTTTCTCTGTTAAAATGGCCTGGCTATGTTAACTAAGTCCAGGGGTCACTTTCTTGTAATACGGTGCTGTGAAACGATACACACAATATATGCGTATTGATGTCGATCTTTTGATGGATCGCTATTAAAACGATCATCTCTTTGCAGGCATTACTACTTCAAATAAATTTAGCGATGCGAGAGAATTGTTGGGGTTTTTTCCACCACAGAAGGCTAATATTCACCTTCCACGTGAATACAAGGTCACAGAATCGTCAGTCATCTACCAGCCATGGCGGCTAATCCTAAACGGCGTCCATCTCACCTCTTCTGTTGCCGTTTACTCTGAGCGCGGGCTGCTTTGGGCGGCGAACGTTGCCCACTGTTTTCCACAGGCCTGCATTGTGTGGTTTTATTGCCCTAATTTCTCGTATCAGATTCGTATCAAACACAAACGATTTTCGTAGCCCCCGAACGGAGACGGAGACGGGCTGGATAGAGCTCCTCGTTAAGTCCACTGTGTTGTGATTTCCTCTCTGAAGCCCTGAACGCTGAAGGGTCCCTCGTCCTCATCCTCCGTGTAGATAGCAGTAAGCCTTCCTATGCAGTCATACTATCTTTATTTTATTTTATTTAAACAGGCAAGCCATTAAGAACAAATCTACTATCTACACAGACCTTCCTATGAGGACCTGGTGCCTTTAAATGGTACGTACATGTAGATTTGCTTTATGTGGAAAAACGTCATAATTACAGGCGCAATTATAAAAATCCTTGTATTTATTCATTATTATATTCATATATATATATATACAGTATAATTAATATATATATATGTATATACACATATATATATTTCGTATGACAAGTATAAGCACTGACATTGCATGAGTTACCGGACACAGTGGGTGGTGGCCTTTTGAGGTCAGGGGAAGGGGATTACGTGCAGGTGGCTGCAGGTTCAAATAATGTGTGGGATATCGCTTCAGCAGCCTTGAGCTAAGCTCTTAGCCCGACCTGCTTCAGTGAGTATCCCGGCCACAGTGCACAAACGGGTAATGCGCCCAAATGCAAGTCCCACCGCGGAACCGCTCGGGCCAAGAACAGATCCCGACGTGTCGTTCCCCTCACTAGCGAGATCACGTTTGAGCCGTTCCTTTTTTTAAACATTTTTTTTGTAATGTGCAATCTGGTGAGCGCTCACACACAGGCCAGGCCACGATGTGCGGTGCTCACATCCAGCAGGGGCTTTGAGCCCACGCCAGCCTGGTGAAAAACACAGGGGAGGGGGGAGGGGGGCAGAGCTCAGCCAAAGGGACAGCTGCTATGTGGCAGACGCGGGAGCGGGGCCGTGTGTGTTTTATGAAGACTTCAGACGGGAACAGATCGATCACCGGCTTCCAGCCAGGGTGTTCAACCAGCTATAGCTGCCTGGCTTAATGTACCCTAAAGAGCACAATCTGGTGATATAGTGCACAGGCATATATATGATTAAAGGCCATGTTCGGTTTATTTGCTTCTTTTATCGTTGTTGTTGTTTGTCTGAATGTGTTTTGTAGTCGCGTGGGTAATTAATGAGAGCCTTGTTCCAGGTTATGGGCCTAGATGTTAATGAGAAATATCAATATCCCAATTTCAGATGTCATCCTCCGCCCCTTGTCTTGGCTTTTCAGTGGCGAGAGAACGGCTCCCTAAACGAAGGCACTGTATTTCAGAATAACAGCGGAGTACGTTATTGTTCACTTGGAGAATGAAGCGAATGTTCACATTTTTCCCCCCTCCCAATACATTCAAATGAAATGAATGAAAAACGTGTGATAAAGAAAGAAAAATGAACTTGAATTTGCTACCTTTTGAAATGGTACATTTTAGGACAAACCACATTTCATTTATAGGTAACTGCCAAAATAAAGGAAACACCAACATAACGTGTCTTAATAGGGTGTTGGGCCACCACAGGCTACTAGAACATCTTCAGTGTGCCTTGGCATAGATTCGGCAGGTGTCTGGAACTCTATTAGAGGGATGTAATACCATTCTCCCATGAGAAATTCCATTATCCTGTGTTTTGTTGATGGTGGTGGAAAATGCTGTCTAAAGCGCCGCTCCGGAATCTCTCATAAATGTTCAAATGGGTTGAGGTCTGGTGACTGAGACAGCCATGGCATATGGTTTACATCGTTTTTGTGCTCATCAAACCATTCAGGAACCACATAGTGCACTCTTATACGTCGCTTTGGATAAAAGCGTCTGCTAAATAACAAAATTGTGATTGTAAATTGCAACTACAAGTAACTGCCAGAATAAAGGAAACCCCAACATAAAGTGTCCTAATAGGCCGTTGGACCACCATGAGCTGCCAGAACAGCTTCAATACGCCTTGGCATAGATTCTGTATATAACTCTACTGGAGGGATGCAAAATCGTGTTTTGTTGATGGTGGTGGAAAAGGTTTCCGCTCCAGAATCTCTCATAACTGTTCAATTGGGTTGAGGTCTGGTGACTGGGACGGTGATGGCATATGGTTTACATCGTTTTCATGCTCACCACACCATTCAGTGACCACTCCTGCCCTGTGGATGGGGGCATTACCATCCTGGAAGAGACCACTCCCATCAGGAGAGAAATGCTTCACCACAGCATGAAGGTGATCACTCAGAATGGCTTTTAATTTATTGGTGTTCACCTTGCCCTCTAAGGGGTTGAGTGGACCTAAACCGTGCCACCATAACAGAGTTGCCAGAACCCTCCATTTATCAAGTGTTTTCTTTATTTTTGGCAGTTACCTGTATATGGAACAGAGGCCAAGGTGCAGCGCTTTCAGCCGCTGCCCCATATATACAGCGTTTATGGTGGTTCCGATGCAGGCTTTAAGGACCCACTTGTGCTGCGTGACATTCACTGTATCCCATAATGCCATGCCTCCCATGTGCCCTTTAACTAAAAAACAATTCAAATTCATAAAAATAAAAAAAAGCCCAATATGTCATTCTGACTCCAAAGAATTCAATTTCAACGAAGATTCAATTTCATTTGTGAAAGGTTCAGATGGGACTGTCCCTTTTTGCGCGGTGTTTGATGAACCCGTCCCTTTTAAATGATAAGACTACGCGTGTTCCTTTATCTCCGTCGGTGTCCTAGCCGCGACCTTTCGAGTGAAGCCGCCGTCATCGTTGTCGTGCCGCCGTCGCGTTCCAGCGCCCGGATCTGTCAGCCGCGTCAGCAGGGCCGTCCATCACCCGCGTGTTTGGATCCTGACACGTGTTAGATGGGTTTTTAGCGTCTGATAAGAGGTCAGGCTTTAGGGCCTCTGAATTTATGAAGACCGACCCCCCCCCCGGTCGCCACCTCCGAGGAGCGGTGGGGGGGTTCACTGTGGGGAGGCACTGAGCGGGATTCGGGATCCGTACGTGTTAATATGAACGATTTATGTGTTCGGGAAATTATTTGTGTGTTAGCATTGCTGCTGTGATCAATTTTTGATCTTTTTCATAACCGTGTTTGTCAGTATCCCTGTTCAGTATACAGTCATTAATCTCCCTGCGTGCCCCACTACCATCGACACTAATACTTGGCATTCTTGGCAAAAGTGTTTTATTTGTACGAGCGTGTCATCGCTAACGCCACATCTTAATGTTGATTAAAGGTTGACTCAAAACCGTTGTAAAACAGCCGTTTTCCACGAAGTTTCAAATGATAAAATCGGTTATAAAAAGCCATAGCCAAGGACTCTGCCCTGCAGCATCTGCCTCGAAATATTGTCATATCCACTCTCTGGGATGTGTTGTCACCGTGTATTTCTGAGTCACCATTTTCTTGTCAGCAAAAATAAATAAATAAGTGTTTCTTTTTTTAACGCATAAGGTGCCTGTGGAATTTCACAATGTTTTTTTCTATTTCTTTTTCAGGACAGACTCGATCCATTAGATTAATAGGATGAACATACGCGATGAGCACGGTGTGCATTTGCAATGTGCGGTGCTGTTTTATTGTGTTCGTCGTGTACGTTTCATGCAGCAGGCTCTGTTATCGCTTGACCTCCCTTCTGTACAACACGCAAGGCGCAGGCTCTTCCTCTCCCTCTGTTTACCCTCCGAGGTCACTTCCTGTTTAAAGAATAGCCAAGAGCTGTGCGGGTTAACTGGCTCTCAAGAGTGAAACAATTAACAAACACACATTCTGCACAAAATCCAAATAGCTAACTCTCAGTGGAATTTGTCCCCCCCCTTCAACACACCCTTAAACACAGTCACGATTCACAATGCCCCTTGCTCTTCTGACTCCCATTAAGACTACATTTCTGTGTGTCATACAAAAATAAACTCTTGGTTCGAGCATGAGCCTTAATCCAAATAAAAATGTTGAAGGAATTTTTTTTTTGCTTATATAGCTACCAAAGAACAATAACGTATAGCTAGCCATCTAACAAATCATCAGCATCATTTCCAAAGATGAATTACGAGCAACTGGGGATCAGTCTGTCGAAAGTAACTGGACTGTAACGGACATTACCAGTCTCCAGTAATTCCAGCCAGGTCTCCCAGTTCATGTGTGTACTCAGAGACCCTGCGAGCGGGACAAGCATTCCAGCGTTGCCCAGACACAGAGCCGTGCGTGCGTGTGTGTGTGTGTGTGTGTGTGTGTGTGTGTGTGTGTGTGTGTGTGTGTGTGTGCGCGGCAGAGTCTTGTGCGCTGTCGCCCCATCGTTGGGATGTTTCGACTTTGACACCTTAGCGTCGGTGCGATTTTCACTGCTGGCGGCTGTGGGAGGCTGTTGAGCTCACTGCCGCCACTCCCACCGTATTGAGATGAGGTCGGGGGCCGTGGCCCTGCAGTCCTGAATAAACAACTGAAGGGCCACTACAGAGACGCTTAAGTAAGTGTCAAAGTTTATTTCTATAGCAGCCGTGCCAAAGGCCAGATACTGCATCTGCATCAATACTGAATAAACAACTAAGAAATAAAATAAAAACATAAACAGGAACATAGGGTGATTTTGACTAAACCAGCCTAAACACTGTAATGTAAAAATATCAGGTTCGGGTCGTGCGTTTCCTGGCGTTTTCGAAGGACCTGCCTCTCTTGATTGGCGCATTCAATCAGGGGATCAGGCTGAGAATTCATAGAGAAGACTATTATTGGATACCCCGTAGCACTTAGCTTTTTTTAAATAACACAAATGTACAGGTAACTGCTTAAATAAATGAAACACTTGAGTAAATGAGGGGTATGGTGGCTCTGTTGTGGTGTGGGGTGCATCTTCCTGGCTTGGTTTAGGTTCACTCAACCCCTTAGAGGTCAAGGTAAATACCAATAAATACAAAGCCATTCTGAGTGATCACCTTCATCCTGTGGTGAAGTATTGCTATACTGATGGGTGTGGTCTCTTCTGGGTTAACAATGCCCCCATCCTCAGGGCATGAGTGGTCACTGAATGGTTTTATGAGGCCGTATCAGTCACCAGATCTCATCCCATCCTCATCTCTCCCACACTTACGGGAGATTCTGGAGTGGCGCCTGAGACCACTTTCCACTTTCCAGGCCATTTTCCACCTCCCATCGACAAAACACCAAATGATGGAATATCTAGTGGAAGAATGGTGTTGCATCCCTCCAGACACTTGTAGAATCTATGCCAAGGCGCATTGAAGCTGTCATGGTGGCTTGTGGTGCCCCAACGCCCTATTAAGACACTTTGTGTTGCGTCCCTCCGATAGACTTCTGAACCACAGCCGCAGCTGTAAATAGACTTTCAGACCCAGACAGTTGTAGAAGCTATGCCAAGGCACATTAAAGCTGTTCTGCCGTCTCGTGGCCCAGCGCCCTAACTTTATGTTCGTATTTACTGTATTTTGGCAGTCACCTGTATAGCCCTATTTTGTCTATACCGCCCAGTTTGGAGGGCCCAGCTATCGTTTTTGGGCCCATGCCATCTGTGAAACATGCTTTGAATGCAGCGGCTTCCAAAACGCACATATCCCAAAAACGTATCCCAAAACGCACGTAGCCCACCACTCATACTTCCCCTGCAGCAGTGGCATGTCCAGACTGTTTTGACTGGGGTGGCCCAAGTGGGGCACTGACTTATGTAGGGGTGGCATGAAGTACAAATGTGCACATCGGGGCGGGGGGCACGGAATAGCATTAATTTACCATTTTTGTCTCTACTACCCATATCTACTTTAATTACTAACATTACAGTGTCTTACATTTCTGTGTTTAATTTAAAAGATAAATAAACCTATACCAATCACAACAAAACAGAGTGGCAGATACCCAATCATAGTTTAGCATCTGGGGTGGCACCTGGGGTGGCCAATCAGATTCCAGGGGTAGCACGTGCCACCCTAGGCCACCCCCTAAACACGCCGCTGCCCTGAGGTCCACAACTGCGCTGCGCAGTCACTGCGCCGGACGACTGCACCAGCTGCGCAGCCGACGCAGGCAGACCGCAGACTGCAGACCGCGGGCCAGAGCAGTCGCCGTGCGGAGGAGATGAGTTTTCGGAGTACCCTGCCAACAAGCTCTGGCGTCTCAGAGCAAGCACTAAAGCGGGGATGGGCCACCTCCACTGCTCTCTCGTAGTCAACGGTCCCTCGTGCTTTCTGCGTTCTGTAAACACAGAAACCATAAAGGCGTGATCAATCAATCAGTCTATCGATCTCTGCTTTTGTACCGCGCCATTTACAAGCGGGCTGTCACACAGCGCTTCACGATGGGCGCGTTCCAGAGGGAATAAAAAACAAAAAACGTTTGAGAAAAAACCCCAGTTGGAACTACTGTTTATTATAATATGTCATTATTATGATGCCGCTCGAATCTAACAGGTACAATTTTGGTTATGAACAAGGAAATAAATGAACAGGGAATGCTCCTTGGGTATAATACTTATTATACCCCCCCCCCCCCATCGGTGTTCTTTGAAAACGGGGGAAACGATGTGCAGGTAGAGAACTGACGATTAGAAACGTGCTTTAATTAGATGAGCTTAAAACAGTTTTTGTTAAAACTGCCGACATTTCCCTTACTTTCCGCATAATAATTGGCTATTTGTTGAGGCAAGGCAAGATGAGAGGGGGATTTGGAAAATTCCTCAACTATAAATGTTCTAAGACCCGTGTGCATAATAACGGTGCTCATTGCTGCTTTTCTTCCCGGCAATAAGTGGCTCACCGCTAACACATTTAGCCCGGTGCTCGTTGATCAGGTGACCTGTTGTGGACCAGGCTAACTGAATGATGTTAATCTACAATCTAGCTAGCTACCATGCGTTCCGGCTGGCCGCACAGCGAGTCGCTGTCCGCAGCCAAGCTAAAAAAACGCATGCAGCTATCGTGAAACATTTACCGAGTGTCGGTGGTCCGTGTAGAAATTATTTAGCCGGGGCGTCGGCGAAGACAGAACGTCGTTCTCGTCGCGGGAGTTCCTGCAAGCACGCCACGGTAGGCTGTTGAGCCGAGCGGTCTTTCGAAGGGATCGATCCCCCCTGGCCAGAAGATGCTGACTGCGTGCCCTCCTCTCGATGTGCATGGGCTGGGGGTTGGGGGGGACATGGGGGTGGGGGCGGCCAAAATGAGCTTGCGCTGCATATTCTTCCTCTTCAATGAAGCTCTCTCATCAAAATGCATCCTTTGAGCTACAGTGTTACTGCACGCGCGCGATCGTCTGGCGCTAACAACACTTGGCTCACCCCAATAAGACAGTCAGGGGCCCGTGTTCACAGTGCGCTTGGCTCCTGTTCCCTTTGTGGAACTTGGAACATCACGTGATCACCGGCCTCCTCCGGGTCCTCCGATTGGTCATGAAGGCCCACTATGTGGCGATTTTGATTGGCTTAAAGAGACACCGTGTGACATCACGGCCAGTCCCCTTATATTTGTGTCCGTTCATCTCAGGTAGAAGGTAGAAACAGGTAGAAGACTTGTAATGAATGTTTTTTAATAACATATTCCGTATGGTTTAATAGCTTTAAAGGAGAAAGTATTTTTGGTGAGCTAGTTGATACATTATTTCAGTGTTTAGCTTTGAGACTGTATTCTGACACTTTTATGACACAATGAGCTGAGACAGAAGTAGGGTAAAATTCCTTTGGCAGAGCTAGGCTTTTTCATCTTTTCTGTTATTGGTTAAAATAAGTGTCATCGTTTTGGCTTCACATAAACCACAATTATCTGCCATTTTATACAGACAGGTGGTTACAGCATAGGCTAGCTTGTCATTATTTAAAATTGCTTCAAAACACATTTGAACATTTAAAATAGGCTATTTAAACGTTTGAGCCTGGTCCAAAAATATCTATCTGATATAAATATTTACTTATCTTTTGAACATACGCGAAATATATCTTGGTGGACATTGCAATAAGAGCCACCATTTCAGGAATGTGCATAAACGTATATCGCTATAAATTTGCCATGTTTCTCCTGCGGGCATATGTTCCAGCGTTTTCTCTCAGTGCGAGGAAGCTGTTGCTTTTTTCAGACGCGGCCACGGTTCAATCGCGAAGTCACACAACCAATTTCAGAAATGATTATTTGTCTGAATATGTGGCATTCTCTCCGCGGTACCAGGCGTGGCGGCGGATCAGCCAACTGGGGGAAGATTATCGTGTAGCGCGAGACGGAGGGGACGCAGCTGCACATGCCAACGGCCTGTCAGCCACGAGACACACGTCTCTGCATTCGCGGGCGTCGCAGCAGGGCACGGGGACCGGTGCGCCATGGAAACGAGCCGCGTTCTCGCGCGCGCGCCAGCCAGCCAGCGCCAGCCAGCCATATGGGGACTGAAGACGCGACGGTCTTCCGAGGGTTTGCGGAACAAAGGCATTGGCACGGCGCTCAGCCGGCGTTTACCGTCCACTGACCGCACGTTAAGACACATTAGCCGTCTGTGTCGATTACGTTGTTATGTTGAACTGGCAGTTTTGGTTCCCTGTGAAATTAGATTAAACATAGCGTTTTGCTTAATTTGACTGTGTTAATAATCTTTCAAATGTGCCGGATTTAAGTGCGTATTTGTGTGTGTTTGGGGCTGGGGTGAATATGTGTGTGTGTGTCTTGTGTTAATCTAAATATTGATATGCTTAATTATTCTGAACATGTCTCAATATTTATTGTTATTCTTTTTTAATGCTGCCATACTTTGCAGGAGGTTGAGGTTTGTATTCATATCTTTGCTTATTTCTGGTACTTTTGTCAAAATTGTATTTTATTTTTTGGTTCATTTTAATCTCTCTTCTTGTTTTATAACTTTGCTGTGTTAAACTCTAATTTTAGGAAGCTGGAACCTGGAACCCTGGAAAGCCTTTTGATCAAGGTAGGAAATCTTAATAATCATAGTTTAACATTCTGGCTGCGTGCATCGCTTGTTCGTTAAGGAATGAAAAGCAACTTTCAAAATGAGAAGATAGTGAGCGAACTGACCAAAACTAAGAGGCCGCCTTGTCATAATTTATGAGACTGGCAGGAACGTGGGCGTTTGCTACTTCTCTTGTTTATACATTTTCAATTATTCCTGCTGTTAAACAATTTCACAGAACACATCCCACCTCCAGAACAAGATTTTTTCCACTATTTTTTATACCTTATTCATCAAATTGCCTTTTGATTAATGTCATTTACACAGGAACACACATGTTTGCAGTCGTGCACAGCCACACGCGCACCGATACAGAACAATGTCAGAAGATATCTGACGGATAATCTTCTAAGGAAGATAAGGCTTGGCACGAGGCTCTTAAAGACAAGAGGTCACGCTAACCGTGGATGTGGGCCCTGACAACCCATTTAACTTGAAAAGATCTGCTTAGTGTCTTTAATGGCACATAATTCCATTAGGAGAGGACTCTAATTCCAGGAACTGGGAGTGGGCGTTTCACCTTCATTATTGTGCTCTTTTACCTTTTAATGACAACGTGTTCAATTTGTTCGTTATCAAAAAAACCTTTCCTGGTCACTCTCCAGAAATATATGGTGTTTTTCCCCCTTTGGTTTATTTTGTGCTCAAGTCCAGAGAATGTGCAGCTGAATGTGGGGTATGTTTGTTTCTCGCAGGGGAAGTATTTTCCTTTACTCGCAAAATAAACACCAACTGAGCTTGTTGTTCTCCTCTCCCGCTGTTCACATCACAGTAACGTTTTAATCATCGACGCAACTCGCGGTGAATCACTCGACACGGTGAACGCAGAAGGAACAACGTGGCCCCGACGACGCCTCAGAAGTGCTGCCATCGCCACTTTGGCCTCCGCCGAGACCCCTGTCGGCTTCCTGTTTACCTCCGTGTTCCTACAGCAGTCTGTCGGTGTCATGTCGCGACCTCGCCGAGAGCCGAGTCTTGTTTCTCGTTCCTCGCCGATGTTTATTACGAGTGCCCGTTGCGCTCGAAGTGATTGGAGTCGTTCCAGAAACGTGTGCGCTGGCGTCTCGGGGTTCAGACGGCCGTAAACACGAGGGCGCCCGCGCTCTGGCGCTCAAACGGCGGGCTTCGAGAAGCCGAGGACGGCGTGCGCTCGTCTCAGTGCCGCGCAGACGGAAGTAGGGCGCTGCGGTCTGTGCTGCGTTCTGTTTATTTCACTTTGGTGTCCAGGCGTTTAGTCTGTGGTTATTAATAATAATAATAATATACACTTTAGCAGACGCTTTTATCCAAAGTTTCATTTTCAGTGTATGTGGCCCCAGTGGGGATTGAACCCACAACCTAAGCGTTGCCAACGCTGTGCTCTACCTACTGAGACACACAGAACCACAGCTTGTATCCAGAGCGACGTAGAGTGAGCACATTTAAAATGGCGAGAATAATCAAGAATAATCACAGCTAGAGGAAGAGATCAGTACGGCAACGATAGGACAGACGCCATCGTAGACAGATGCACACCGCACCTATAAAACAGGGAGAGAAAAGTTATAACTTTTTTCACATTCAGTGGAAGTGTATTCTGAAGAGGTGGGTTTTCATTCTCTTGCGGAAGATGGCCAGCGGTTCTGCAGATCTGACCGAGCGTGGATGTAAGGTCATTCCACCATCGAGGGGGGGAGGGGGAGGGGGAGCGGGGTCAGGGCAGAGAAGATGCGAGGAGGAGAGGAGGAGAGGAGCGGCTGCCTGGTCGCTGTTTATTTACGTTTACGTCATTGGCTTGTGTCATTTGGAAAAAGGCTTCTTCTCTCTCTCCCCACGTCTGTTTGTGTGGCAGCTCTGGACCCTGCCAAAGACCCTTGTCTGAAGATCAAATGCAGCCGGCACAAGGTGTGCGTCGTGGAGGGGCACCGTACTAACTGCATCAGCCAGAGGAGGATGAGGTAAACACTTATACGTACATGTGTGAACATGAGCAAAAGCCGTTTCAAAATAAGGCATATCGTGGAATGGAGATTCCATCCATCCATCCATCCATTATCTAAGCCGCTTATTCCTGGTCAGGGTCGCAGGGGGCTGGAGCCTATCCCAGCATGCGTTCCGGGCGAGAGGCAGGAATACACCCTGGACAGGTCGCCAATCCATCGCAGGGAATGGAGATTCATATATATATATGTGTGTATTGTATTTGGCTTTTTTATGTGGGTGAAAATGTGATGCCACCTAATTAATGACACGACAATATGCTGAGTCTGAATATGACACCCTCTGTGTTTTAATTGAACATTAATTATGTTGGTAAATGGGCATGTTTCATGGGTATCTAGTTGTAGGGACTGCACACAGGTACTGCCAAAATGAAGGAAACGCCAACATAAAGTGTTTTAATAAGGTGTTGGTCCACCACGATTCAAGTGTCTGGAACTCTGTTGGAGGGATGCAACACCGTTCTTCCATGAGAAATTCCATCGTTTGGTGTTTTGTTGATGGTGGTGGAAAGCGCTGTCTCAGGCGCCGCTCCAGAATCTGTCATAAGTTAAATTGGGCTGAAATCTGGTGACTGGGACAGCAATGGCATATGGTTTACATAGTTTTCATGCTCAGCAAACCATTCAGTAACCACTTTGTGGCTGAGGGCATTGTCATCCTGGAAGAGACCACTCCCATCAGGATAGAAATGCTTCACCACGGGATGAAGGTGTTCACTCAGAATGGCTTAATTTATTGGCATTTACCTTGCCCTCTAAGGGGTTGAGTGGCCCCAAACCATGCCAGGAAAATGCACCGCACACCATAACAGACCCACCAGTATCCTTAATTTACTCAAAATATATGTAGTAATATCTATCACTGTTGTGTGCAACGGTGAAATAATGCCTTTCCGATATAAATGTGGAAATGAGCATATTGACAGTGACAAGGCTGTGGCGCGCTGGCAGTAATATGAGGCAGGGGTCCCAGAGAGGGTGAAGCAGACTGGCAGAGCCGCAGAACAATGGGCCCCTCCTCCACTACAGCACGCCGCATCGCCTGGACCGGCAAGCCTTTGGCAGGGAGGAAGCTGCTTCTCCGTCAGTTAAAGGGCCAAGAACAACCTCCTCTGCCGTGAACGTTTGCGCCACGGCGGGCTGCCTGCAGACGTGGTTAACTACAGCGACAACTCAAATTCAGTGACCGCAGGATCTCCACGGAGATGGGTGTCAACAGTACATGCGTAGGACTCGGTTCAGATTACGCCTCTGTTTGCACCGATTTTAGTTGAGATAAAACTGTGGTGGGCCTGTCTCCTCAGTCTCCCAGTGCTTGTGCTAGGATTCGGGAATTGGGGCAGTGGATACCAGTGTGTAAGTGTGACGTTTAGGGTGTGAAAACAAAGGTCAAGATTTTTTTGTTGGTTTTTTTGTGTCGTGTGCTATCTTTGGCTATGCTACTCGTTTGACCGTATTATGTACAAGGACATCAGAAGAGCAGACTCATAAAGTGTCCCGATGACATCAGCATCAATGGCAGGGACATGCGGGGGTTGTTTTACGTAAACACTGGCTGATTAAATTGGTTTGCCCTATGAATACATATACATATATTTTTATATATATATATATGTGTGTGTGTGTGTGTGTGTGTGTCGAGGTGGACAGGATGTTGAGATGAGATAGCGGCTAAAAAATAAATAGACTGAGATCTTCCAAAATGCCAAAATGGTATAAAACATAATTTTGTCGACACTCTTTCAGGGAAAATTATGTCTGGATAGCGTGCTGCTTGGTCGGATACAGCCTGGTAGAGAAAATCCCTTTGGGTTTACATGCCTGTTGTGCAGCGCGCGGCACTTACAGCGTCCCTCCGCCACATTTTATCATTCACTTACATTTCGTGAGTGTTTAGCCCAATTATGACTGTGCTGAAAGGATCACAGTGGATGCAGTGTCTTGCCAAATTATGTGAATGAATAAAGTGTGTGTGTATGTGAGAGAGATTTTGTGTGTGTGTGTGTGTGTGTGTGTGTGTGTGTGTGTGTGTGTGTGTGTGTGTGTGTGTGTGTGTGTGTGTGAGAGACTGTATGTGAAAGAGTGTGACTGTGTGTGTGTGTGTGTGAGACTGTATGTGAGAGAGTGTGTGAGATTTTGTGTATGTGAGAGAGTATCTGTGTGTGTGTGTGTGTGTGTCTATGTGTATGCGTGTGTGTTACTGTGTGTATGTGTGTGTGTGTGTGACTGTGTGTGTGTGTGAGTGTGTGACAGTGTGTATGTGTGTGTGTGTGTGTCTGTGTGTATGTGTGTGTGTGTGTGTGTGTGTGTGTGTGTGTGTGACTGTGTGACTGTGTGTGTGTGTGTGGTGTGTGTGTGTGTGTGTGTGTGTGAGTGTGTGCGAGAGAGCTTGCACAGGAAGAAAACCTGAACCTGCCACAGAAACTGAACTGGCACAAACAATGTGAGCAATAATGATTGGCCTAATTTTTCCTGACACATTTTTTTATACAGAGTTACTGTTGTCAACAGCTACTGTTACCATGAAAATGTGCATGTACACTGAGCTTGGATTGGTACAGACTATGAGCTCGACCAACTGAGAGCTCCTGACTGCAAATAGATTTGATCTTGTTCGTATTTCAGTCAGTTTTGTCATGAAATGCGTGACAAATACAATTAAATGTGTCATGGTAACTGTATGTCCTTCAGAGGGATTTGGATTAAGTTATTTTGGAACTGTAGCAGACAACATATTTTCTCCGGGGAAAATTCATTGTCACCGTGGTTGCAATTACATTTAGTAGACTCCTTTTGTCCAGAGAGCGACAAACACGGCTTACAATTTTTTATTTGCACACAATCCCTTTTCACAGGTGGATGTACACTGAATTCAGGTTAAGCACCCAGCTGGGGAATCAAACCCGCAGCCCCTAAGTAATGGCCACAGTGTGGCATAGTGGTAATGCAATTTGGTTGAAATGCCTAGCGTAATGGAGCATTGCTTCTGCTGCCGTGTTCAACGTTGTCAGTGAAAATGAGGACTTGTGGCGGTCTGGCCTCGGGTAAACGGTGTATATCACCTCCATAAAGGGCGAATTATATCAAGTCACATGTCACGTTGTATTAAAACAATACAAGGGAGGGGGGATAGTCAACAGATATTTGAAAATGAATGCCAGACGGAAGCGGTTTCGTTTGATGTATCAAACGTCCGAGACACATCTTTCATTTTACCATAGACTTGCCCATGGTGCCTATTAGACTGTGTACTCAGCAGACGAGCTGCATCCTAAATCAATTTCCAAAGCTGAAATGCAAGGACGGGTTCAGGACATCTGAGCACAAACCTACCAAAACGACCACAAACAAAAGACCACAAGGAGTGGGATACATAATCGGTTTGTCCTACGCAGCACGTCAACGACAGCGCAACAATTTCCTAGGTAACGCAGCACACTCAAACCAAACAGTGACGTCACCCAGAAGTTATGACCCTGACAGCGCAGCAATATGAAACGAATAAGACGCAACTACAGCTTAATTGCGCCACTAAATTAGCAGAAGTGAAGCCAGCGACATGGTGTTACTTTTGTCGTTAACAGTTTTATATGTCATATTTATGACTTGAGTTATGACTGGGCTCAATAATAAACCCCTTTATCATCCAAACTGCGATTTCACCAGGTAAACATAGGCATGGCAATGCATGGCATTTCAAGTCGGCTACTGTTTTCATTGCGTGCCAGACCAACCTAAGAGAAAATAAGTCATGCGATTTGTCTTTTAAACCACAATCCTCCTAGATGTCGTCCATTATTGACAGGGCAAATATCCTGGCTCCTGGCGCATTGTAGATCTTCCGAAAGTTCTTTTTTTTGTCAGGAAATGTCTAGTAATATACCGGATTATGTAGACATTTTAGTAAAGTCAACTAAAAGTTTGTGACTGTTTTAAGAGGATAAAATATGATCTGCTTTCCAATCATTTATTGCATGTCTGAGAATGTTTCGGTCAATTTAATTATTTTAGCTTGCTTGTTAGGTAGCTAACATAACATTAGCTTACCAACGTACATTACTTTTCGAGCAGTTCACTTTTATTTGAAGTCAGATAGCTAACTAGCGCTGTATATTATATATTTAACAACCTGTCACGTTGATAAAATTAACTATGAATTAATTTGCTGCTTTCTTAATAAAACCTAGCGCAAGCTGCATGTTGCGTGTATGTCTAATATCTGGAAAAAAATACAATGTTGAGCCTTCGTCATCACTGCTATCATCCCCATCATCTTGGTCTCGTTGCCTTTACACGCTCTTGGTTTATTTTTCTTTTGCAATAGTTTTGCTTTCTCTGCTTTTCAGATAATTTTTCGATCCATTTTCATTTTATTCGTTAATTTCCACGTGCGTTCTGCAACAATGAATCAGAAATGACATCGCTGAAGTGTTAGGTTTAAAATTGGCTTAAGTAGTTAGTTAATAAAGGCAGGTTTCTGTAAAAATATTTCATGGGAACTATGCAGATTGTTAATAATGGAGAAAGTAAGCAATGTTTTTGTGAGAACTAGTTGGTAATAAAGTCACTTCTGTGAAATGCAAGTTCATTATTCAATGGATATGTTTACAATTAAAAAATAAAATAAATCATGGTTAGTAGGCTGTCACAGTCATTCCTAGTGCAAAAACACTGAATATAAAGACACTGTGATTCTTATTTCACATTAATATTGATTAACAAGAAGCTTTCTTATTGCTATTGGTAGGGCCTCTCGCAGGGCCCCTAGTGGGAGGGGGCCTAGTGGGAGGGGCCCCGGGGCCCCACCTGCCCGCTCACACATCTGCCCTTGCCCAAATGCTGCCACACGTAGACGTGCTTCAGGCAAAGGCATAACCACTGCTCCCACGGTACCATCGTCCATTCAAGAAATATATTTTTTTTTTTTGCCATCGATAACAACTCAGTCAACGACTGTCAGTGCATTATATTTCCATCAATTCATTGCAAGCACAACATCACACTAAACTATAGATCTGCAAACCTCACCACTGCCAAGAGTCAAATGAAATGTAAAAGTCTGCAGGTTTTATTTTGCTCTTTTTCCTTCTTTTTTTTTTTTATAAATCAGAAGGCCCATTAACAGGGCGCTCAATTTCCCGCTACAGAGACACAATTTAAGCGGTAGCTGCCAGGTTTCCAAATTTGCATCGCAACATTACTTCTTAGGGCACGCCACACTAGCTAGGCCCTGGGAGTCGTTACAGTCCTTTTCTTTTTCCGCACTTTCCCTGCCAAACACTGCCAAACACAAGGCCCAGTCCGTTTCTCTGTGATCGCTTTGGCAGGGCTTCACAAGAAAGGAACTCTGAATTGTTAATCTTTTCTGTCAATTTTGTACTTTGTGCTAAAAACTCCCTGCAGTAAATCCTCTTGGATTCAAATGGCCTGTGCTTTTCTGCACCAAACACGTTTCGGAGAGGAAAAAAAAAGAGCTGTAATGAAATAGCAGGCCCCTTGAGCCCATTGGCATTTTTCCTTTTGTGCGTTATTGCTTTTTTTCTTGAAGCTTTTGTTGCGTTTTTACGTCACTTGCTGATATTTTCACTGTGCGATTGTTGTTCTGTTATGAAAAGGTGTTTTGTGATCCAGAAATGTCATTTTCACTGCCCTACATGCTTCAGAAGCCTTTCTTCTTCTTCTTTTTCATCTTGTTAAATTATCTATGAGTTCTGTCAGTCACTCGAAGGCTCGAACTGGGTCAAGCGCCGTGGAATCACTGCACATCTCGCGGAGAGCGCTGGTGTATTAATTTGATTAGCGACAGACGCAGAATACTAATCGCGGGGACCGGGGTCGGTGAAAAGGTGTTGCACCGTGCGGACGTGAGGGCCGCAACTCAAGAGATCAAAATGTATGCGTGTCTGAATAACTGCACGTCTGACTATTGGGAAATTCTATTTCAAGTTGCCCCAGAGATGCTGTAAATGTCTAACTTCTTCGTAAGCACGGTGAAAGCTCTTCATCGCCACACGTCAGACGTTACCCTATTGACTGCGTCTTAAGACGTGTGTAGAGCACAACGGAATGTGGACTGTTGATCAGTGAACTGTTGTTCTGTGCCCATCAGGGGGAATAGCCTTCATGCCAGGATTGTGATTGAGAGCTTTTAGTCCATGTTGTCCAAGTCGGACAAAAAGCTGTGTTAAAAAACATGTTATACTCACATTGCAGAAATATTGTAGCTACATCCAAGGGCTTAGGGTTCATCTGAACATTGGGGACTGGGGGGGCATTGTTGTCGATAGCTAGCTAACCAGCAAGCTAGATAGTTTCCAAGCTAGCCTGCTAAATGTCCGACCAAGCTTGTATTCCTTTTGTATTCCAACTTCCTGTTGGGATATACTTGTTTTTTTTCTGCTGTGACCCTTTACGGTGCAAAAAAATTATGCAGACAAAAATTATTGAGGGGGAGAATTTAACACTCTCTCAACCAGATGCTCTCTCAGCCATGGCAGTGTTTGTGACTCCTGTGACCAAGTGCACCGTACTTCATTTGTTTGTTTATTCCCTGGGTGACATCTGGATTTTCAGGCAAATGGCCTTTTCTATTATCAAAATGAAGAGCACATCAGAGCGATGTTAAATTTAGATTTTACTGCGGAATTGAATTGCTTTATGAAGCAATTAAGCATCGCTTTTGAAATGCACACCCTCATTAGGTGGTAGATCATCTGAAAAGCACATTGTTTTTGCCTCATTGATTATGAATTATGTCCGACAAGCAAGGAAGACATGTGTTCCTTAATTGTGATGAACAAAATGTTCGCCACACAAGAACATAAGAGCTCTTTGCCTAGAGAAGGAAAAGCATCAACCGATACGATATAAAACCTTTATTTTTGGAGACAAAGTATTTGTAATGTTATGTATCTGCACTGGCTGCAACAGAATAATTAAAAAATGTGTACAACAGCTCCCCCTGACACACACACACACACACACACACACACACACACACACACACTCTCACATGCATGCAACTGGATGTATCACACCCACATACACACATACAAAGAACACACAGACACACACACACACACACACACACACACACAAGCGCACACACTCTCACGTGCACGCAAGTGGATGTGTCACAAAACCCAGTATTTTACCTCACACCCTTTATTTCCTTTGTCAGAGAATGTAGCCACTCGTTAACTGAAAAAAAACAACAACTCACAACCAAGTAACAAGACCCATATTTTTAACACGCAGTCTTCTCTTTTCTCCTCAGTTTTAAAGTGGGCCTTACCCAGAACCCCACGTCCACAAAATGCAAGCCATGCCCAGTGGTCCATCCCGCCCCGGTCTGCGGAAGTGACGGGCACTCCTACTCCACAAAGGTGAGTCCCATTCGGCCACGCTGGCCTAAGACCCACAAGTGTGCTCTCGTGCCTTATCCCGGCTAGGGGCAAGAGTACTACATCTACATGACAATGTTTGAGAAATGTGCCACATGTTAGAGTGAGTGAATGCAGATGAAATGTGTGTTTAATTCATATTTAATATCATATTCATATTAAATTCATATTTAAATGTATGATTCATAATGTGATTAAGCACATTTAGTGACAACAGTAGGCTATTGAGTACCACACACGTTTTGGCTCACTTTTTTTTTTTTTTTTGCATGGCCAAGGATTGAGAGCCTTGAACAGCAATTTGCACACACATTGTGCTCCCCACTAATTTCAGTCAAAAATGTATTTTACCTGAGTGTTAGTCGTGGTACTGAATGTATTTACTCATAAGTTCACATAAGCTCACACAAGCTCACATAATTGTGTAGAAGTTGAAACCATGTTGTTGAGAGCCTGAAAGGCATATGCACTCTGCGATCACTAATCCGTCCCTCCTTCCCCCAACAAGTAAACTTGAAGTTATTCAGACGTGGAGCTGGTACATAAGAAACCAAAAAATTATCATACACTCTCAGAAAAAAAAGGTACCATGTCGTACCTATTAAAGTGCAAATGCTTGTCACTGTGGCAGTGCTCCTGTAGGGTACTGAATTGTACCTTTAGTCAGAAGGACCTCATTTTACCCTTGCGGGAAAAAGAATGTTGTTTGCAGCACAAGCCTCATTTTCATTCCAATATGGCTGCCAGTGTGAATAAGGATTCATTACCCTACCTGGGTACATATCTGTACCTTTCCTCAATCTGTACCTTTTTCACTGGGAAAAGGTACAAAACCGTATCATGAGGGAACTTATGTGTACCTTTGAAGGTACGATGAACACATTTGTACCCCGGGGGAACAAAAGTGTACCCTAATTGCACCTTTATTTTGTGTCGAGTGTCCATCGTCAGCTTTCGTTTGGCGAGAGATGACTCTGACGAACAACGATGAGTAATGTGCCGCAGACCGGAAACAAGGGATTCGCGAAATCTTAAAGGCTTTTCATGAATCCATCTCTCGCCCGGTGCACACTCACAGCCCCAGGTCAAACGCAGCAGTGCATGCTGGGGGAAGAAACGGTATTGTGAAAGGGGGGTCCAGCCCCTCTGGGCAGAGTGCAGGCCGACCGTGTCCGGTGAGGAGTGCTCTAAAAACATCCGACAGACAGCACCACTCGCTTCAGATGCCCAATGTAAGCAGACTGGAAGATAGGTCAGCCATTTTGTATGAAAAAACTATATTATCCCCACCCCGTATACAGACTGCAGTACAAAAGTGCAGATGACACAATTACATCTAAATTGCCTCTACCAATGAGAGGACAGGCTTCGAATGATGCTTGCTGTCCACTGATTCTTGCCAACAATTAAAACGTAAATGTATAAATGTATAGTTCCACACACATTGCGATTGTCTGTCCTCCCATTAGCATTGAGAGGTGACAGTGCGCGAGGCCGCGCCAGGCCACGCAAGGCATACACATCACTATTGTGCTACACATGCCATTTCGATATTCGTTCAGTCATATCGCTACCGCTCCGTTTAACGGCGTGTCATACACGCTACGCAGCAGTTTAGGACGATATCCAAAAGTGATGAGGTGAGTGTTTTTCACCCGTAGATGTTCCAGAAGTATCCAGCGGCGTTTCGGTCAGAGGCACGTCCGCACTACGAGAATGCGATGCCCGGCCTTTTATCATTCATCACTGTCACTCTGAGCCACAGCAAATATGATGGCTTCAACTCCAGGAATACATTTTTAAATAATGCATAAGCAAAATGTTCCGTGTTATGTCAACTCCGATATTTTACAGTGCATTTTACTCTAACACATTTCATCTGACCTGGACTTGGAGGTAAAATAACACGAAACATTTTACTGTATGTGCAATTTTGTGCAATTTTATACAAGCTATATATATATATATATATACAGTATATACACCTATTCGTTTTTCAAATGCTCCATATCGTCGCAACTGTGAGTGGCTGGGGAAATTGGAGTTGGAATGTAACTTTTTTTTCTCAAATCGAGTTTAGGATTCAAATAAGAAAGATTATATTTATTCATTCCGATGTAACTGTTTAAATGTCATATTAAATGAGAGAGCTCTTTTGCGTTCTCCTGTCGGCGTGAGACTAGTCCGGGGGAATTCTGCAACATTGCTCCTTTTGAAATAATAATTACCTTTGTTTTCCTGGGACGTCGTTTCCAGAGTTTGGCCGCGGCAGTACATGAGTTTTTAATTACTGTCATTATTCCGAGTGGGTGAACAAGCTCCGGAGCGTTTGACCGAACGCTGCGCGCGTCTCCCTCCGTGCGCGCCACTGAAATTGATAAAGCCCTCGTCCAAGGCCTGTTCACCAAAAACAACGGAACGCCGTCGCCGGGCGGTGTTCTCGCTCGAGCCGCCGTCGCGGACCAGACGGCAGAACTCATCGAGCCCGGCTGCCCTGCCTGGCAGGGCGTGTCTTAAAATGTGTTTCTCGTTTGGCGCTGTGATGTCACTGATGCGGTGCGTTGCCGTCTTTCCAGTGCAAACTGGATTACCAGGCCTGCGTTTCTGGGAAGCAGATCTCCGTCCAGTGCCCGACAGTGCCCCTGCCCCTCCGACAGGAACAGAGTGGAGAAGAAAGGTAAGTGCTAAGAGGATCCGGCCTCGCTAACGCGGCACATTTTCAGGGATTTGACTGTTTAGCTGAAGCTGCAAATATGATAATTGGATAAATTCTCAAGCTCTAACCACTTTTTTTCTTATTCTCCGGCACACCTACTGACTCGCTGCGCTTTGATGTAAAACCGCGGTTTGGAATTGTTAGGCTGCACGCTAATTGCGTCAGATGTTTCACTCGGCGCGCGGACGTGTTCGCCGTCGCCCACTGGTGGCTCATCTGGGAACTGCGATCGGTTGCGGTCTGTGGGACGCGGCAGGACAGTGCTGGCCTTGCCTCCTCTCACTTCTGTCTGGTTGCCCTCCTGGAGTAACAGAAGGGCTGTGGAGCTTTGTCGGTTCTTGCGATGGCGGGGTGTCCTTGCCTGCAACTCTAAGTCGGGTAGCTTACAGCATTAAAGGGATATGCTCACCTAGGTGGGCCCGGTCGAGTCAGAACCATGCCATACACATGAAGAGGGGCAAAGAGGAGGCGGGTAGCTGTTACACAAGCCGCTGTGGAGTGCACAACATGGAAACATGATTTTTTTCTTCTTTTTGTTATGGTAATAATGGTATTAGGTTCCATTTCATAAATATTCCTTTTGTTTGTTTGTTTTTCCTGTTCTTTGTTTTATGTGTAGTTGGCTCGTTCACGAGAAGTCGCGCCGCATTTTTCTCGAACGAGCTTCACGCCCAAAACGCGAGCGTGCCCAACGCGAGGTCTCGCACGTCCCGCAGTCAGCGCGCTGCCCCGCGCGGTAAACAGCGACGCCTGCGAACACAGCACGGTTACATAAGCGCCATCTCGCACACACACACACACACAAAAAACATCTTTCACCCGTGGCTGTCAGCAAATATTGGACTCGCAATGTGAGAGGTATCACATGGCAGTGTGTGGTTTTGATACGATCCTCAGGGCCAGGGGAAGTAATGTGCCAGATCTGGCAAACGTCACGTCCGCGATTCATCAATGTCACTTTTCTCACGCACGCTGTGCCGTTGTCAGAAATGCGCTGCGAGTCCCGTGTTCCCACACGCCGCCGTCCGTCTGTAATAGATTGCTGCCGAAAGGTGTTCCGGATGCCGCGATCGCTGGGGCCTCACGTCGCTTACGTGTGCGCCGAGACAAATATTCAAGGCACGGCGGCATCAGCGGCACAAAGCAGCGCCTTTGTCCGGTTTTGGGGTGAATTGGCCCTCGTCTCACAACAAACACGATTCTTGAGGGCGGATGACAAACGTTTTAAAAAGCCCCATTGTTGTTATGCTAGCAGGTCCAGAAATGAAAACCAAGATGCACGGAAAACGTAAACGCCGTAGAAAGCTACGGTGCTGTCCATACTCGGTGGCGCAACCGTAAAAAAAAATGTTAAGCTGTACAATCCAAATGGGTATCATTTTTGACTGTTCATCACAAATTAGCCAATTAGCTCATGCGAAGAGATCATATTTGCAATTAGTAAATTTGACATTTGAGTAGTGTTTTCAGAGATTAGACAGGCAGGAGCATGAAATTACACACCTTGTACATATAGAATAACGCTTTTCGGCTGGACACAAGCTCTGGCCAAGTGCAGAGGAGGGATCATGTGCAGCGGGTATGAAAATTATTCAACCCCTTTGGCATTTTTCACATTTTATTTTCTTACTTCATGGAATCAAAAATGGATTTAACTGGGATTTCTTGCCACCGATCAACACAAAATACTCTATAATGTCAAAATAAAAAACAACTCTAAAGCTTTTTCTACATGAGTTACAAATAATGGATTCCATAAGTATTCACCCCTTTTGCTAAGACACACCTGAAGAACCTCTGGTGCAATCAGAGGTCACATGGTTATTTGATTGGAGTTCACCTGTGTACAATTAAGGCATTTAAAAGTATTTTTAATTAAATACACCAATCTGTGAAAGGTCCCACAGTTGGTTAGTGTATTTCCAAACAAGAGCTGCTTCATGAAAACCGAAGAACATTCAAAGCATATTCGAGAAAAGGTTATTCAAAAGCACCAATCGGGAAGGATACAAGAAGATTTCAAAGACTTTGAATATCCCCCAGAGCACTGTTAAGTCCATCATAAAGAAATGGGAGAATGTGGCACAACTGTGAATTTGCCTGGAACAGGCCATCCTCCAAAACTGAGCATCCGTGCAAGAGGCCTATGACAACTCTGATGTTACAGTCTTCCATGGCAGAGATGGGAGAAACTGTCCATGGAACAACAATAACCTGGACACTTCACAAATCTGCACTTTATGGGAGGGTGGAAAAAATAAAACCATTGTTGAAGAAAACTCCCATGAAATCTTGGCTAGAGTTTGCCAGAAGGCATGTAAGAGACTCAAACCAAGTGGAGGAAGATTGTATGGTCTGATGAGACCAAGATTGAACTTTTTGTCCTCAACGTTAGGCCCTATGTTTGATGCGAGCCTAACACTGCGACTCATCCCAGGAACACTATCCCTGCCATGAAACATGGGCCTGCTTGTTCAAAGGATCCAACTCTTTAAATCCATAAATTATTGAATTCTCATTCTGCACAATATTATTTTTTACATCTGCGAGACCCTACGACTTTAAACCCTTTTTTTCATACTATTTCTGTTTTATTATCTTTGTTCCACATGACCATGGTTGGAGCTCAAACCAGATCAATGTTAGGTCAGAGCATTCCTCTCTTGTAATAGGCGCACATTTTATTATTTCCCAATATCTCCAACATCTCTTGATGGTGTTCGATCTTTTGGAGGCTGCATGGAGGCTGCGATAAGTAAAGAAAAATACCACTTAACCATTGTTCATAATTTCCCCTTTTTTCCACTTGTTCTTGTGAAAAACAAATCTGATCGACTGGTAAAAGCTTTATCAAAAGAGCTCACAGTGAGGTAGGATTCACCTACCTGGAGAAACCTGCTGTTCTTTTTTATTGATCCTTCCTCCAAATCCTGATATTTGTCACAAATGCAGCAGGTGTTTGCACTGACCAGACGGTGTTTTTGTATAAGCGTGAGAAGACGTTCACCTCCCAGTAACACTCTCCTTTGACCGTTTTCCCAGCAAGTCCAGAAACACACTGTAATAAGGTGCCACTGTCCTTTGAGAGAAATCCAGAACATTGATGTTATGAATGAATGAATGAATTGGATTCATGGTTGGATTTATATAACGCTTTTTCCAAGGAACTCAAAGCGCATTACAACAATAGGGGCAACTCACCTCAACCACCACCAATGTGCAGCACCCACCTGGGTGAACGCGACAGCAGCCATAGTGCGCCAGTACAAGTTCACTACACTACACATCAGATACACAGTGGCGAGGCGAGGAGATTATGCCTGGGAATGGTTCATATATAATATATGGTTGATATTAGTTTGTCTATGTGCTCAGTGGACGCAAGGCTAAAAGCTCACGGTTTTCATGGGCGTTTCTCACAAGTTCGTGAGATCTCACGGATCTCACGCCGAAGAGACATTCGATGTCATGGGCAGCCGAGTGCTTGAGCGCGCGGTCACGTCACCGAGCAACGACCCTCCTCACTGCGAAAGTAGCCGTCTTCCTTCGTCTCTCATCTCGCAGCTCATTTCTCAGCCGTCCACACACTTCACTCAGATCAGAGATCTCTCCCCCGGCCTTTGACCCCCAGTTGTGCCTTTATCTCCCGTGACGTTCACAAAAATCATTTCATCGTAATTCTGCCGGAGTGCGACGAAGACCGGGAGAATAAAAAAAATAAGTATTTTTAAAAGAAGAGGTTGGCAGTTTGCAGGAGTGGTTAAGAGACTAGTTCTTCTCTACGCGCGTTTCTTTCCTTGTGGACTTTGAGGATTGAACATGGCACCCGATCACGGTACAGCACTGAGAAGGTTTTAATATTTATTTAAAGATTTAAAGATATTGGGTGTTTTAAAATGAAGTTAGGGAGGGGAATATAAAGGCAGTCCCTCAGTCCCTTACCCAATTACCTGAGCGGGCTAAACCAGGTTCTTCTCCACAAGCACCAAGTCAACATACCTTTTACCTTCTGCGTCAGCAGTTTCTGTCACCCCCCACGCCGTCTCCACTTTTCCCTTTCACTCTTTCTCGCTTTCTCGGTTTGTTTTTTATTTTTTTATTTGACATTTGGCCATGATACGGTGTGGTAGAGTGTATAACTCCATCTTTAACTGTTTTACAGTCCATAGTCATCTGCTGCACCAGTGAGATTTTGTAATACTGCTGTGAGAGTCAAATCGAATTTGCCCGCGAGCACTGGTCTGAGGTCAGTTTTGCGTTTTTTTCTTCCTATCGATTAAGGTGGGCATGCGGGGTAGAGTTAGCTGGTCCTGGGTCAAGTGCTTAGAGCCAAAGCCAAGTCCATAGTGGTTGGACTGTCAATCACTAAGTCACGTGACCCCCTCAAGTCATTTATAGCATGTGACAGCTCCACTCCACTGTGGGGTTAATGAAGCCACACTCTGCCATCATTGCTGTGCAGCCCTAACAAGCAAGTGCTTTTCTTTTTTTTTCCCTGCTCCAGGGACTGTCGCTAGGCAACCACTAACAGATTCACTTTAGTAAAGAAATATGAGAAATATTGAATAAAATTGAAGCCTACAAGTCAGCAATCCCCATATGCACAATATGTAACTAACAGCTTCTTACAATCATACAAGTTATTCCCTAATGACATTGTGGTTATTGCAGTTTGCTTGTCTTTTATTGTAGAGAAAACATTTGAAAATAGCGTTCTTTTTGTATTTGCCCAGGCATGTTTAAGCGCGTGATGTCATCTATGCTTCTTCTTTTCATCTTTCTTGAATTCAGCGGGGTCGTTTTTTCAGGGGGTGGGGGGGGGTTTAAATCTCTTTTGGATCTCCATATACACTTTAAATGTTACATTATTGCATTTATGCATGAATACTCATTAGGTTTCTTGTTGCAGGGTTTGAGGTTTTAGTGCATTTCCCCAAAAAACGAAGAGCTGGCCAATATTATATTTAAATTAATGTTTAATTAAATACGTGTTATATGCAAAAAGTATATTTGACAGGGTTCGATTCCCCGTCCCGCCAGAGTCGGCTCTGGCCGGGAGTGCTACCAGGGGGCGGCGATTGGCTGTCCGCCCCAGGGAGGGAAGCCGACAGGATGTTCGCTGCGCATAAGAGTGGCCCTGTAGTACCGGGTTACGGTCGACGGCCTGGTGAGTGCCGTCTCGGAGGAGACGTTACTTCGCCTTCGTCACTACCGGTCGCAGGACCATGGCAACGAACTCACATTACTAGGGGGATTGACATAAAATAGCGGGTCTAATTGGCTACTAAAATGGGACAAAATCAGAAACAAAATCTTAAAATAAAATAAAAATGGACACAGGACATGAAATTCAATTTTTATAAATTATAAATAAAGTTCTGGTATTACGATTTCGATTTTTCATTACCTTATCTCTTCCTTAGTGGAAGTCCCGTGCACTCGGATTCCCCTGTCCCAGTAGATGGTTTCTCTCCCCTTTCCCATATTAGAACAGACAATCTGTTTGTGTGTGTCGACCACAGTAGCTTCCTGTCTTTCCGAACACAACCAAGGCTGTCCAGCTGATTTGGGCATAGCGAGATTTCCTACAACTCTAATTTAATTTTCTTGTTCATTTCATTCTCATTTCCCACCACGATAAAGGCCTGAGGTGTCACCAGTTCACAACTTGGACAAACACATGCGCTAATGGTGATGTAATTTCCTGTTTGCCCTAGTTTCTGCTGATCCTGTGCATTCCATGCCACAGCTGTGCAAGGGGCCACGCATGTCATTAAGTTTCACCCCAGTCAGTGGGCTGCTGCAAATGCCACGTTAAAAATAATATGGGATCGGTCATTTCATTTTTATTGCTGATGTTTTTCTTACCCGGGGACCTCTGTGTTTTGTGGGTGATTCTGAGATTCTGCATGATCAATCTGTGATCAATCTCCTTCGGTCTTTCCTTGTATTTAAATTGTGATTTGTGTGCACAGAAATCTCCAGAAATTCCCTTCTGCAGCCTATTAGCTGTTATGTTTGTGCTGGTGGGAGCAACAGAGGTCTATGGGAGGGGTCAGGGAGGAGTCCAGAAGTGGAGGCAGCCACCAACAGGAGCCTGTTTACCCGCTCTGGTTTGGCCCTTGCTTGTGCTATAACTGTGTGGGCCGTGTCTTGCGGTTTGTAGATAAGGCATTGTTGTGCTCGCTAATCAGGAAGGACCGCAACACGTGGCGTGACTCCGGATAGCCGGGCGATTAGCATTCCGTCATTATCACGCGAGCGCATTAATTCAATGTTAAAATCTCGAAACGCGCAGGAATTTCCTTAAGCAATTAAGCCGCGCGATTTGCACAAACCGCGGGTTGTTTGAGAGCCGCGGCATTCGCAAGCAAAGGATGTCGTATCTGTGTTAACCAAACAAGTTTGAAATTGGTATTGACTCAGCGGAGGCTGGGAAAATAATCAGGGCTGCAAGCTACATTTTCTGTCATTATGGCGCAGACGGGCGAGATTACACATTTAATGAAAAATGGGGATTTCATCTAAATAATTTTAAATGTTGCCACGCATTAATCTTCAGCCGCCTTGTAAACGGGGCATTAATTCTTATTATGTGAATTATCCTCCTTGCGCTAAAGTGACCGGAGTAGAACATTTGCTGTATGCCATAAAAATAAATAAAAAGATCGAGGGGTTGACAAATGTGCAGGGAGGACACCCATGGTGTCACCTGTGCTGTGAGCACACAAAGGCTCTTGTGTGCGCCAGCCCTCCGAGAACAATGGGACGGGGGAAAGGAGATAGACAGTGATACTGGCTGGATGTTGGCTTGGGTTTAAGATGAGCTTTGAATTTCACCTGGTGCTGAGAATTACTCTCCAGGCCCGTACACATAAATGATGAAAGGTTGATCATGACTCATCTCCAATTGTATTTTTCTCTCCTTTCAGTTCCTTTCAGTCCTTAAGAATATGGTTTTATTTCTCAGTTGACTCGGTGTCCAGAGAACCTCCTTAGCAAATCCAATTGATATTCAGGATCCCCTATTCCCTTCCCTGGCATAAAGCAGAGGTCTTCTTTCCATGCACTGTAGGAATTACTGTAATCTACTCTACCATTACTAATCCGTTACAGACATGGAGCAAATATACGTAGATATTTGAGTATGTCTTATTTTTTTTCATTTTTCATACATTTCATTTTGGTTATTGGTGAGATCCAACCCCCCCCCCGATGCAGGTGAAAATGTGAAAAGCACATTTTTTTAAGATAAATTCGGTCAGCAGAACAAGAGGCCACAGGTGGAATGAGGTCAGGTGGTAGAGGCAGAAACACTTGGGGTATTCAAGTCCAGGCTAGATGCAGTAGTGGATATTCTTTAGATTAGGACATGACGAGCCTAGATGGGCTGAACGGCCCATTCTCGTCATTATGTATTTTTAGGTTCTTATGTTCTACTTGCAACAAGCTGGTGTTCCCTAATTTGATAAGTTTGATATATATAAAAGTCCTACCTGCATTCCAGTATTAGAGTATACTCAGAGATTTGGCTCACAGTCCTGATGACATCATTGGATCAGGGCACTCTCTGAGACTTGCCGGGAGAGATTAGGAGATTACCCAGACAGGGAACGACTCGTTCTCTCACCAGGTGAAGGTCTACGGTCTCTAAAACAGACCGTGCGCTTTTTAACGCGGCACGCAACACGTCCCCACTTTTGTCATTTCGTAATTGAGCTTTTAACAAGGCCTCTGCGTCCTTGCGTCCTTCCGTCTTCCTGAGGCTGTTCCTGTGGTCAGAGCTGTGTCTCAGAACGTGTGTTAAAAATACTCACAGGCTCACCTTGGACATGCCTGGGAGCTGACCAAATGGTGTGCCCACAAATGTTAACACAAAACTCACTCCCTCTCCTGTACTCCCAGGCCTTGGTAACGAATGTAACATAAGATTCATAACTCATATGTGGTCAAGAGAACTGGTTAGCACTGAGGAGAAAAGGTATTGTTTGAAATACTGTAGCCTTCTGGGTGCACTTCAATGCAATTTTTTTGCCATATTATATTTAAAAACATACGCAGTTAAGAGTGAAAATATGCCTTCGTTGAAAAACAGTAGCAGGTTAACAAATAAATCCCTACGGATTGGACTGCTGCACAGACAAACATTGGAATGGAGAGGGCTAGCGGAGGGAGGTGTGCCGATTATGGAACTTGTTTACGATGCGTACTTTAAACGTCATTTCTTTTCTCTTGTCGACTTCTTTCACAGTTTGCAGCGACGCGGAGATCAGGGAGGTGGTCAACCGATTGAGGGACTGGTTTAAAGTGCTCCACGAGAACGGAGACCAGAGCAAACGGGCCAAGGTGCAGCGGCCGGAGAGAAGCCGTGAGTCTCCCCTCCCTCCCGCTCGTGTCACGTCTGCTCTCTTATCCTCGTGTTTAGAAAAGCCGTCGCTTTGCCTGTAGTGCTGCACAAGCTCCACAGTGGTTATTGAATATGACCATTGATTTTTTTACAATTATTATTTCAATTGTTATCTTGCCAAAATGTGTAGCGGGGTGGCTGAAACAGAGTTTATGCCTGATTTATTAAAGGAATAATATATTATATATATATATATAAATTTACTTTTATAATTATTTGCTTCTGTCAAAACAAAACAGTTCACAAGAGATATGAACTGAGTCATTGTCCCTGCCTTTAAAATCCACTGTGCTTTCTCAACACAAAACACCTTAATGAATTCAGAATTCTGTTGCTGTCAAAAATCTCCGGATTGGCCGAAGATGAAACTCGTTGTCTTCAAATACGCTGATTAAAAGCGTGAATCTGTCTATCAGCCCAAGCTGCGCTTTGTGAATTTCTGAAAAGGAAATGAATTTTAACCTTGGAAAGCCAATCACGGTACACCAACCATTAAAGTGGCTTTGAACGCAGCTAAATTTCCCTGTGTAAAACGTCATGTAAAAATGGCCTGAAATGTTCATATTTCTAACACGGGGAATTATGTTATAGCGAGAGTGTGATCTTATCCTCAGGTTTATTATTGCCACGGCAACCACGAGTGATTACAAAAAGTAATTACATTAACTCATTTCATCAGCTGCCGCTAATTCCTCTCAGTGCAAGGTTATAGAATTCCCCCAGAATGACAGAGAGCACTCTAAAGGCCAGCTGCTAATAGAGCTCCCTAATGCATTCCTTTGAGCCAAATGACATTTATATCCCCTTGAGATGAATGCAGAATTACAGCATGGGGAATGACTTCCTGTGACATCACCACGTCGCCAATGAGTCCTGCCTGCATTTCCTGTCTCATACCTTGGAACTTCCTGTTTTATGTTTAGGGATTCAGTCAATACAACAGCGATGTTTACACCTATAGCGACACTTAAAAAGAGTCCTTTGTAAAGTATAAAACATGACTTTATACCTTATGTAGGGGCTGTCTACAACATTTCCTGTTCTAAGCCAGCTCTTTTAGACTTTTCTTCCCAGTTGTCTCTCACTTTCTTTATTATCTTTTAGATATATATATCTTTTTTCTTTCTTTTTTAGGGTTTGACACAAGCATTTTGCCAATCTGCAAAGACTCCCTGGGCTGGATGTTCAACAGACTGGACACAAACTTTGACCTCCTGCTGGATCAGTCTGAGCTCCGCAGCCTGTATCTGGACAAAAACGAGCGCTGCACCAAGTCCTTCCTCTCCTCCTGTGACACATACGACGACGGCTTGATCTCCAACAACGAGTGGTGCTCCTGCTTCCAGCGGCAGCAAGGTGAGCGGCCAGCGGAACGCGGCAGAGACACGTATTCCAAATAATAATAATATAATATATGCCATTTAGCAGACGCTTTTATCCAAAGCGACTTACAGTAGTGAATGCATACATTTTCAGTATATGTGGCCCCAGTGGGGATTGAACCCACAACCTAAGCGTTGCCAAAGCTGTGCTCTACCAACTGAGCCACAGAGAGCCACAAATGCGCAGTGAAGTTTGACAACCTACAAAAGGCCTCACTTGTCTAACGTGGCTTACAATAGTCTTTTTTTTGCCACGGCAACACATTCATGTGGGTTTATGTGTGTCTGTGTTTCTCTGATTAAAATGCCGCTGGTAGTGTGTGTTGCGAAGGCAGAAATTAATTTGTATTCTGCTTTTGTATTCAGTATTCAGTTATAATCAGTGATTTCATTCATACTGAGGGGCGTATTTAACCCCCAAATATTCCACCAAGCAATATGTTTCTGACAACTATTCATGGCGAATTGTTTGCCATAATTGCATACTTTAGCATATATTGGTGTATGCTTTAATAAGGAACGGGTCATTGCGAATGCGCTTTCATTAGGTGATTTGTAGGCATGGCAGCTTTGGACCTCCAGCTGTTGTCAAACCGTCAAAGGGTTTGCATGGTGTATGTTATCCTTAACGGGTCTGACTGTGGTCTGTATTGACCTGCCACGGAAAATATACTGCTATACGTTTTTTAGATTTCCTGCGCACCTCTTTCTATATGACCGCTGTGCGGTTATGTATGGGCTCTCAGAGAACAGTTTCAAGTGCCCTGCCTCGTTTCACGACACTACATTAGCATGGAAAAAGCTGCTCACATGACTCATGCTTGACGTCTAAAGGCACAGTTGGGTCAGACTCTATATAATATCTCACCTAAGGTTGATGTCATTACCTGTTTTTTCATTTTTTTTCATTCCCCGTTACAGATCCCCCTTGTCGGTCTGAACTCTCCAGTATTAACAGACAGCATGCTGGGAAAAAACTCCTGGGTAAGCGAGCCGTTTTCTCATTCACGTCCTTTGAATGTGTGCATTTCAGTGTCTTTCTCATTGCGTTTATATGCCTTGGATGTTCCCATTTTAGCACCTTTCTCACTGAGTCTGTATTCTTGGGAGGTCTGCATTTTAGGGCCTGATGTTCCCATTTCAGCACCTTTCTATGGTTATGTTCTTTGGATGTTTGCATTTCAGCACCTAATGCTCGCATTTCAGCACCATTTTCACTCGTTTGTATCCTTTGTATCATCGTCTGAAAGCGACAAACTCCACACTCAAAATGCACGCTTTCTTTACACAGGCGAACCCTCGCCATCGTACGCGCTGCGATTTCAGGGAGCGGTCACGCTACGCAAATCTTTTTCCGCATAAAAAAAAAAACCCACCCCGCTCTTAATAGCAGCGCAAACCGTGATCCAAAAGCAGGAATCCAAATATGAAAGGGAGATATTTTTAACTTCGGAGTCTCCCCCGTGAACAGGATCGAGGCAGACGTGCATTAGCTGGAGGGGGCTGGATAAGAGAATACGCAGCAGACTGTAGCGTGGCGAGTGATGCCGGACGGCGCGGGTTAGGGTTTTATTCCTCTCTCTCTCTCTCTCTCTTAATGAGCCGCTGCAGGTAAAGGGATTGTGGCGCAGCGTCCGAGGCTGCCGGTGAGGGTTCTGGGAGGCGCAGCCGGGTTGCGGCGCCCGAGCCGCTCCAGAGCGAGCGCGCCGGAGATGTGAAATGACTGTAACGCGCACTGACAGTTTGAGGAATGGGTTTCTTAAAAAAACGCCGCCCACACGGAGCAGGAGGACGAGGTTCGGGGGTAACTCGTTTAAAGCGGGGATCAAACAGGGCTGGACCCGATTCAAGGTGGACAGGGGGCAAAGACTCGCGTGGAACTAGGAGAGTGAAGAAAAAAAAATTATAATTGTAATCACCGGTGATAAATTGATTGCGAAAGTGCTTTGCCCTTGAGTGTCACAGACGATTTTTTTTCCCTTTTAATATTGCACATAAAAAAAAAAGAAAAATACATATTTTCGGGAGCTTTTTTAGAAATATCATCCTTCAGCAAGTTATATTTGTACACCAGCTGGTTTTGTGTCATACTGGGTGGAGCCTACTGCGAAGAGCCCTTCTGTGTTTAATTGAGGTAGTATGATGCCATTAGCGTCTATAGCATAATAATGCTATTCTTAATGGTAAGTATGGCATTATGTTTGCGAGCATAAAGTACCACTGGTCAAGAGTATGTCTTCCTGACTTAAAGGAGGGATTCAGTTCAGAGTGTTAGTGTGGCAGCAGTGTGGCCCTGCTACTGCGGGTTTGAATCCAGATGGGGCGCTGCTTTGGTGCCTTGAACAAGGCCAAAGCTGCCTTAGTAAAATTAACATTGAACTCTATTGATGTAAAAGTATACACTACATTTCAATTAGAATTATGTAAATGACTTATGTTACTCTGGGGTGGCTGTCCTGAACTTGGAGTGAGGAATTTAGTTTATACTTATCGTAACGTTGGTGGTTACTTTTAATATTTGGGTGAAAAGGAGAAAACATAAAAATTATATATATATATATATATATATACACACACACACGTTTTTTATGTTGTTTCCTGTATCATTGTGTGTGTTATTTAGTGGGGGAAAATGCCTTCCCCCACCTCAGTAAGAGTTTAAATAGCAAGGTTATGTAAAGTTACACTCGTGCCTTCCCGTGCTAGCTCTCTTCACAAAGGTCACATGACATGACATCACCCGCTGAAATGATGTCAGCACAATCCCAGCGAGACCCACGTGCGCGGGCTGTGCCGGAATTGTGCCGACGCCGTGTGTGAGTGCGAATTAATCCAATCAGTCCTTCACCGGGGCCTCAGTCCCAGGTGCTCTGTGTTACTGCTGAACCTGTGATTTGTGACGTTCGTACTCTCTTTACTATGTCTGATTCCAGGGTCCTTTGTCCCGTCGTGCGACGCAGACGGATACTATAAGTCTCACCAGTGCCATGGGAGCAGTGGGCAGTGCTGGTGCGTGGACCGGTACGGGAACGAGGTGGTGGGCTCACGGACACACGGGCCCACAGACTGCGGTACGCAACGCGTGCGTCGTTAACGGACCTGGGTCAAATGCTTTATTAATACCTGGGTCACATGCTTTATGAACATAGACCTGGGTCAAATGCTTTACCAATATCTGGGTCAAATGCTTTATGAACATAGACCTGGGTCAAATGCTTTATTAACATAGACCTGGGTCAAATGCTTTACTAACATCTGGGTCAAATGCTTTATGAACACAGGCCTGGGTCAAATGCTTTATTAATGTATGCACAGTGGTGTAGCTTGTGGTGCAGTCACATGTGGGTCTGCAAGGGGACCACCTCCACACAGACCTGGGTCAAATGCTTTATTAACATCTGGTTCACATGCTTTATGAACATAGACCTGGTTCAGATGCTTTATTAACATCTGGGTCAAATGCTTTATGAACATCTGGGTCAAATGCTTTATGAACATCTGGGTCAAATGCTTTATGAACATAGACCTGGGTCAAATGCTTTATGAACATCTGGGTCAAATGCTTTATGAATATAGACCTGGGTCAAATGCTTTATGAACACAGACCTGGGTCAAATGCTTTATGAACATAGACCTGGGTCAAATGCTTTATGAACATAGACCTGGGTCAAATGCTTTATTAACACAGACCTGTGTCAAATACTTTATTAATATGTCAAATAAATTATTTAAAATGTCCTTTAGACTCCAGTAAACGCCCTGCAGATTTCAATGTTCTCTTTTGTTGAGTAATAAGAAAATTGAATGAATCCACAAGGTGTACATTGAGCAGATGCTGCAGCACTGTATAGATTTTGGACATTAAGTAAATGAGGGCTTGAGCACATTCTTCACTTTTAACCATTTTATTTAAGCGTTAAGTGACTAAAGAGGTCAAGTATTTGACAATACGTATTTGACCCAGGTTTGGTGATCAGAAGTTAACCTTTTAATCGTAACATTATTGCATTAAATGCAGTTAGGACACTGCTGAAGGGGACGACTGAACGGAACACGCACATTTGCGCTTTTAAAAACCTTTTCTCCTTCCTCCATAGGTGTGGAATTGGAGTCGTCCGGAGACTTTGGCAGCGGAGATCTGTACAAGCTCTCCGACGACGAAGACGATGAAGACGAAGTCCTGGACGAGGACGAGATGATGGACGACGATGACGAGGACGACGATGAGGACGACGATGACGGATACGTGTCGTAATCCGCGCGCGCGCGCCACAAACTTGTTTCTCGGTCAAATTGCACGTTTCTAGGCGACGACTCGGGCAGATTATTTACCATAATAGCAGCCGAAGGATTTATATCAGTATGTACAATTTGTATAAACAAATGACAAACGTTCATGGCAAAATTCATTCTCTCTCTGTTACGTTCTTTTTGTTGAAAGTAATATTTGTGTGTGCAACTGTCCTATCATAGTTGTCTAATCGGACGGAAAGAAAACATTAGCAGGCCCATGAGACAGCAGATTTTAAAAAGTCGGTTTTTGAATCCACTGGTGGATCCCAGCACGCGCGTGACGCACTGTTTCCTCAAAAGGACTAACTCTTTTATTTATTCCATTTGTTTCTGTGTCCACGCCCCGCTTTCATCCAGACAAAATTGTGGCTGGTGGCACCATGATGCAAGAGAACGGCTGTTGTCTTCTTTCACCTTCTTTTTTAAAAATGTATTTTGTTATGCTTTTTTTGTTACGTCTTTTGGGTGGTGTTCCGTACGCAGGTTGAGAAGTATGAAGATTGCACTTGTTTCGCTTGACGACAACTAGACAAGAGTTCCAACGAACGTGTGCACCTCCGCAGTGTAAATATACAGTGTCTGAAGCAAGTACGCATGCACCGAATATCTAATCAATATTTCATAAAGACCATTATAATCACAGACCATTATAATCACAGCCATCAGTAAGAATAATCGCTCCCCCCCAAGAAAACAAGGCTGAGGAAGAAACGACGCCATCGGCAGTACTGTCCCGATTCTCCAGATTCTCCAGAGTCGGGTGCCATCGTTAAAAGAGTACGCGTGTAGAACGATCTATTTTTCTATTGTATAGTTTCATAAGAAGAGAAATCGGCGCGGAGGTGGCTCGCGCCGATAGGGCGGCTTCGCGTTCGCACAGCGCCGCTGAGTAGAAGCCTCCGCCGTCTCGACCCCAGCGGGAAGGTGACGCGTGACCTTTGTCCAAGGGCGCCATGGCGACGCAGGCTCTGCAGATGTGTCGCTCAGAGCGGCGGCCCGCGGGGCGTTTGTTAGGACCGGGAGCGGTTGGTCGGTCGCTCGGCCGCCTCGTGCGTATCCGTAATCAAGCCCTGATGGAAAGCCACGTTCCCTCCTCCTCCTCCTCCTTACTTTTTGATTGCTCCCGAATCAGAGTTGTTCTCCCCCCAGGGTGATTTCAGTGGCCACAATTCCCTTTTTACGCTGTTCTCCAGTTTTGTTGCCGACAATTCGTCACAATTGTACTATGAAGTACGATACCGCGTCAGTTGTTAGAGTGTCTTCCTTTAGGTATCGTACACGCACAGGCCTAGTAGACATGGACGGTCAACGGCGGCGACCGCGGAGCTTAAACCCAACCACAAGGGCAGCGTCACCTTCGCTTTCAACCACATACTGAAGACATTGTTATCTTGTGTTTACCACTCGCATGGCTGGTTTGATTGATTTCGGGTTAAATGCATAGGTGTGGAATTAGGGGCACATCCTTACGTTCTTTGTTGAGTGTCGAGGCCAGACCACTTTGCGCAGGTGTGCCTGCCGTGTTATTTACATGAATGCGAGCGTAAATAGCAGCTTGAAGGCCCCAGCATTTGTTAGAAGCTCTGTGATTGGACGAGCGTGTCAGCAGACCCACTACAGCCAGATCGTTTGAAGCTGTCGAAGGTTCCGCGTTTGTGTGTGTGTGTGTGTGTGTGTGCACACGCGCGTGTGCATTTGCTGTGTTTCCGTGTATGCGAGTGTGCTTGACAGTTAAAATGTCGGTGGAGAGTGGGTGACCACAGAGTGGACCTTAAGTGCAGGCTAGCCAGTGTACTCGTGTTTGTTTCAGATGTGTTATCAAGCAGGCTGCGTATTCAAACAATATCGTTTTCCTTTCGAGTTTTAGTATTAACCTAGTGTTCTGCCGCTCCTGTCTTACTTCTGGTCTGTTCTCTTATTGTTAAAATTGCATTTAAATGTGTTGAAAATGTTAAATACTGTAAGTGGTAGGGAATCTGTGGAAATTCCTGACACAGGCATAGAAATGAGGTTAAGATATTTTAGAAATCAATACAAAGAGTCTATGGCCAATCTCACTGCTCACAAAAACGGTATTGTATTGGTATGGTATTTAATGGTATAACAGTATAGCACTTTTTTTCAGAACAACAAAGAGGAAATGTGTTCATGCAGTTACGGTTTGAATCCTTTTCTGCATCCGTTTGCTGAACACATCTATTCTAAACAGCCAACTTCGGGAAAAGTTATTTTGAAAAAAAAAAAGTTTTTAACAATCCAAATCGCACCGCTGACAGAACAATACGCGTAATGACGTGAAACGTTTTAGAAAATGTTTTAAAAGAGCGCAGCCACCCACACGCACGCACACATTAGTCGATATGAACTTTCCTTTCCCTCCCTATAGGCTGTATGGTGCCTTGTTGGTAATAGAGATAGAAGTATAAAGGGTTAAGCATGTGTACTAAGGCTAGAATTTAGACTGTAGAAAAGCACACAGCCCTTTGTAAAAGGGTTTCAGATATTAACTGCTGCTGGACAAAGAAGTGTTTTGTTTTTTTATTGTTTATAAAGTTATTATACATGTATAAAAAATGTATAAAGCGTTCATTAACATAATTAGAGCTATGCTTCCATGCAGTACTTTATTTTATTTCGTCCGTGTTCTGATTAGCATACTAAAACAATGGAGCAAACAGACGATATTCGGAGGCGTTTCTTCGTTTTCATTTCCGTCTCTGTGCTGCGTTTTAATGTTGCTGCTTGTGGGCAGTCATTTTAACCGTTGGCTTTTTACACCTCTTTATTCTCAGACCTTTGACTTTGTGTCCACACTTAAGCAAGGAAAATCATGAACTCATGTCGGTTCAAGCATAAATATTGTTTTAGTAATAAAATGCATTTTTACAGTATGTATGATTTGGCAAAATAAATATATATATTGGCCAATTCCTGCTTGATGTCCGAGTTTATGTGGTATTCAGTATTTTTAAAAATCCTCACTTCTTCTGGGACACTGAAATATGAGAAAACACAATATAATACTATTTGTAATATTATATAACATTGTTTGATGGAATACACATAATATAACATAGGTATTTTGTATATATAAATTCAAATGTATGGATTTTTACATAATTATAATGATTCCAGTCATACAGCTGTTTCAGTGAATATGCAGCTGTATATTTGGATGTGTAATGTAAGAAATAGGTAAATATAAGAAGCCAAAATAAAGGAAACACCAACATAAAGTGTCTTAATAGAGCGTTGGGCCACCACAATGCACCAGAACAGCTTCAGTGTGTCACAGATTCTTCAAGTGTCTGGAACTCTACTGGAGGGATGCTAGTTGATGACCTCTTTCCCTCAGATGTCCATGCCAGCATCACCTTTGCCACTGATCCTCATGAAACATCAGCAAGTTGAGCAGCCTTCACCACTGAATCTCCCAACAATCACCGTGATAGGCCAAACATGCCCTCACCAATCACCGTGATAGGCCAAACATGCCCTCAACAATCACCGTGATAGGCCAAACATGCCCTCACCAATCACTGTGATAGGCCAAACTTGCCCTCAACAATCACTGTGATAGGCCAAACTTGCCCTCAACAATCACAGTGATAGGCCAAACATGCCCACAACAATCACATGATAGGCCAAACTTGCCCCAACAATCACCATGATAGGCCATAACGTGCCAACAATCACAGTGATAGGCCAAACGTGCCCTCAACAATCACCGTGATAGGCCAAACATGCCCCAACAATCAGTGATAGGCCAAACGTGCCCTCAACAATCACCGATAGGCCAAACATGCCCCAACAATCACCGTGATAGGCCAAACGTGCCCCAACAATCACGTGATAGGCCAGAACTTGCCCTCAACAATCACGTGATAGGCCAAGTGAGTCCTCAGTGTAGTTTCATTATGCGCAACTGAGTTCAGCTGCCGTGCAGTAACAGGGTCTAGGTTCGTGCAGTCATTATAACAGACCCTGAGCGTATGCTGCAGGCCGTGAGCAGGCATGCGACAGAGAGGCTGCACGCTCACATGTCTTTGGTAAATTAAGTTATCGAATAAAAGCGGTGCCACTGACCTGGAAACAGCGAAAGCTCTTACGGTGAATCAGGAGACATTCTGGATTTTTTAATACATTTCGCTTCGGGCCCTGAAGTACAACTAAACCAACAAAATGAATAAGCATAAAACAAATAACGTTGAGGGGGGTTATGATTTATTGAGAAATCGATGCATGTGGTGCTTATCGACGTGTGCTCTCGGTTTAGTGCTATGGAAAAGAGATTTGTTCAGGCAAACCCATTTTAACGGAAAGCGAAATAAGAAGGGGGAAAAAAAACATTTCCTGAGCGGGTCGGCTCAGAGTCAAGACGGGGAAACGGCTGTGTAAATATCTATTGTTTTCCTTCTAGCGCCCTGCTCCTGTTCGGGGGGGGGGGAGATTCTGTGCCGCGCAGTGGTTGATTTTGGACTTAAATCAAGTGGACCGTCTCTTTAAATATGTGATTCATTGGTTAAGAGTTAATCCACCTCTGCACTCGGTGTAATTTGCCCAATGGAAGGAAAAACAATATGCCCTTATCTCCCGTGTGGAGAGGATACCGCCGTACCGCGCGAGCACAAGCGATCGCCCCACGGACAGCTGCTGACTGCCTGCTTTAGATAGCCGACCGCAATCAAAACAGTCCGTATTCCGTAACAACATGACCGCCCGCACTCCCTTATCCTGTGAAGAGAAATGTATTCCTTTATTATTATTATTATTATTATTAAAACGGGGGTGTGATCCTTAACGATTAGAGAGAGGAAATCTCAGATTGGATTTATTTCAAGGTCAAAGAGGTCAGGTTATCATAGCGGGCTACGATGGTTTGGTTAACAGTGCTTATCCGCCGGTGGTTGGCACTATGCTCCCAGCACAGACCCACGCTTTTCTAACTGGCCGCGCTTCCTGCACAGAAACGCTTCAAGCTTTTTTCGTTTTGAGACTCCCTACATTGACGACTTTGTGGCAGAGGGACCCCCCCCACCTCAACACAATGGTTCGCACCTTCAACCAACACTCACAACAGGCTGCAATGCAGTGGATGTTTAATATGTAACACTCATATGTGACAGCATGTCTAAAACAGGACTGTACACTGTGGATCTATATGAGACATGAGATTTAGCACGATACAGTATGATAATAACAGTGATTATACTGTGTCACCAAGGATGTGCAAATCACACACATCCTCACACACGTTTGTTTTTAATCTGCATACAATGTCATTTATTAAATATGGAACTATAAAAACATATTTATAAAAGGGAAAATATTTTTTCTGAGGACCCCCTGGGACTCCTTCCCGGACTCCCGGAGGGAACCCCAGACCCCGGTTTGGGGAACCCCTCCTGTCCTACTTCCCACAGTGCTAATCCCTGATCATTAGAAACGGTGTACATACTGTATCAAGGATGGTGGACGGTGGATATTATTGTCCTCCATTTCCATTAAAGAGGAAATCTCTCTCTCTCTTTCTCTCTCCCTCTCTCTCTCTCTCTCTCTCTCTTTTTTCTTTCTCCATCCCCTGACATGTTGTGGAATTTCCCTCAGGCCGAAGGGAAGTGGTGGTACAGGAGTTCTCAGGGAGATCTCTCTCCCTCCCTCCCTCTCTCCCTCCATCCCTCTCCCTCCCTCTCTCTCTCTCCCTCTCCCTCCCTCTCTCTCCTCTCTCTCCTCTCTCTCCCTCTCCCTCTCCCTCTCTTGCTCTCCTGACATGTGGAATTTCCCTCAGGCTGAAGGGAAGTGGTGGTACAGGAGTTATCTGGGAGAGGAGAGGAGAGGAGAGGTCAGCCACTCTGATAACGCTCTCTCTGAGAGATATGTGTAGAGAGGGGGTTATATCCATAAAATATGTTCCGTGAGCAACAGGATCAACCCAGGCACTACAACTTGAATTATTAAATGCATTTTGAATATTATTCAAATGTACAGGGGGGAAACTAAATAATTTTGTATTTTGCTTTAATCTCACAACACTGTGTTTTGCTGGGGGCAACATCATTTACAGAGATATGCTTCTGAACAGTAGGGTGTACAGTATATCAGATTTGCCCTTTATAATGAAATGGCATTGGTCCAACGCACAGAGAAATGTTTAGTGCTAAACCACCTGGAGATTCTGGAGCTGCGCCTGAGACAGCGTTTTCCACCACCATCAACAAAACACCAAATGATCGAATTTCTCACTGAAGAATTGGGTTTCATCCCTTCCAATAGAGTTCCAGACACTTGTCATTTTTGCGGCTCGTGGTGGCCCAACGCCCTATTAAGACACTTTATGTTTCCTTTATTTTGGCAGTTACTTGCACTCTGCCTCCCTCATTGTGGTAGGATCCTCTGTGTGCCGGGCGGGGGGGGGGGGCTAATTTAGTGCAGGGGAGGCCAGCAGGGACATGGGGGCTTTGCTTGCTCTGGTTGTGTCCTTGCTCATGGTTGGTAGGAGTGTTATATCTTCACAGCAGGAGTCAGCAGTCAGTCCCTGATTATTTTATAAAAATATGCCCCCCGCCCCTTTTTCTCTCTACAATTTTAATTCCCCAGTTGGGTCTCTCAAGTCACCACTTCCCCACTCCCACTACCCCACCCACACCAACACACTGGCCACTCCCACTTTCCCCACCCACACCAGCACACTGGCCACTCCCACCCACACCAATGCACTTTTCCCCACCCACACTCCACCCACACCAACACACACTGGCCACTCCCACCCACACCAATTCCCCTCCCCTCCCACTTCCCCACCACACGCACTGGCCACTCCCTCCACTTTTCCCACCCATACACCACTATTGCTTTCCCCACCCACACCAACACACTGATTTGACCAAATATAATTGTTGACCCACACCAACACACTGGATGGTCCACATTAAACTGGAGACCAAATATAGTTTTTGACTGGATGGTCACATTGAACTGTAGCCATATCGTAGTCTAGTAAGTTTCTCTGCATTCACAGTGTCTCAACATTTGCAGGAAGTTACCAAACTTACACTTAAAGCAACTCATTAGCATGCACTATTATTTCATCCCAGTGTTCTTGTCTTTTGCCAGAAAATGGCAAACAACCTTCACTTAGAATTAATATCGTACAATACATCAAAGCTGTCTTACTCGCTTTCATGTGTCCGCAGTTCAATAATATTTAGGGTTTGTTTCTTTTTATTTCCTGTCACACTTCCATATTTGGTTGTTTCGGATCATATATACTATATAGATATAAATATGAAGTGGTGGATTTGACACAATGAATTAACTGCTGCAGTTAATGGAAAGTATTTATCTTGTGGAATGACGTAGCGGAGCGTGAGATTTAGCCTCGTGAACGGGCGGGGTGACGCGTGTCGCCGCCTCGTACGTGCCTCCATCACGGTGCAGCTGCTCCCAGGAGGAGGCCCACTTACCAGCCCGCTCACTGCCCCCCTCCAGTCTCACTATCACAGCCCGCTCAGTGCCCCCCTCCAATCTCACTATCACAGCCCGTTCTCTCCCTCCCTTTCTCTTTCTCTCTCCCTCTCTCTCTCACTCACTCTTCTCTCACTCTCTCTCTCTCTCTCTCTCTATATATCACTCTCTCCCTCCCTTTCTCTTTCTCTCTCCTCTCGTGTCTCTCCCTCCCTTTCTCCTTCTCTCCTTCTCTCTCTCTCTCACTTGTGTCTCTCCCTCCCTTTCTCTTTCTCTCTCACTCTTCTCTCTCTCTCTCTCTCTCTCTATCACTCTCTATCCCTTTCTCTTTCCCTCTCTCACTGTCTCTCTCTCCCTCTCCTTTCTCTCTCTCTCACTCACTCTCTCTTCTCTCTCTCTCTCTCTCTATATCACTCGGTCTCTCCCTCCCTTTCTCCTTCTCTCCCTCTCTCTCTCTCGGTCTCCCTCCCTTTCTCCTTCTCTCTCCCTCTCACACACTTCTCTCTCCCTCTCTCCTTCTCTCCCTCTTTCTCTCTCACTCCCTCTCTCTCTCTCTCTCTCTCCCTCCCTCCCTCCCTCCCTCTCTTTCTCACACTCTGTCTCCCTCCCTCTCTCTCCCCCTCTCTTTTAATTCAGTTCAATTTTAAATTTAATTAAATATGCTTTGTTGGCATGAAATACAGAGGATAAATATTGCCAAAGCATAATATACATGTAGTTTAGAAAAAAAAATACAAGTTAAAAATAAAACACACATTTATCTCTAATTTATCTCTCCCTCTGTCTGTCTCTTTCTTTCCCTCTGTCGCTCTCTCTCTCTTCTCCCTCTCTCTCTCTCAGTTATCCTACCTCATTATTTTCTCCAATGTAATCAGGACTATTGTCTTGACAGTTATGCACATGTTGCAAAATCGTGTACAGAAATATCAAATGAAACAAATGAGCAAAATAGCATTATATTCCTTTAAAAGGGAGATGCCAGCTATGCAATACATACATGGTGAAATATGTGATTTTTAAAATCATACAGTGAATTCCTCTGTTATTCATTGTCCTGGTAGCCATTGTACTGTGCTACCTTGGCAACCAGATTTCACAATGTTGGACAATCTCAGTGACCAGGCCTTGAGTTTGAACATTATGGTATTCTTATGGATGCGTATATTACCTGGTTCCATGTTACGGTTTGATACATGACACATGAAGCTTTGATATGGCAGCACCGACGCATGCGTGTTGCTAAAGCGCGTGACACAAATGTCGATCAGCAGGGAGGCCATACCAGTGACACAATTCTGTGGTCGCTATGACCAGTTACATTGTAAAAAAGCTGAAATAAAGACTAAAAGTACATTCAAATACAGCAGAACACCAAATATGCCGTCCATGGTGCCATTTGACAAATATCATTTCTGAAAAGCAAAGAACAACAGACCCATCTCTCTAACACACACACACTAATGAAAGTGCATCCTCTTTCACTCACTCCATTGCTGCAGAACATGTCATATTTCCCATGTATGACCTCACTCTGCAATCGCTATTTTGTTGTAACCCCCCCCCCCTGCCCCAACCCCCCCCCTTACCCCCCCCCCCTGTTGTTGTGACATTCCTTTCCCCATCCACAGAAATCCAAACCCTTTTTATTTTATTTCAGCACTATCATTAATGCCACTGTGTGTGGGTGGTCTGGAGCCAGATAACCCTGATTAACCCCGGACCAGACTACTGTTACAAGAGTTCCTCAGCAGTAAACTTCAGCCCTTTTTTTTATTTTTTTCTTCACTAAATAAATATCTTAATAGGAATCCGTTGAGGCAGCCTCGGAGAGAGCGAGCGCTATGGTAACTCGGGCTTGATTCAAATGAATATTAATGACTCCTTGCACTGGGGCAGCATCTTTTCATTTCCCTAAATTATCATGCAGCGGCTACAATGAGCCAAAGCTCCCCTTATAATGACATTACGGAATTCCAGCTGTCAGACGGCCTCATATAATATAAGCTAAACACAATAAATCCGGTGGGCTGAAATGTGTTTTTTTCCTCCTTGCCTCGCATGCACTACTTAGTCTCAACTTGCTCAAACTTCTACTATAGCTATTCATTACTCTCGCTTAACGCGTCAACATCCCAAAGTTCCGAACCAAGATGTAAATGCATATTTTAAATATATATATATATATTAATAACTTATGGTGCATCAATTTAAATGGTACCACGCACTGTTCTCTTTATTATGTAGTCAAGATATTTTACCTTACAGTTGGAATTTACCGTGGCGTACAGGTAACTGACAAAATAGGGCTTAATAGGGTGATGGGCCGCCAGAACAGGCTAAATACACCTTGGCATAGATTCTACACATTCTACTCAAACCTCTTGATTGGTTCAAACAGGTCAATGATTGACAGCTCACTGCAAATCGACCCATTACAGAGTTCTGAAATCGCACTCTTCCATCACTGTTCTCCAGTCTCCAACACTCCAATATGGTGCGCAAATTATCTCGGAATTTCTCAGAGCTGCCTGCCCACCGAAGACCGAACATTCAAATGGAACCACCAAAACCCCCAAAAGTAAGAGAATCACAGTTAGTGATCATACGTTGTGCATTCTCGTTTTCATCCATGTGGGCCCAAATCCAGCTATGGCCTGTTAAAACCTATGCGACAAGAGCTACTTGTTGGGAAGAGTCAACAAGCTATTTCAATAATGTACAAAAACAAATGCCCGGGTTCCTGTTCCACCCATGCAATGACTGAATAATATAAATACCGCATTGGGCAGTGGTGCAGTATAAAACAAGGGAACTGGGCTTGTAACTGAAAGGTTGCAGGTTCCATTCCCAGGTAGGGCACTGCCATTGTACCTTTGAGCAAGGTACTTAACCCGAATTGCTTAATTAAATATTCAGCTGTATAAATTGATTCTACGTAAAAGAGATATGAACAGTGTAAGCAGCTCTGGATAAGAGCGTCTGATAATTTGAAGAAGTGATGAAATGCGAGTGTTTATTATTTTAACAGTTAGACATGTGCTCTGCAGTCATTGTTCATTGGATGCATTGGAGGATTTCCAAAGAATTTGTTTCAGATTTTTCCCCATTTTTCTCCCCAAATTGAAAGACAATTATACCCTTATTTCTATTACCCCTCCCCCCACTAACTCGCCGCCCATCTCTACGGGGCAAGCTAATATGACAGGTCGTGGGTTCCGTCTCGAAGGAGACGGAACCCACGACCCCCTTTCTGGAGACACCCTTACGTGCTTCACAGTGCCGGCCATCCTCCCCTAAACGACTAAACGAACAGGCTTCATCCAAACAAACCGACCCGGGTTTGATTTACTTATATTTTCTGGGATAGACTCATCTCGTAGGACAGCCCTCACCGTCTCCAGTTATTTCCTTTCATTGGCAGCTCTGTTGGGGGGTGAATTGATCAGAGCTGTCCGAGAGCACTCAGAGGGATGGGAGCGCGTGGGCCTACCAAAGCGAAAATGATGGTTTGGATTTGGGGAGCGAATGAGTCATCACTTCCAGTGATCAGACAGCGCTGAGCCATTGAGGGGCAGAGCCGTGGGGTGAAAACTCTTATTTGTTCTATGAGACTTGAGTCCTTAAACTGAACTTTTTTTTTTCCTTTTTATAGTTGCTAGTCACAAAACTTACCAGCAGAAAGGTTAAGTGAAACCTTGTTCCCTTAAAAGAGGTTAACATTCATTTAAACTATTTTTCTCCTGGGGTAAAATATTTTAAGTGTAAAAAGATTTAAAATGTAATATATATATATACTGTATATATATATATATATATATTTAAAAAAATTCTCCTGGGGTAAAATATGTGTAAAAATTATTTAAAAATGTATATATAGAGTGGATGTTTTTATTCATACCCTTGATGAACAAAAGAGATCATATACAATATAACTATATAAGTAATGAGATTTATTTTATGCTCAAAAATATTCTTTAACAATAATACATTGGCACAAACCACAATTGAACGGTTCACAAACAATTTTTTTCCCAGAAAAATCTTAGAATCACAAATATTCACACCCCTGTTATCAATATTTTGTGCTTCCTCCCTTGGCCATTATAGCAGCAAGTAGTCATCTTCTGTAGTGTCATATGAGGTTATGGAACTTCTTGGGGGAGATCCTCAACCATTCCTCCTTGCAGAAATGTTCCTTCAAATTCTTGGGTTGATGTTTGTGGACTGAGTTCAAACAACAAATGTTCAATTGGATTCAGGTCTGGAGACTGAGATGGCCATGTCAGGACATTGATCTTTTGCTCTCTCAACCATTTCTTACTAGCTTTGGATGTATGTTTGGGATCGTGGTCTTGTTGGAAGGTCCATCTGAGGCCATGGTGTAGCTTCCTGGCAGAGGGAACAAGTTTTTTGGACAAAATGTCTTGGTACATGCTGGAGTTCAAGGTTCCATCAATTTTAATAAAGGCCCCAGGGCCTGTGGATGCAAAACAACCCCAAAGCATTACAAATCCACCACCATGTTTCACCGTAGGCATGAGGTGCTTTTCAACATTACTTGCATTCATTGTACACCAAACATAACGCTGATGTTCATGTTCAAAAAGCTCAATTTTTGTTTCATCTGACCACAAGACACGGTTCCAGTTGTAGTTCAGATGTAGTTTGATGAATTCAAGATGCCTTTTTCGGTGAATTGTCTTCAAAAGAGGCTTCCGTCTTGCAACTCTTCTACACAGGCCATTGTCATGCAGGCACCACGTTGCGCCAAGATGGAGATCTTGAACTGTGCCCTTTGGACTTTTTGCCTCTCGAAACCTCCGTCTCACTACACGTGGGGGCAAGATAGACTTGCGTCCTCTACCTGGCAGGTTAGCCACTGTTCCAGTGGTACCTTTTTAGTGATTTCTTTGTAGCCATCTCCTAATATAAATATATATATATATATATACACATTTTATATATACATTTTACATTGCTCCAGATGTTTCTGAAATATTTGTTTGTTTTCAGGGACATATGAATGGCACACGCTAATACAAATGAGAAGACTAAACAAATAATAATCGCTTGGTCTTTAATTTCATACTTACTTACTAAATGTACTTACTAAATTGACACGATCCCTCTTGGCGATTCACTTGCCCTTATGGTGGGTGGATTTAAAGCAGTTGATCCTGGATTTGCTCAGATGGTCAGGATTACCGCAGATACCCGCGAGGGATAATCCGGACGGCTTTTCTCCGTTGATTAGTTGTCACTCTCGACAGAGTTAGAACGAGCGCGAGTGATGAGTGTGAAGGTTTCTTTTTCCCTCTCGGTGCACGGCTTAAAATAATCACGTAAATGCACGAGTGACAGGCGTAGATAATTATAATAACAATAAACAATTGGGATTAGGCGAGCACAAGGGCAGAAAAAAGCACTGTGCTTCATGCGTCACTCATTTGTGTCAAACTGAACGCGTGGCGTTTCTACACAAGCGTATATTAGAGTTTTCGTCCTTTATATACGCCATGTACACATGTTGCATGATGACGCGACCAAGACACCTACACATGCAACTGACATCTAAAGTTCAACACCACTCACTGCTGACTGACACATTGTCAGCTGATTCCTGCATTTTAATATTTGACCAAGTGTACCTGTGCACCTGTGTACTTGTTCATTCCCACATACAGGAAAATGACAAAATAAAGGAAACGCTTGAGTAAATGAAGGGTTCTGGCGGGTCTGTTATGGTGTGGGGTGCATTTTCCTGGCATGGTTTAGGTCCACTCAAACCCTTGGAGGGCAAGGTAAATGCCAATAAACACAAAGCCATTCTGAGTGATCACCTTCATCCTACGGTGAAGCATCTCTATCCTGATGGGAGTGGTCTCTTCCAGAATGACAATGATCCATCCATAGGACATGAGTGGTCACTGAATGGTTTGACGAGCATGAAAACGATATGCCATGGCCATCTCAGTCTCCAGATCTCAACCCAGTTGAACACTTATGGGAGATTCTGGAGCAGCGCCTGAGACAGCCTTTTCCACCACCATCAACAAAACACCAAATTATGGAATTTCTTGTGGAAGAATGGTGTTGCATTCCTCCAATAGAGTTTCAGACACGTGGAGACACATTGAAGCTGTTCTGGTGGCTTGTGGAGGCCCAACGCCCTATTAAGACACTTCATGTTGGTGTTCCTTTATTTAGGCAGTACAGTACCTGTACATGCTATTGGACAAGGAAGTGAAAGTGTACCCCGATGACAGCAGGTGCGAGTCCCAGGTGGAGGTGAGGCACTGCTGTTGAGTGTGAGTCTGAGCTGCTTCAGCAAGCATCCAGCTGTATGAATGGATGGTTTTAATATACTGTATATATATATAAGGTTATGTAAGTTGCCTTTGAACATCATCTGCTCAGCAAGTTTTTTTTTGTAAAACAAAAAACAAAAAAATCTAAACTCCAGGTTTTAACGAGTTATCAGCTGCAACTGGAGGAAGCAGCTCTTGGAAGTGCATCCCTCACACAGACTGATTGAGTGTCTGATTGTAACTGTGCGCCTCAAAACGTTGAAATACATTTTTTTGTTTGGAAATTAATTGAAAAGCTTGTGGGGGCATATTTGTGGGGAAAATCACATCTTTCCCTTCAGATACGTCACTGCCAGGCAATATTTTAAGAGCAAAATATTTATACACGCAAACCCTTCACTCCTTACGTAACAATTGTGACACCAAAATGAAATGCGTTAAACAAAATTATGATTTGGACTGACTGACTGACCCATTGAGTGAGTGGCTCTAACAGCAACAAACACTTTAGCACTTGTGTCCATACATTCATTCATTATCACATTGCATTACATTATTTCATTCATTATTGCCTTGAATTAGAATGCGGTGCACTAGTGTGGTTCGCCTGTAATTACATCTAGCATTGATAATCTAACATAGGCTATCTACACGTAAACTACGCAAAGTGCATTGTGGGAGAGATTCGATGAAGGTTTAGTAACGTACACGCTCCTCTGTTCCTCTGCTTCCGTGTCTGGTGTCTAATACACTACACTAGCATCAACTACACAACAAAACTTCAGACCCACGACAGTGTACCTGTCGAAATGAAAAATGTCCGTTCATTGTCTCACGCCCCTGGCCTCAATAGGCTCGGTATAAACCACCTGCTACACCTGCTCGTGCCTATCGATTTAAACCCCGCTGACGTCACCTCAACATCCGCAAAGCGGCTCGCCCAGAACGCCAAATATTAGTTCATTATCTCCGTAAATCTATAACTACAATGATGGCGCAACGGCACGATAGAAAGCCCCGGATGTGGGGAACAGAACCACACAAAGTTAGCGGTCACGGGGCACTTATCTTACCCATCAGCACGCGGTGTGGTCCAGCAGGCCGTGCAAACCCAGTGCATTACCATCGCTGGCCCCTGCGGTCTTGAAAACAGGAAAGGGGACAATCGCAGTGTATTCGCTCACAGGGTCACTCGCAATAAGGGGGTGAGTGCCTCCTGCTACCCCCCCCCACACACACCCCCCCACCCCCTGCCCCCTCCCGAAGCTGTGATCTGTGGGCGCACACATTCATCCCCGAAGTGCTAAGCATCTCCCGTCGGCATCCTTCATTTTTCTCCGTAATGAGAGTTATAAATCAGCATAAACGTGCTGCCGAAGATCTCTCCCCTGCGCCCGGCCTTATTTTGCCGCTGTCATACTTGGGGGAGGTAATTGAAAGTAGAGATCGCGCTCGCACGAGAATGTTAAAACGGACTTTTCTTCTTTTTTTTTTATTCCACGAGAAAAAAGAAAAACCTGATCTGTTTTAAAGTCATTTTAAATATGGCTTAATTTTATTTTGATTTTAAAATATCATTGAGTGCATTCATTCTTTGCAAACAAACATTATAGACGTGTTAAAATCCAGAAACAGAAATATATAAATGCCTGAGCAGTTACTGTACAAAACAGTAGGCAGTGTATCTATCCAGTGCGAACAAACAGAATCTTTTCAGACCAGAGTAGTGGCAGAGAACATATACTAATTACAAGAAAATTAAAGTGAGGAAGTTAGGCGCTTATCTTTTCGCAAAGCTTCTTAGAGTCTTTCAAAAAAATACACGAACGAAACAGCAATTGTCCCCAGTGATATATAACGATTAAAATGTTGTACTTCACAAAGGATTAACCGTTTTCAGTTTGCGGTTAGAAAGCGTACAACCTATCAGTAGGACTGCAAATTGCGCTGGGAAAGTTCAGCATGTTAAATATTCATGTTCATGGCCACGGTATGTACACGTAAATATTATGCCAGACACGTGACTGTGTACAGAACCCCATTTCCACGGTATCATTAGTGTAACGTATCACTGCCTGACTGGGCATGGTGCGAGTATGCAGTATTTATTAAAACAACATATGTCTGCTTTATGATTTTTGCCATGCCTCCGTTCTTTGACCCAGGACATCAAAGGAAACCGCCCTCCCTCTGCCGTTGTACTGTAAACAGTCCGGACATGTTTAGCACATTGTTAACATGCACCCGGCACTGAAATATTATCAGGAGTTTACGGTACAGTTATAATTTAAAATGTACGTCTGCAACTTGACCAAAAAAAAAAAAAAAAAAAAAAAAAAAAAATATTCATAGGCTATATATATTTGTAATTATTGCTAGAAGGAATTTGAAAGTAAAACCAGGGGAAGGTATTTTTGTGGACATTCCACGCACGCACACATGTCAAAGCAAATGGTTCCGCGCAATGCTGATTCATAGGGGCCTGGTGCTGTATGACTGGCATGGTAATTTTCCTATACTTCCTCATAGACTCGCCCAGGTGTCTTTCACTGCGGTGCAATGACCCCGGTTGCTGGTACACCAGAAAAAGAAACAACGGCGTTCCTTTCTAAACCTGTCTCTCGTGTCTGTGGCCTTCAATAAGCGTGTGAGGAAAATCTGAAACATTGTCAAGCAGCGGAACTACAGCTGTGACCTTCGCGTTGCTCTGGTAGTCTCAGAGCGCTATCCACGATCACGGCCACGCGCTCACTCGCCAAGCGCGAGGACTGGATGCAGTCTGTAACCGCCTCACAACTTTGAAAATACACATACATAAAATACAGTTTGTGGGGAAATAATTGAGCAAAATCGCACATTTCCCCGCAACTAAGTCAATGGCCTGTCAGGAAATGTTTTAAGAGTGAAATATGTCTACACCTAAACCCCTTCGCTCCTGACGTGGAACTTTGTGACACCAAAAATTAAATGCATAAAACAAAATTATTATTTTTCTCCCCCCTAGCGGTGCTTTTTTAATAATAAAAGTGTAGGCTGTTAATTTAGAGTCTGGGACAGACTGTACAGTATGTGTTGGGGCGTAGATTAAATAATATTTAAAACACCATGAAAACCTCCGCAGCTCACTTTATTTATTACCATGACAACACGGTCTCGTGTACGCTGGTGCGAAGGAACGCATTGTGTGACCGGGGAACTTTAAGGCTATCATATTTCAGCACAGCAATGATTTACCATCAGCAGTAAAACACGATGTTTTCATTGGTTACCTTTTCCCAGCCTTAATGTTTCCAGTGGGAACAAGTTTGTATGTGTCCCATTCACCATTACAGTAATCAAAATGAAATTCGTAATATATATAGGCCTATATAGAGTTTATATATAATTTCCGCAATATTCACTGTCAAATATATCATAACATATGGTATTACAGCAAGGTCTCACTTATCGCGGTTTCGCTTAGTGCGGAATTCGCTTTACACGATTTATTTTTTGTGACCATGTTCCAATTATATGCGGCATAATTTCACTTCTCGCGGATTATGTAGGCTATTGTTGCCAAAAAAAAATGTTCGCGCCAAATTGAGGGCAACGCCGCAGACGCAACAGTGCCTCGCTGGCTGCCATCCCGTGCGCATCGTTCGCTCGTGTTTCTACATTGTTCAAACCATTTATAGAGTTTATAACAAACCCCTATTAAGAATGAGTGGTAAACGAAAATGTGAATCTACCACTGCTAGTTCGAAACTGAAGAGAAAGGCCATTTCATTAGAACAAAAACTTGAAATAATTAATAAATATGAAGCTGGTGCTACGAAGGCTAAAATAGGGCGCGATTACTCGATGAATGAATCGACAATACAGATCTCGGAGTGCAGCTGGGTTTTCGTGAGATTGACAATCAATCCGTCAGAGAATTGCTACAATCTCATGATGAAGAACTGACAAATGAAGATCTTGTTGAGATGGAACAACAGCGGGCGTATGAAGAAACAGATGCCGAAGAGGAAGAAGCTCCACCAACGAAGGAATTCACAATAAAGAAACTTGATGCATTTTTTCGTGATTATGAAAATGTAAAACAGAGATTAATGGATGACGATCCTGACCTTGATCGTGCAATGAAAGTTTGTCGAGAAATGGATTCTGTAATTAGATGCTACAAACAAATGTATGAAGAAAAGAAAACATTAAAACAAACATCTCTTTTAACTTTTTTGAAAAAGGAATAAACCCTTCCATTTTTATGCATATGTTTGTACCTATTTGAATAAACTTTTCAAATTAAAAACTGGTTTAGGCTACTTCATTTACCTTTGTAATGCAACATTGCAGCATTTTACATGTTAAAACAGCCCCGTTTAGTGCGGTTTTTGCTTATCGCGGTGTTCTGCATGCACCAATTAACCGCGATAAGTGAGACCTTGCTGTATTGTATTTAGAATGGTTTATACATGTGGTCTCACCAAGCTTGTTTTATGTCTATTTTCCTTGTCTAAATACACAGTAATACAGACACATTAAACCTGATTTCCCCGTATTTGTCACGTGTGTTTCAGTTCATTGTTTAATTTCCAGAAATCCCTCCAAATGGAGGCTTTTATGGGGGGGATGAATGGATCAATATGCGCATGAGCAATACTGGTTGAAAGGGGTTGCGTTTCGGTGGTCAATAGAATGCATTTTTGTTTTGCCTAAAACTCGATGCTTTATTCATAGCGTATTCCAGTCAGTGGCTTTCCAACCACTTAGTGTTTTTCATCCTTATGTCAATAAACCCCTCTAATGTCCCAGGCAGGTAGGGGCAGTAAAAACAGAGGAAGAGGGAGCCTGAGTGGATTGATTGATTTAAATGTTCTCTCCCCCACCACCATTTTTGCTGTAAAAGCATATCGCTTTTACTGTACGCTCAGCCAATCGCTGCTCACGCCTTCAGTAAGCACAGCAAACCAGTTTCCAGTAAGTAAACTCAAAGCTGCGACTCGTTAGTTTCCGGGTAATGAGAACTCCCACATAAAACAAACAAAAAAAACCATGCTGCACAGTTCATGATGGGGTACTTTTGACGTATGTTCCCAATTTACCCTATTGTAGGGATGCTTCTGTGGGACTTAAAACACACTTAGATCGCTCTCTGAGGAGAAGGAAACTCCCAGGGAAACACGCTGAGCTTGCAGAGTTTTAATAAATCAACGTGCCTTGGGGCGCTGACATGGTTGGTGCCTTGGTGGAGTTGGGCCCGGTTTATTTTTCCACGTGAAATGATCACCAGGACGGACAGCTCTGATCGCCTCTCCCAGAGCGGCGTTATTATCCGACATGGGGGGGGGGGGCGGGAAGGCTTTCGTCGTGACAGTAAAGGGGGTTAGTCAGTGGCGTGCCAATCAGAGGGAGAGTAAAGCTGCGCAGCTTTGCGGAATCCCGGGCCCACACTGACTTCAAATTACTGAAGGAAAAGATGGCACGGCTCTCTCAGGAGGGGCCTGCGTGCGTGCCGTCTGCCTCGCATGCAATTCCTTCTTTTTGTTTAAGAAGTTGGAGCCCCCACCCCGCCCCCCCAGCTTGGAGCTTGACCCTTCCCCCTAGGAGGAGACACAATCTTCGCTGTCATAAATTATCCAGAGAAGAACTGCAGACAGGAGCACAACACAAGACTGACGACTCTGAGCTCCTTGGTAGACAAAGCATGTTCAGACAGCCAGCATCAAATTTAGAATCGTTTTTTTTTACGTGACATCTGCTCCAGCGATGGCCACGGGTAAACGTAGCCTACATATTTACGCACGTTCTCTGTAGGGTTTGATACACACCAAATGCACTGTACAACAACCTTGTCCAAATATAGAGTAGACGATTATTTTAGTCGATTCTGTGCTGGGAAATGTATACATATGTAATAATGACCTCATTACCACCTGGTAAGTTTTTATTTGGGAACGCGTATTGTGTACTCCTCTGCGGGAAAGCACATTTACCCAATCACCGTCGCCGTCTGAAATCAGTCAATCAGTCGATGGTAAGACTCGCAATCTTCACACGGATGTAAACACAAGGAATCACTGCCACAGCTGTTCCCTAATCCTTCTGTAAATCTCTTCGGTTTGCTGTCCTGATACAAATTTCCTTCGCATGTATTTCCAGATGATTCCATTAGTGCACAGTGCAACATTAACATGTGCCACCCCGGAGACGAAGAGGCCACAGTCTGATTGGAAAATAGTTCTGTCAATCAAAGTTTCTTCTGCGTGACCAATCGCGCTGAACCGTGGTGAGATGCCCACATGTGCCACAGAATGAGAAGACTGGAGAGTGATTACCTCCCCATTCAAATGCTAGGTTCTTCTGTCAACACCAATTTAATTGAGATTATTATAGTTATGATGTGCAATACAGCTTTTCTGTAAAACTGTCCTTCTATTTTTTTTGTATGAATCCAGTAAATGTGTTATTTGAAATAATGAGAGAGAGAAAGCTAGTGTTTGTTTATGCATGTATATATGTATGTGTGTATGTGTATATTGGTGTATGTGTGAGTGTATCTGTGTGTGTATATTGGTTTGTATGTGTGTGTGTGTGTGTGTGTGTATGTATTAGTGCATGTGGTTGTGCATGTTTGTGTGTGTGTGTGTGTGTGTGTGTGTGTGTGTGTGTGTGTGTGTGTGTGTGTGTGCACATTAATGCATGTTTGTGTATAGTGGTGTGTATGGGTGTATGTGTATATTGCTGTGTGTCTATGTATTAGTGCATGTGGTTGAAATAAGAAAATAACTTTCAGAACTACAGTCTGGTGTGAGTGGCATGACACATTAGCTACAAGTCACTTCCAAAATAAAGGAAACATCTACACAAAATGCCTTAATAGGCTGTTTGGCCACCACGAGCCACCAGAACAGCTTGAATGTGCCTTGGCATAGATTCTACAAGTGTCTGGAACTCTGTTGGAGGGATGCAACACCATTGTTCCATGAGAAATTCCATCATTTGATGATTTGTTGTTGTTGGTGGAAAACACTGCCTCAGGCGCCTCTCCAGAATCTCCCATAAGTGTTCAAATGGGTTAAGATCTGGTGACTGAGATGGCACATACTTTATATCATTTTCATGCTCGTCAAATCATTCAGTGACCACTCGTGCCCTGTGGATGGAGGCATTGCCATCCTGGAAGAGACCACTCCCATCAGGATAGAAACGTTTCACCACAGGATGAAGGTGATCACTCAGAATGGCTTTGCATTTATTGCCGTTTACCCCACCAAGGGGTTGAGTGGACCTAAACCATGCCAGGAAAATGCACCCCACACCATAACAGAGCTGCCCGAACCCTTCATTTACTCAAATGTTTCCTTTATTTTGCCAGTTACCTGTATGTTTGGAATAGAACTGATTTACAAGTCATCCTCTCAAGAAAGGAGAATTTTGTGGGAAGAATGATGTTTCTCATCATTCCTCCCCAAAGGCCTCTGTTTGCTGAGTGTAAAGAATCAGCATATTGACATAAGCATTACTCACAACGAGAGTTTGGTGTAACTCTATCCATGGACATAGCATTATGCTACATGCAGACAAAGCCATAACCAAATAAAAAGTGACAGTTATTGCAGGTGACAGCTCCCGAACACTGAGTACGCAAACTCAAGATACGTGGGAAGCAAAAGTGAAACAGATGCTGTTCAATGGCAAGCATGTGTGCACGCCCACTGCAATCGCTTCGAAACGGAACGATCAAATGTGCTCATGCCATTCTGTATCTTAACTGCTCCCAACCTCGCTGGAACATCGGGTTTGGTGAGACTATTCGTTTTTCCGGGTTACATTTCAGGCGTTTAGCAGACGCTCTTATCCAGAGCGACTTACAATGATTGCATTTAAGATGGCAAGAATAATCACTGCTGGAGCAAGAGATCAGCACGGCAACAGTGCCGACGGACGCCATCGTAGACAGATGCGCATCACACCTCCAGAAACAGGGAGAGACAAGATAGTACCTTTTTAATGTAGTCAGTGGTAGTGGAGTCTGAAGAGGTGGGTTTTTAAGTCTCTTGTGGAAGATGGCCAGTGATTCTGCGGTCCTGTCCGAGTGCGGAAGATCTTTCCGCCACCGGGGGGGACGGGTTGCCGGGAGCGGCTGCCGGGTGCCCGAAGGGACGGGACAGACAGTTGGCCAGAGGAGGCAGAGCGGAGGGGTCTAGCTGGGGTGTAAAGGCCTCTACACGCTTCTGCGTAACTTCTTCGCGGTTCGCGCAATGCAACAATGTCTGCAATTTATACCTCTGCAAAGGCTATGCGCAGCCTATGCAACATGGTGTCCTTACACTTCTCTACACTAGTAGGCGTCAATGTATTGAACAAGGTCGGTAAAGTTCTTGAAAGCAGGGAAACTCCTTTCATTGTTTCCAACTTCCGGATCCTGCAAAACAACAACAATAATACGAGCTGGTTCATTTTATATACCATGTCGAACAAATTGTGCTAGAGCTGTCTATATCATTAGCTACGAGCTCGATGAACTCTGACCTATGAACTATGACTATGACAGCTCCGCCTCCATTCGCTAACCAACCAATCAATGATGCGCGACATCTACAAGAGCGGTCTGAAGTGTCAGGAGGAAGGAGGGAGCAGCCCCCCCCGAGGCCTGGTATTCATTGGTACCTTTTCTCTCAGTGAGCAGAAGTTTAAATCTATATCAGAGATAGAAATGGGTCTGGATTCAGACAATGTTTGTCCTTGAGTGTGACTTCCAAATAAATGGAGGTGTAACTTTTCTTTCTTCTCAAACACAGTTTGGAAAGTTAATTAAGGGTGACTGAGTGCTGAATTTGCCGAAACTGTGTTTGCGAAGTAATAACGGAACACTCGCATTTATTCACCAGTCACAGTTAAGGACAAACGCTGACTGAATCCATGCCAATTTTTCTTCTTTGACGAAAGGCAAAATTTTGATGAGCACATTCCGAAAACATTTTACACATCCCAAAACTGACTTTCCAATGGTTTTGTCATTTGTTTTTTTGCTTTTAAATGGCTATTTTTACACTTCTTTATAGTTGTGAATCATCCTCAATTTCGTGAATCAGAAAAGTGCCATGGGGCTGAACCATCCATTCAAGTTGTATTCCACACAGATTATTGTCAGGGGAAATTAAATGTGTTGAGTTATAGTGGCGTATCAAAAGAAGAGGCTTTTCCTCCAGGCTTCTGTGCACCCTTATATTAACTGTCTTTTGGGGTGCCAATGTGAAGTAAAAAATTGGCAGTGGTGGAATGTTTGCCAGAGTCCACAGAAGAGAGGACGAGGCAGGTCAGCAGACACACGCTCTCACATACACACAAGTATGACACACACACACACACACACACACACACACACACACACGCACACGCACACGCACACGCACACACACACACACGCACACACACTCACACGCACGCACACACACGCACCTCCCTGCAAGTAATTGAATCTCTTGCTGGACCAAAGGAGTTTACGATGAAGCTGGTTTCCTCCTCCAAACAGATGATCATTATTACTACCCGTACGAGTGGGAGGGGGCATTCTGACAATAATTAATTCATTTAATGGCCCTTAAGCGATTGTTATAAAGCACATGTTTGGTCCTGATTATGTGTACCTGCTCACTTGCTTGACCTTCATTTGCATTTTCAATTCACATTCGATCTGCATATTTTGTACAGGGCAGCGTCACAGTGCGCTATACTCGCAATAGACCCAAACTCCTAATAATTGCAAATCCCATTGATTATAGTGCACTCTCTGCTCAAACTGAAATAACCTCACAACAGCCCATAATACACATCGTCACCTTCTTAAAATAAAGTCATATTTTCAAGTTTTTCAAAAAACAGAATAAACTGAGCCAAATATAGAATATACGATATTTATTAATCATTTCACACAAAAAGGTTATGACAATATATGACGATTGACATACGAATGACGCTGTCTGTCAATTATGTAACATAAGAGGATTAGATCACTTAGGCCAATTTACGAACATGCCGTTATGACTTGGAGAGACTAAATTGGATCGGACCCAGGACTGGACCATGGGGGACACCTGTAGCAAGATTGTTGAAATTGGATTTGACATTTTCTATTTTAACACACTGAGTTCGATGAGAAAGGTATGAGTTGAACCAGCTGGAAGTGCACGATGAGAAATTGAATTGACCAAACTTAGACTGTAGCATTCCATAATTGACTGTATCGAAGGCTTTCCGAAGATTTAAAAAAAATGGCGCCAACAACACCCCCATTGTCTATTAGTGACTTAACCCTTTCAACAAAATAGACAATTGCAGTTTCTGTGGAGTGATGGGCTCTAAAGCCATTTTGCATAGGATGCAGGAGCTGACAAGAGTTGAGATGAGAAATCAATTGCTCTGCCACAAATTTCTCAATAACCTTGGACATGATCAGAAGTATGCTAATTGGTCTATAATTTGATGCAGAATGAGGATCAGCACTTTTAAAAATGGGCACAACAACTGCAGGTTTCCACTGTTTTGGAAATATCCCCTGAGATAAGGAGATATTGACAATATGGGTAATTGGTTTTATTAAACATTCAAGATCCTTGATCATAACAGAGTCCATTTCATACACGTCCTTTGAATATTTGGGTTTCAGTGAATCAATTATTCACTACCTGCGATTCCGACACTCTTTCCAAATTGAAGGTGGGTAAAACAGAGTTTGCTGCCATGACACTATGCTGCTGGTGTGGAGGAAAACTGTTGGCAATAGTTGTTACAGAATCTACAAAGTAATCATTTAAGGCTTCAGCCACATCAAATTACTTATTTGTTAGAGTGCCATTAATCCTTAGTTCAATGTGTTTTCTAACACTATTCTGTTCAGTTAATTTCTTTATTTGCTGCCATATGATTTTAGAGTTTCCCTTGGCATTTTCTATTATTGCGAGAAAATAATTTGCTTTGGCTTTCCTAAGCTCTTTTGTTACTTTGTTTCTTATTGAGGCAAATTTCTGCCTATCAGTTGTTAGTTTAGACTTCAGTGATGTTTTTAGGGCCTGGTCTCGTTCTTTCATAATTTATCCATGGGAGGGAAGACCTTCTATTTTTGCATCTAAACTTTTTAGAAAATGTTTTAATTGTATCATGTAGTTTTTCTGTAAAGCACTGGCTAATATATTCCAAGTCATATGATTTCAGCATGTCATCCCACTTCTGCACAGCATTTTTAAAGTCTCCCTTTTTATTCTTTGGTATCCATACGGATTCTGAGCTCTGACTGAAGCTGGAAAAATTTCTCCATTCACTTTTCTTGCCATTAAAATCACATTTCAAATCAAATCAGATCTGACAGGCCTGTTATCATGTTATATGATTTTATTATTCTGTCTAGCATATTGCTAAAAATTAGATCTATCTGGGTGCAGGAGGAATGTGTGATTCTGGTTGGCCCTTTAACTATTTATGAAAGATTAAAGTCGTCAGTAACTTGTTTTAGATGCCTTTTTGAGGACTTGTCTTCCCAATTTACATGAAAGTCCCCCATAACTATAACCTCCCTATTAAAATCACATTGTTGCAATAATTCTCTAAATTTTTCAGCACGATAGCACAATAAGAGTGAAAGATACCTCTGGAGAAAGTTCAATGTCTATTCACAGTCTATGAAATTGATTTCATTACACCTTATGGTTTCCTTAACATAACACAGAACACCACCACCCTTTCCCTGCTTGTGATCATGTCTAAACATGTTAAATCCATGCACATTTATTGCTGTGCACGGATAATTTTCATTCAGCCATGATTCAGACATCCCTAAATAAACAAAATTTGAATCTAGTAAGAGATTTTGTACCTGTTCACATTTAAGCCTGGTGGTAGCTGAGCCGCTGCTGGGGCCTACGCTAGGCCTGGTGGTAGCTGGACCACTGCTGGGGTCTGGGCTAGGCCTGGTGGTAGCTGGGCTGCTGTGGCCTCCCCCCATACTGGTGGATGGTACAGGTAGACCTGCTGCGGACCTGGGCTGAAGGTGAGCCACCACCGCTGCAGGAGTTGGGCTGCTGCTCTGCCCAGGGCCTGGTGGAAGCTGGGCTGCTGCTGGGGCCTGGGCAAAGCCTGGTGGTAGCTGGGCTGCTGCCATGGCCTGGGTCCAACCCTGTTGTTGGGGTTTGGCCTGGTGTTGGCAGGGCTGCAGTTGTGGCCTGGGCTTTGCAAGGTAGCTGACTGTTTGCTAATAGGCCAGGATTCAGTTGTATATCCCCACTTAGTAACAACAAAAATAACAGAAAGCTGTAAGCATGCCATTTGCTTTTTTTGTTTGCTGTCTTTTTTACTAGAAATGCCATTGTAAACTTATTTCTGCCAGAAAATGGAATAAGTAACTAAATGTCCATGTCCAAAAAAAATGTATCTCGGTATATCATTCAAAGGAGCAGAATGTCCAAGAGTAGTTGATGATTGATCCCCTGCCACGCAAAGGCCTTGTGTTGGTGGAACAAGCAGAAGCCACAAGCAAAGTAATAGTATCCAAACACAGCTATTTTCACTGTACCTGTTGGTTGAATCTTGTTTCAGAATCCAGTGTTTCTTTGAGTTGAAACATTTTTGTTGAAAAACATCAGCTAAAACGAATAGTATCTGAATAAAAAAAGTTAAATAAAAGGACAGTTGTGGAGCCAAACAAACAACTCCTGCTCTCGGAAGCCATCTTGACAGATGGGAGGGGCCAAAAGGGATTGTGGGATTTGGAGTCACAGTGAATCTGCTCTGCGTCAATGTCAAATCAAACGCTGAGGAGGCATGTGCCTCTCCTCACTTCTCCCTCCAGCTCTTCTTTGCTGGGTTTTTATTGTAACTAACCCATTTCCATTTAAAACAATTTCTCCCCTGAATCTTCATTCTCAGTCATCTTGAACGATGTCTAATTATGTGGCAAATTGTCGAAGAAGTGATGACACTCGACGGGCATGACATGTTTCATGGACTGAAGGTCCCGGAACTTCCTCTCCTTGATTGGCAGAGCACGTGGAAACATTCTAACCCATGCCATCGGCTCATTTGGCACCTGTACCCTCTGTGGCAGTGCTTCCCACGCAGAGTTCTCCGAGAAGGATAGCTTGCAATGGACCCTGCCATCACTGCCAAACTGAAGAGCCCGCAAATCATGTACAGTCGGATCTCCAGCTTTTTCACCTGGTCTGATGCTCAAGAAGTAAGAGCCATTCAATTTCAGGATTTCATCATGCTTGACCACCTTCACACGGTAGGGTGATGGTCTGATCCTTGCAGTCTGGAGTATGATCACGTAGTCTCTCGGGGTGATGATATCCGTAATCATTTTGCGTTCAATGGTGCTACGCATGCTGTCACACTCCATTTGTGTGTGACCTGCAACAAGATACTTCTGTGTTATTAGTACCCCAGATTTCCTGGCAAGCTCGGAAAATGCATTCGCCACATTTGCATTGCGGTTCTGATAACCGCAACCATCACTCCACACTACTATCTCCTTGATTTCTGGATGGTCTTTGATCACACCTTCAAAATGGCGATATTGAAGGTGTGCGAATACCTCGCTACTGAGGTCGCCCTCCGACTCGTCCCAAATATAGCAGTACCCTTCCTTTGATTTCAAGTCCAAGAGGGTAAAGTTATGGACCTGCAGTTTCGTTTTGTAATACAGGCAACCGGCTCGGGTTTTTGGACACAGCAGCACGGCTTGCAAGTCCATTGTCCAAACGGACTTCTCATTGTTCGCAGAATCCTTGTCGTGGGATTTCTCTTGCCTCGCTTCATCTTTCTGGTTCACATGCGCATCGTATTCGGCCTTACTGATATCCCGTGCTTGAATGAAACACAAACATCACACTGATCTTTTCGCGGAATGAATACAGAATACTTTCCTTTATGGAACACATCTGTGAAATGTCGTATCCCGATGGCCCTCACTCCAGCAGTTGCAGCTGCCTGTTGATATTCCCGAAGTAGTTGGGAGATGGTTATGCCTGGGTAAAGGAACTTCTTGTCTTTGTAGGTCGCTGCGCTTCTGCAGTAGTGGGAATCAACAGTGGGCAGGTCCTTCAACCAGTCCTTAAGGAAATCTGTGACGTCAGTTTCCAGCTTTGCATGCTTGCCACTCTTGTGTCCAGATTTAGTTGGCGGGGCTGCCGCTTGTTTGTCATGGTCGATGGTGTCTTCGTTCAGCCAGTGTGTAATGGTTCTTTCAGGGAGGCCAAGTGTAGAAGAAAAAAGTGCCTTGCACACTTTACGAGTAATTCCATCCTGAAGTGTCAGTTGGTAGGAAAATGATGAATTGCGCCTGGATCCCTCAGCAACTTTCTTTTGCTTTATGGCAACCGTTGTGACCAAAGTGGTGACGTATAACCGACGTTCTTCCCAGGTGTCCATTGACCAAACTTTCTGAAATATCCACTGCCTCTGCTCTTCTGTAACGGATTGGCAGTCTCGAGTCGTGACTCGTTGACAGAACTTCGAATTGCAGGGAGGACCCATAGCCTTCGCAGTTATTTCGTTGCCACTTTTGGCCTTGTATGGCATTCCTTTGAGACGTTTCTCCTTGAATTCATTTTGCTTCCATGTTTCTGGGCTGAGGTGTTTATGCCGTTTCCTTTTGACCGTATTGTTTTCATCAACGTCCTCATTCTCTAGATGAGGACCATGCTGTTCTGGAGTTGCTGCCACCATGGCTAGGCTGTCTTCATTTTCAGGGGCAGAGGACTCATCTGAGGGTGGGTTATAGTCTGGATCTCTGATAACATCATCATCATCTGTGTCTTCTTCATGGTGTGGACGCGTCTGCTTGGCATCTTCAGCAACACTCTCTTCTTCAATGGGAGTGTTGAAGGTATTGTCTGCTCCATCTGAAACAGGGTCTTGGCCTGGTACATGCTGCTCCATCTCTGTAACTAGTAACTGTAACTGTAATTTTCAGTAACTTCCCAACCACTGCTAGCTTCACGGAGCTAGCTATTTCGTGTCTGTAACCCACTGGGAGGCTTCGTAATTGAACTATAACTTGTGAAAGTAAAAGACTAAATAACTACGCAACATTTATAGCCTAGCCTATATTATAGTAAACCTTATCACTTACCAATAGGGGACGAGCCCTGAGTCATGGAAATAACTTCATTTATCCAGTAGTTTTTCTTGCTTCTTGAAGCAGCCGCCGATTTGAAAGCTTGTAAAATTGTTTAAGTCACATTGTCTTGTGACTTAGGCAAAAAATAAAACAGCCTAAGTCACACTCTTGACGTAGGCCATTATACTCCCAGGGTAGGAACAGCATGATCTTTTCAATTAAGGATGTAGGCAATTTTACCAGAGGTGGCCAGCATCATGAAGAGATGACTTAGGCAAAAAAATAAATTTCCTCAAAAAATGACTTGGGCCATTATTTTAAGAAGGTGACGACATGTAGTTATGCGGAGCTGATCATATTCCGAGCTCGCTCGTAAACCGCAGTAAAACAGAAGAAAACCGTTTTTGCCTGAGCCTCAAGCATTTCGAGTTGAATGATATATGACGCTCACATTTCTCCAAGCTCTATGCAAAATTGAGTTTGGCCCCCAACTTAATTGAAGGACGGATGCTCGGCCTAATCGACCGCACCTGACCTAATGTGATAAATCAGTTCAATCTAAACGGTTGCTCGTGGTCTTCGGGTCGCTTGCCTGAGTCAAGAATGTGCGGATGCTATTTCTGCGGAGGCGATTCCTAATACGACAAACAGGAGCTCCATTGTCTAAATGTCCTCAGCCTTGAGACACACTTTTAGGACAGCAGAGCAAACGCAGCATCTGAAGCATCTACTTTACCATACGTGTATATTCGATTTGATCGTGTAAAGAGCCATATAGTATTTTTAAAAGAACATTTAAAGCGGAGTTAATAGGTTGCTACTGTATCAGGGCTGACATTGTGTAAATAGATTATAGCTAACTGGTACAAGGTTCAAATATTGCACATTGTCCCTTTAAAATAAACAAAGTAAAGTAAAGTGCAAAGCATTACAGTACTGAAGCATTGACCATGAGCAGATGAAACAAGACACAGGCTGGATAATTCATACTGGTTTTTCAAACTGAGCATATGACCAAATGACCTGTTTATGACCTGGAGCAGCATTATCTGGCGATGTCCTCTAAGTCATCGTCAAAGCTAAATGGCGTATATGCTAGTAAAACACACTTTGGAGAAATTGACATGACACTTTCATTTTAGCATGGAATTAATATGGCACTTTAATTTGACCGTGAAAGGTCATTAATCCTACAGCTCTCTGGGTATTCCAGTGGGTTCGTGGCACCGAATGAAAGCACACAGCAGACACCTACGTATGGTATGGTAAACGTCCTAATTAAAAAACTAACTCATTTTGCAGGAACAAAAAACATGCAATGCAATGTCAATTTCTGCAGATTTTGGACAGGTTTTCTGCTTTAGTCGAATATAGAAGATTATAACGAAACCGCAATTCCGCTACCCATTGGTATCGTTTAAATACCTTGTATGTACAGTATATCCGTTTCATCACACAAGGAGCTTTCGCTTCAATGAGGTGGCACTGGAGCGTGAAAGTAGAATTTATTTCAGATTGTTTGCTGACGCCTAGTGGCGACTCACTGTATGACAACACACTGCCATTTTGTTTTCCTGAAGTCGTACCTGGAGCTGAGACAGGCGTGTAATTCAGCATGCACTCTGGTGTCAATAATAGTCAGTCATTAGCCTCAATTTCACTTCTGTCATAGAAATCAGTCACACGTGGGGTGCAGTACAATGTGCACGATACTACCTCAGGGTCTTATATCCTCCAGAACATCTGACTATTCACAAAAACAGTCAGTCCAACATCAGATAATATTAGCCATAAGCTGCATCATTACTACTAGTCTGCTACTACCAGATTCCTTTTTGGGCCTGGACCAAGGACTAGGTCTGATTTATTAATTGTTTTCTATGACAGAGGTAAAACTGAGGCTCAGATGAGATCATACACTGAGATGCCATATTATGGACACCATGCTTTAATTTGTGAATATTTTAGTTATATCAGCCACATCAATCTATTCATGTTGTGCACACAAACACACACACACACACACACACACACACACACAGATACACAATCACACACCTGCAGACATCATTTTATCATTTATCATTTATTGCATTTCTCAGAACTGCTTAAATTACATAGGTTTTTTTTCAAACAAACTGAAAATAAAACTCGTGACATTTTAGTCTTATTCTGAAAGAACAAAAAATATCTACAGAGAAAACAAGACAATACAATTATTGGAGAAGATGGGTTCTGGAAAGTGAGATATAAATAGCCTACAGTATATATATATACTGTATATATATATACTGCTCTCTCTCTCTCTCTCTCTCTCTCTCTCTCTCTATATATATATATATATATATATATATATATAGAGAGAGAGAGAGAGAGAGAGAGAGATTGTTCATTCTGCAGCATGACTTCCCTGATTTATTTGCAGAAACACATCACTAATTTGCAACATTCCATGTATGAAAATCTCCTTACATCAGGAATGAATGCCTGTCGTTGCTCACGCATAATGAGAACACATTTGCAGAAGAACGGTGGCTTGCTTATCACGGTGCCAATCTGGAATCAATTAGCATTTGTTTGGCACAGAGATCCACGTGCACACCACTGCCACAGTAAACAATCGAACCTCGTGCACGTTGCCTGCTCTAGGCATGGCCAAGGTGACAGAATATGCTGTTTCGGTGCATTTTTCTGTTAACGCAGAGTGAAGGTCGGCCTGCCCTTAGCCTTGGCCTATTTTCTGATCACGGTCATGTGATCACATGCTGCCTATTGATCGATACAGCTGCGATCAATATCAAACAATTTGCTTGGTACACTGAGGTTACTCCATTGACCAGCAGTGTGTTTCTATTTGAACCCTATTTATCCTTGACCGAGCAAGCCATGGAAACAGCGCTGCACTTCGTAAAAGATTTAACAGCAAGTAGTAGGCTACATAAGCACTGTCTGACTGTATCCGTGTGCTTGTCATGTAATACCGTACTGTATAATGAACACTAGACTTACCGGTACTTAGCCTCAGGTGTCAGGCTCATAGCTAGCTTCTCTCTCCAATGTGGTGTAACTCTGCCCATGTTCCAGGGATGTGCTTTGCTCATAAACCCAATTGGTCACTTACTACTTCTGATGAATCCAACAATAGAGAGGGCGCTTGAGATGATAAACCGCCCCAGCCAATCAAATCCACAATCCACAATCGGAAATCTGCTGGCACCAATCAGATTTCAGGAGGACAAGGCCTGAAGAGTTAACAGAGTCAGCGAGATGCTCTGTCAGAGATCGAACGTCTGGACGCGGAGACTGACTGGCAATCGGTATGAAGTGGCGAGACCGTTCATGGTACGGTTTCCGTTTTCAGATGGGCCCGACCACCCGAGTGCGGCCACTCTCTCTCCCATTTTATTTGAGAGAATGTTCGCATTTGACCTTGAGATCAACTGTGACTACGACCCCGTGGCCTCTGACAGAACTGACAGCTTCCTCCATCCCAGTCACAAAGTCTCCCCGCCACCTTGCGTGAAGCGACGTGGAAAACCTCATCGAGTTCTCATTGCATTCTCCCGTCGACAATCCTATTTGCAATAATGAGCAATCATCAGCACATGAAAGTATAATGAGGTGTCTTCTGTGCCTGGATATTGTCCTATGAAATATGTATTCAGGAAAGGTCATAGCACTTAAAGCATAGGGTGGGAGTTAAAGGATCAAAATAGTTTATATGAAAATGTTATTACTGTCGTGTGCTATCAGATTATAAAAATGTGTTTTAGCAATAAAAAAATAATTACGAGAAGAGAAGACGGTGGTAAGATTATTAAACAAAAAATGATTTCTACAGGTCTGTTTATAAAAAGTAATAATATTTAAAATAACATAATATTTCAGTAGCACTTAATTTGAAGTGAGCCTCGATCAGCTTTAAATAATGGCCAGCTTATTCTCTCATCAGACTCATCACATCACTCATCACCCTCTTACACCCCAGCCAGACCACCAAACGGACTGTCCCATCCCTCCGGGCGCCCGGCAGCCGCTCCTCATGGCCTCGCCTCTTCTCTGTCCTGACCCCTGGGTGGTAGAATGATCTTCCGCACTCGGTCAGGACCGCGGAATCACTTGCGATCTTCCGCAAGAGACTTAAGACCCATCTTTTCAGACTCCACTACCTCTGAATTCTGTACATCAAGCCAATTGTCATCCCCACTGCCTATACGTTTATTACTGCTTTTTGTATATGTATACTTGTTTAAAACAGGTATGGTATGCAGCTGCCAACAACGATGTCTATCGCTGTATTACTGCACTGATCTCTTGCGTGAACTATGATTGTCCCTACCATGTATTAATGCACATCTTGTAAATCGCTCTGGATAAGAGCATCTGCTAAATGCTTAAAATGTAAATGTAAGGTGCCTGATGCTCTAATATAATTTTATGATATGATTAGTGAATATACCTTTTGTCAGCCGCACCTGCATTGTCAAATTTCTCCTGGCACAATTTCAAAGTAAGCTATATCTCACCAACTGTGAAAACCTTTGAAACCACTCGGCAACACTCGTGGCACGTTCAGCAATAGTGCAGCAAAATCTATTTAACCGAGCTAACTTGTGACTCAAGTGGCCTCGGATAGCGTGGCGGTCTAACGCACTCATGTTGACTGAGGCTTTGCGAGTGTGAGCTACCTATTGCAGTTGCGGTTCGAAATCCCGACTGTGCCAGACCGGCCCTGGCTGGGAGCCCGATCGGGGGTTGGGTGAGCCGGCAAGAGCTCGTCGAGAAGCGTGAAGGGTGTCTCCAGAAAGTAGGAGGGTGAGCTCCATCTCGGAGGAAGCGGATCATCGCTGGCCTCTGGAGAATAGCTGGCCCCCTAGAGGTGGGCGGCGAGTTTGTGGGGGAGGGCGAATCCAAATAAATAGAGGGTATAATTGGCTACCAGATTATTGGGGGGGGAAATCAGAAACAACAAAAAAATGAGATTCAATTTTCAAAAGTACACGCAATACCAAAACAACTAGTGAAAGAGGGAGGCATTGGGTGACATTTGTCTGGACTCACGCTGATATAAACACGCAAAATGGCCGTAGCGCGCAAGCTTCTTCACAGAACATTCTCCTGGGCGCCTCTGTGTAATGCCTGCTCGGCTTTTTGTTAACCACAGCTCAGAAGGCCGTTTGGCTTGTCTGAGTCCGTCTCTTTCGGTCAGCGACGTACTATTTCCACCCCAGACATCAATCTCGTTGCTCTCGTTGTTCCAGCGGTTGGCAGCGATACTAATTTACATTCAACTCAGAGATTTTCAGTAAAACCCGGCCTCAAAGGACGACACTCGAATGCAATATTGCCGTTTAAGTCAAGTTCGCTCCGGGGCGGTGAGTGAAACGACTTAACTCTCGTACTTCGCGAGGTTGTTTGAGGTTCCGTCCGCCGCACGCACTCTGGTTGAGAAGAATTACTTTAAAGTTATCTCAGTTTGGACAGAATGTACTCTATTACAGCTTTTTAATGAACAAGAGCACTATTGGATTGATATATTACTCTGCTTTAAATTCGAACTAGTTTTTGAAGAAAGTGGGCAAACGTACACGTTGCCTCCAGAATGAATTAAAACAAGGAAAATCTCATATGGACAAGCAAACCAACACACCAGCTGCCAAATTTAAAAGTGCATACTTTATCTATGTTACTTCTAACATTGAAATAAAAAGTATATTGTCTGAAATCATGAAAGAAACAAAAGAGGTGCAGTGTGAAATAGGCCTATGTGTAAAATGGCTGTACAAAAAAGCGTCAAAAGTATCTATATGACATTATTACATGTGTTATTATTGGTGTGAAGTATTATCTTTTGTTAAACATGTTAATTGATCTGAGTTAATTGAAAAATCAATGAATTGACCGATCATGCATGTTTGACTACATGGAAGACGTTATAGACCATAGACCGTCATAAACACTGTTCAGCAAATGTGATAAATATCTGTGTGCTCCACCTCTCCTCTTTTCTCAGGTTAGTCTTCCCAGGTAAGTCACCCATGGAAGGACTCTTTTTTATGACATTATAACCTGCGTGGCATTCACAGAGCCATACCCTAGAATGGAACGACAGTATGTTCTATGGGTTTTTGAGCCACAACATCTCTGTTTTTGTGCTAACCGATGTACAGTCAGGGAACATTTCGAATCGAAAGTCTGACCCTTCCAATGCCTTTGCCATCTACAGACCATTCCGATAAAGAGAGCAAGGCACCATGGGATATCTCCAAATTACCAGTGCGGTGATAAGGTTTCCCTCTCGGCTCACCGTCGCATCACATGGATGAGCATTCCGTTCCCAAGTGCCTCAACCACTCGACAACATTAAAACGTCTTCTCGTAGACGGATACGGAACCACTTCTTTTTCCTAATAAAAAAATGAGAAAAAAAATCCTATACTCCCAACTCTTGGGTGGTTTGGGATTAAAATGCAATCACTTCCCTGAATATGACGGGAGGAAAGGGGTGAAAGAGCACGGCTCGATCCTTAATGAGAACGCTTCCCTCGCTATCAAATACGTCAAATCCAATTGAAATCTAATATCGCGACGGGCATATAAATCGAGGGCAAGGTCTTCCGAGGCTGGTTTATATTTTCTGCTGTAGATTTGTGATGAGGCCAGAGCACCTCTTTCATTCTGGCGTGCTTGGTTCCCCGTGGATTTGTAAAAACCACAGATTTGTTCTTGGAGGGTTAGGGTCAGAATACTTACATCTGGTTGCATTTTAATGTGACTGTCTTGTCACGTAAAAATGAGAAGTGTTCCCTCGCCATTTATCTGTATTGATGGTGTAAGCCATAAAACATTATTTTTGAATTCAGGTAATTTCAAAGATCTTTGGAGATTTTAAAAATGAGCTATTTCTATAAAGATCTTGCTGATGGTCCAGATGCACCCATGGTAAGAATCTGAATGTACAAGTCGAAATAAAGTGAACACTTGAGTAAATGAAGGCGGCTCTGTTACGATATGTGCATTTTCCTGGCATGGTTTAGGTCCACCTAACCCCTTAGAGGCCAAGGTGAATGCCAATAAATACAAAGCCATTCTGAGTGATCACCTTCATCCTATGGTGAAACATTTATATCCTGATGGGAGTGGTCTCTTCCAGAATGACAATTCCCCCATACACAGGTAATGAGTGGTCACTGAAGAGTTTGATGAGCATTAAAATGATGTAAAGCATATGCCATGGCTGTCTCAGTCACCAGATCTCAACCAAATTGAACAGTTATGAGAGATTCTGGAGTGGCGCCCGAGACAGTGTTTTCCACCACCATCAACAAAACACCAAATGATGGAATTTCTTGTAGAACAACGGTGTTGCATCCCTCCAATAAGGTTCCAGACACTTGAATCTATGCCAAGGTGCACTGAAGCTCTTCTGGTGGCCCATAGTGGCCCAACGCCCTATTAAGACACTTTATGTTGGTGTTTCCTTTATTTTGGCAGTTGCCTGTATGTTCATAGTTTTAAAGGAAACTCAGTGTTGTTCTCTGCCAAAATGTAGTCGGGTTAAATTACAATTATAATTTAAGGCCAATGAACATTTTAAACAAATTGGTACGAGGTATTCCTCCAGTACAAAGCCAGCACCAAGTCAATGGCCAATAAAAGTGTGAGTTATTGGTTCTTGGCAGATAAAAAGCAGATCATTTCCATTGGCTTCACTTTCCCCTTGAACCCCATTTTAGCTTCATTAGTTTAGTCCTTTAAGTGCAACTGACAACAAACAGTAAGGACGGTCGACAAGCAGTAGAAGGCACCAGAGGTCCGTCGATGGTAACCCTCAAACTGGGGTGGAAGGCCAAAGGGGCACATGGGGCACCAGTGGTGGGCCCAGAACAACACAGGGGGGGACATTCAAAATGTAATACATTTGAAAAGATGTGTTTGACAACCTAATAACCTATCAAGAGCCAGGTGAAGCCAGGGTGGCCAACCAAATTTCTGTGGGGGGGGGGCAGGCGACCCCCCCCTGGACACGCCCCTGTGTGGCACACGCGTTTTCCACTTCAGTCATGTTGGACCAAACTCAGTGAGGGGGCGGGAAAAAAAGTGGTCTAAAACCGTCATCCCACATTACCGACTGTCCGCTGGCTATCGGGCGGACTTCCAGCAGTTTGTAAAAAAAGCACAACACTCACGGACACGTAAAAAACAAAACAACCAAAACCGTTCTCAGCCACCCAAACATTTAATTTTCACCTGACCAAAGTTTCAATGACCATGTGTGAGCAGTCACAGCCGTCAGGCTACAAACACTGGAGAAATTAACATGAACTACAGTGAAATAGGTTCAAGTGGAACTTGGCACATACAGTAACGCATGGACTGTTCAACCATACCACGTAAATTCCCCCTCCCCTCCCCTCCCCTCCCCCGCCCATCTTAGAACATACAGAATGCATATACACCAGACACCATACCTATAGATCACGTATGGCTCTGTTTAGATAACATACATAGAATGGTTCTTCTGTAGAAATACCACTTCGTCACCACATACATTGGACATGATGCCCGCCAGGAGTCCAAGGGCATTTTCTCATTTGAGATTTGTTCTTTTTTATTTATTTATTTGAAACAATAAATTGTTCAAGTTCTTAGACGTATTATCAAATAAAATAACTCCCCCAAACAATTCCCCAAAAGACAAAAAAAAAAAAAAAAAAAGTATCTACAGAAACATGTGCAAGAATATACATTTTGGTTTCTAAGGCAACAGTTGTTGATCCACGGGACTGCTGTCAAATGCGGTGACATCGTAACGGTCTCTCCTCCGGCCGTGCCCGGGTGACGCGCGTCCACATTCATACGTTTGCAGGATCGTTGGCTCATAGGTTCACAGAAGTCCTTCCTTTAACTGTTTTTTTTTACTGTACATTTTATATAGCACCATAGAAATTCCCTTTCTGACAGCAAGTGGCCTCCTTCCCGAGTCCCATAAGCAATCGGACATCTGCCCTTTCATTCGCCATTTGAGACGAGCGTGTGTTGAAAAGTTCTTTTTTTCCTTCTTTTCAATATCAAAATCCACAAGAGCGTGTATTTTGGGTCAGCCATGTTAACCGATGTGGGGTGGTGGACGGGGGTGGGGGGAGCTCCCCACCACCATTAAAACAAAGTTAGTCTCTCGTAATATATTTAACACGGCACAATACAGCAATTGAGGGAACCTGCGCCGAGTTTCCTTTGCGATGTGATGTAAGGACGTAACAAGAGCACAGGAACTGTAGCAAAACCATAGAAAACGGACACAAATGGAACACACGATATGCAAGGCGTCACCTTTTTCCTTTGTTTTTTTGTGTGATTTTTTTCCAAAGCCATATTTTTTCCATCTGCCAAAGCCGAAAGCAAGAGAAAATACCCCCCCCCACCGCACCTCTGATGACCCCTCGATGTTCTCACACGCACATGCACATACTCACATTACCATTTAAGACAAATCAAAAAAGAAAAGAAAAAAGTCATTATCATAACGATTTGGTAATATTTTGGTTAACGAGTCCATGGGCATCAAAGGCATTCAAAATAAGGAGGTTCCACTCCCAGTCCTGTGCATTTTGGATTCAAATCTGAAACGTCGTTTTGGCTTACATCATCTGTGGAGCGCCACAGGTTCTGACATTGAAACTATCTCCAGCCTGACTTTTTTTTCCTAAGGTTTGTCTTCGATAGATATGTCCCTCTTAAAGTGTCAGAGGTTGAGTCTAAACTCGACCCGACAGCATTGCGTCGTTTCTGATACCTGGGAGTGGACGCGCCACTGTGCGTTCCGCTGTCGCGTCTTGTCAAAACGAACGGATTCCGTTTTCCGTTCCGAAACACAGAGAGAGAACGTGGAAAGCTGAGAACGTTGCCGCTGAGAGAGATATTACAAACGCTGATAGAAAAATAAAGTCATTGCAAGATTATCATCACATACTGGTAAACGCGATGGTGTGTTTAGCCGTTCGGCCCCGCACGCTGCGCTGCGTTAGCTCGGTCCAGTCCAGCGCCATGGCGCTCCTCGCTAACGCAGCGGGGGGGGGGGGGAAGGGAGTCGCAAGATGAGGCTCGCCTGGCCAAGCACGGCGATGGTAACGCGGTCCTGTTTAACGTCCTCCCTTCCAATCAAATCGCAAGACAGGGAAAGGAGCCACCCAATGCGGGCGTGTCACTTCCTGCTCGCGACAGCGGCGTAAATCCGCCTCACCCCATTCCCTCCGTGTCCTGGATTCGCCTCTCAATCCGGGCAGCTTCCCTACCAAAGAGGCCACAGCTTTCTCTCTGTTTGTTTGGTGCGCGCTTTTCTTCTCTTCTCTTTCTCTTTCTCTTCCTGTTTGGTTCATTTTTCTCGTTTTGTTCGGTTTTTGTTTTGTTTGTTGTTTGTTGTCGTTGTTGTTGATATTGTTGTTGCGTGTGGGACGTTCTGTCTCTGGTGAGGTTGTCTGTGTTTTGTTTTTATTTTGTGTTGTGCAGGGCTTCCTGGAACTTGGTGCTGGTGTATCGTATGTGAAATCCCTTCTTGCTGATGGTGTCGTCGCTGTGGAAGTGGAGCAGCAGGGTGTCCCCCACAGAGTAGATCTCCTCTCTGGGCTGGAAGGGGAAAAGAGGGGAGACGGGTTAATCCTCCGACCAGGGGTCGCCAGGCAAAGAGCCATTTGGACCCGCTCCACTGGGAGCCGCACCATTTTCCTCCTTTCTGCCCTTGTCCCTAGACGGTTGAATGACCTTCCCCACTCAGTCAGCATAGCAGAATCTCTAGCCATCTTTCAAAAGAGACTGAAAACTCACCTTTTTAGACTTCCCCTCAATGTGAAAAAGTATAATAACCTTTCTCTTCCCTTTGCATGACAGCTTTTGTGGCATGAACGTCGGCAATGTCAATGATTAGACTGTAACTCAATGTTCGATGGCTCTAGAGATGATCTCTAGCCATGTGAATGCACTCTTTATAGTTGCTTTGAAAAAAATGTCTGCCAAATCACTAAATTGTGAATTGTAATAGTACATTGTTAATGCCATGGTGGGGGGCTCACTGACTGAAATGATAACAGAGGACATGCAGTGTCATTCCTGAGGGCTTAAACTCTTTGGAAGAAAGGGTGATACGTTTTGATTTCCACTTCAGGATCTCTGAAGTACTTTTCATTGGCTGGCTGTTGGAGCACTCAATAAGCACCTCCCCCTGTGTGTATGGCCAGACTTATCACCAAACACAGTACTTTTATGGCCTCTCTTATATCCACAAGAACATAAAAATGTCTGGCTAGGTGATGGGGGAGGGGTTTTGCAAGGGGGTGCTTACTGACTGAGGTCGGGATAGAGAAAAGCCTCTTTTTTTTTTTTTTTTTTATGTGCAAGGCAAGGCACAATTAAATCAGTTCCATACAATTACACAAGAACACAGTAAAAAACATGGTTCAGTTGGTCATTAAAAGTAGTTGTTGTTCAAGCGTTACTGATCTTAGCTGGAAGAGAGTTCCAGAATTGAGGATCTCGGTCAAGATGACTTGGGATGATATCTGGTATCAGCATTCCCTCACCTGAGTGCAGGGATCGAGCTGAGACGTAACAATTATTCCAGGGGTTCCTTTCCCATCTAAGCCCTTATACAGTATGTGCTAACTGCTAAAATGACTAGCAATTGCAGGAAACTCATACACAATTGTGGGCTTCGGAGAAGAGGCTGGGGTAACACCTTTATGTTGACCTCGAAGTCTCAGAATGGCATGTCACCCAGAAATGAGCTAATTCTCAATGAGAATTTCATAATGTAAATGTAAAAATAGCTCATGACAATCGCTGTGTGTGTGTGCCTGTGTGTGTGTGTGTGTGTGTGTGTGTGTGTATGTGTGTGTGTATATGTGTGTGTGTGTGTGTGTGGTGTCTGTGTGTGTGTGTGTGTGTGTGTGTGTGTGTGTGTGTGTGTGTGTGTGTGTGTGTGTGTGTGTGTGTGTGTGTGTGTGTGTGTGTGTGTGTGTATGTGTGTGTATGTGTGTGTGTGTGTGTGTGTATATGTGTGTGTGGTATGTGTGTGTGTGTATTTGTGTGTGTTATATGCGTGTGTATGTGTGTGTGTATATGTGGAGCGAGGGACTCACCCCTGATCCACAGAAGCGTCCCAGCCTCTGTGCGGTGCTGTCGTAGCCGCTGAACAGCTCGATGTAGTCGTAGCCGCAGTCGGCCTCCTCCTCCACCTCGAAGGTGGTGAAGGTGAGCTCGATCCCGTAGCCCTTCTCCGCCGTGATCAGCCACTCGCAGTCTGAGTGGCCCGGGTAGTTGTTGTCGCCGAACTGGGAGTGAGAGTACAGGTTCTTCTGCCTGGTCTCGGCCTTCAGCCTCCCCCCGCACTCTGCAGGAGAGACACACAGAGACCTGAACACCACGACTCACACAGCTTCAGTCATCTCCCACACTCTGCAGGGCTGAACACCACAACCCACACAGCTTCAGCCATCTCCCACACTCTGCAGGAGAGACACACAGAGACCTGAACACCACAGCCCACACAGCTTCAGTCATCTCCCGCACCCTACAGGGCTGAACACCACAACCCAGACAGCTTCAGCCATCTCCCACACTCTGCAGGAGAGAAGCAGAGACCTGAACACCACAGCCCAGACAGCTTCAGCCATCTCCCACACTCTGCAGGAGAGACACACAGAGACCTGAACACCACAGCCCAGACAACTTCAGTCATCTCCCACACTCTGCAGGAGAGACACACAGAGACCTGAACACCACGACTCACACAGCTTCAGCCATCTCCCACACTCTGCAGGAGAGACACACAGAGCTCAACACCACAGCCCCGACAGCTTCAACCTCCCCGACACTCTTCAGTCTCCCGAAAGCTATGGGAGTCTCTCGAATTGAAGCCTCAGCTCCCGCCCTCCCTGAAAAGGTTCGCCCTCAAGTTCGCACACACCTCTGTTTCATTGAAGCCTCCTGAAAGATTTGCCTGGCTTGCACAGTTAGCCGTCACAGAACGCCTCCGTAATTTTGAAATCTTTTCGATCGGGCGGTCGGGGCAGGGTCCCGCCCACGCGAGAGCACCAGAGCAGAGCGCTCCACCGCTCGCCCTCAGTCCCAGAGGGGAAGCAGCAGGGCCCGGCTTAAGTTACCGTGAACGACAAGTTCTGGAGACAGCTGACGCTGTCCAGCGCAGTACAGGAGAAACCTGAGCGTTTTACTACAGCAGGGCCACGATTAACAATTAATCAGGACGGCCGGCCGCCCAAACAGGAGCTCCAGATTCTAGATTCTCCCGAGATAACCGCTGACTGGCATATGGAGAAGCTGCCTTCCGCCTTCATGCAGAGCGGGCCACTTCGCCTCCACTGCACACTGACGAAGCATCAGCATCTCCACTCAACTGAAGTCTATTCCTCTCAAGCGTCTTGCCCAATTACAGTTTCTGTCCCCCCGTCTGCTGCAATCGTATAGTTTAATGACTATATTTAAGCTTTACTTTTGTAATGGTTATACCGCGGCAGTCTTATAGAATCTCCTTGCTGTGCTGTTTTGTTCCCATCGAGGTACATTGTGTACGTACCAAGGCCTCTGCAGCTACTGTTGCTGTGCTGGCTTCATTTTCTTCTACAACCGGAACCTATGGTCCTTGGCAGACACAAGTAAATGACCCATTGTAGTATTCGTGACAATATATAGGCGCATGCACTGCAGGGCATTGTGGGAATGGCCCAGCGTGTACACAGCGCTCAAGAACCTCATTAAGTGGAAACGATGCCTGACGTCGCGTCGCAGGAAGGAAGCGGAGAAAAAAGGCATTCGCTTAAAACACCAAACAACATATGTGTGATGAATTAGCCAGGCGTGCAGCTATTTAAAGGCTCGTATCCTATTATTAAATGCGCTCGCAATAAAACGGTCTGCCAAGAATATGCTTGGCTTCCTGACGTCGGTCGCCGTGGCAGCCACGATGGAAACCTCGCCAGGCTCGTTAAACCGGCGCGAGGCGGGAGGTCCAGGCCTCTCGCGGGCCGCGTCGACGTTATCTCCGGGAGAAAAAAATCTATGTTCATCGACGTTTTACTGTCTCCGACTGCCCATTGCTCGTGATACGTTGAGTTAGCATTATGGACTATGGCTGCGTACGATTCGAAGACATCTAGCAAAACAATGATTAGTTAAGCAAGAAAGCTGCATTGGGGGTTATAGAATTTCCTATAATGGCTTAATTTGTGCTGCTGCGCATAATAACGTGGAATGCCACAGTAGCCATTTTGGAACAGCGTGGAAGGATTGCCTCGTGGCTTGCATTTACATGGCATGAGATTCACCATGTAAATGAACAGCTCACTAACACTGATATGCAATACTTTGTTCAATGCCACTAGAGGGCGTCACAACACGTACCAAGGAAATATTTATCTTATTTTAAGAGGTTTTACTTTTAAAATAAAGCTTACAATAACGTTCTAGTTATGGTTATGACACCTCAGACCTATGCTAATGGTTCTAAAATGAAAAAGTGAGGTGAATCAAAATAATACAGCTTTTCCAGTGGATTCTGCCTACTGATCCTGAGTGGTCAACACATCATCTAAAGTGCCACTATGAGTGATGGGCCAGTTAGGCTTCATTATGCCCCATAAGGGGTGGAGCTACCATGAGCTGTCATCAATGACTTATGTAGACCAATCAGAAGACTTGACTCTCCCCAGCTAAACTAAGTTGAATGGAGGCTGCTGATCAGAGATCAGTAGAAGGGCAAGGGACTGGTTTTGAGTGGAGCTGATGCTGATCTATCTGCTGATCTGGGATCAGTGGAGGGGCGAGTGACTGGTTTAGATTGGGGGCTGCTGACGTGGGTTCAGTAGAAGGCTGACGGATCAGCAGAAGGGTGAGAGAGTGGTTTTGAGTGGAGGCTGCTGACCTGAGATCAGCAGACGGGCGAGGGACTGGTTTTGAGCGGAGCTGATGCTGAGGTAGCTCCTGATCTGGGATCAGTGGAGGGGCGGGTGCACCGGGGCTGACCTGTGGAGTGGGTGGCCTGGAAGCTGATCTGGGATCAGTGGAGGGGCTAACCTGTGGAGTGGGTGGCCTGGAAGCTGATCTGAGATCAGCGGAGGGGCTGACCTGTGGAGTGGGTGGCCTGGAAGCTGATCTGGGATCAGTGGAGGGGCTAACCTGTGGAGTGTGTGGCCTGGATGCTGATCTGAGATCAGTGGATGGGCTAACCTGTGGAGTGTGTGGCCTGGAAGCTGATCTGAGATCAGCGGAGGGGCTGACCTGTGGAGTGGGTGGCCTGGAAGCCCTTCCTCTGCACGGAGGCGTCCGAGATGAAGCGCAGGTACATCTTGTTGCCGGTGGAGACGAGCGAGTCGGGCACCTTGCTCCCACACAGCCGTCCCAAGATGGCCGCCTTGTCGCTGTCCCCGTCGAAGGCCTCCAGGTGGTCGTAGGCGCACTCCTGGTGCTGCTCGATCTCAAACTCACTAAAGGCCTGGGGAAAGCAATGAAAACGCAGGGACATTTCAGACCTCATCTCGTCATCTCTCCGTAACTACGGCCTCTCACTTCCTGTCTGAGCGTGGCTTTAGAAACCGCGCAGAAATTTTCTGCCGCCATCGTTTAATCAACAGGAAGTCGTGAGTTTAATGGGGGGGAGTGGGAGGAAATGAACGGCTGGGATTAAGTGCAAGTCAGAGAAACACAGAACTGGCGTGGGAGAGATGGTGCACGCTGTTTTTATTCTGCTTTGAGGATCCTCTTTGATTTCTGCTCATTTGCTCTGCACTCTTCAAAACGCATATTTAATGCGATTCATGAAATATAAATAGATAAATAAATACGTGCGCACATTTCAGAAATGTGATCAGTTTGGTTTCCAATCAAAGGACTTTTTTTATTTTTTTATTTTTTTTACAGTTTCCACAGAATGATTAATTCATAACTGGTGTTTTTGTATTTTGTGGATTAAGCCATTGAATGTCAGGAGAGAGATTTTTAAGGACAGAAAATCACAATGATATCTTAGATCCACCTTATGCTGAACAGCAGCACTGAAACATCGCAAGCAACCGCACAAAAAATATCCTTTGCGTTTATGCTTAAGTCTCAAGTCTCTCCAATTATTGTCTGTTTCCAAAATAGCATGCCATGGGCATTGGACAGAATATAATAGAGGGGATTGAGATAAACATATGCACACTTTCACAGCTCTGAAATGTTCATTTCTGGGATGACCTGTAAATACAGGTCAGGGGAAATAGCGGGACTAAACGGCCAAACAGAGAGTTAAAAAATATGAATATAGTCCTGTACGGAGATTAATACAACCCCTCCATCTGAAACAGGATACATAAATGATATGCAATCACACCGTTGGTGAATTTGCCCTGGCCTTGTAAAGGTTTGTGCAAGTTTGTAAGTACCAGTGCACCAGAATAATCGGATTTGTACTGAAGGCCACTAGCGCCATCCACTGGCCGGAGATGCACAGTACGATCAGCAGATGAAAAATGTCGACGTGATTAAACCAAATCCGTCGTCTTTAAACCAGGTCATGCCATCATTGGAAAAAAGAGGTTATTTTGTGTTCATACTGTCTGGATGTACAACATTCTCTTTCACTTCAGCAAATCATGTTTTTTTTCCTCCTGTACTTCACAAATGCCATGGTTTTGCATCCAAACGCAGTGTGTGACTGAGCTCACTTCAGTTCAGGGCTCGGGTCCGAAATCACTTGCAGCCACTTTGACATTAAGGGGCCTTCATTTTAACGCACGCGCTAATTTACTGCACTGAGAATTTGGAAACGCATAAAACAAGAAGTCAGGTTTCAGAAAGATGTAAATCTAACCAGAGTCTGGCTGGGAAGTTCCCAGTGTTCAGTTTTAATACTTCCTGCTGAATTTATCGTCGATGTCATATTGAAATTTGCCACTAAGCCCTAAATTGTACTTTTGACCCAATAACATGCGAGTGTTACATTTTTAGTACAGCTCAGTCATCAACAAAATGAATTTTAAAAAATTGCTTTGAAAAGCATGTTTTAAATGAATTGTGACTTGATGTTAAAGACAAATACTGAACACAGTTGTGGGTATGAGACCTGTCCAGATGTCTGGCGGATCAGCATGTCAGTCTGTTTTGCAGATCTGGCACTCCATACATCCCACTGTATATGACACCTTATACATTTCATAACTTCAGATCGAGAAGATGACCTTTTTATTTACAAAAATCTGTTTGAAAAGTTTAATGTCAACTTTTACATATCTGTGTTCATATGTGTCTGTCTGTGTCTGTGTTATCTTGTGCCAAATTGACAAACGAACCTCAAAATCAAATCTGCGACGTGAATAGAGGAGGCGAAGGAAAAATGAAAGAGAGATGGCGCGCGCGGTCACGTGACCCAGTCCGCGCGGTCGTGCCGATCTGCACACGCCGTGAGCATGTGTAGCGGTAGCCCATTTCCATGGGAACGTGAATTGGCTTTGAGCGGATTACCGCCCCGCGCACGAGACACGCTGCCTCACCTTAGCGAAACGTGAGCCCCCGGGGGGCAGCTGACTCATGACAATTACCCATCAGCCCCGGCGGTGCACGGCTTTCACGCTTCCCCGCGCCATCTGTTTGGCCCTGCTCTCTCTCTCTCTCTCTCTCTCTCTCTCTCTCTCTCTCTCTCTCTCTCTCTCTCTTCTCTCCCTCCGTCTCTCTCTCTCTTTTTTCTCTCTCTCTCTCTTTCTCTCCCTCCGTAAGCGCCTTGACGGTTTTTAATTTAATTTTCCCTCGAACTCCGCCGCACGGGCGGGCGGGCGGCTCGGTAATCCGACCGCATAAATACACCGCCTGCAAATTATTGTGGCAGCGGGCGGCCAGTTTTAATTCGCCTCTCACGATGGAAATTCCTCACTTTTATGCGTCCTGCCGGCAGCCTGAACACACTGTTCATTTCTTTTACGGGCCCTGTAATTACACGGAGCCGGGCCGGTCCTTTTCAGACCGTACGGGCTCTCCTTGTTTCGCGTGCTGCCGCGGAGGTCGTGACCCCTGCCGTGTGTTCTCGCCGTGCTTGCCGTGGGTGGTTACACCCGAAAGAGAAAGAAATTATAATAACAATAATCGAAAAACGAGGAGAATCCTGCCGAATCCCACCAATCACGCAGGAACAACACGACTGATTGTTGACCCGTCCTTTGCGGCTCTCTCTAAGAATTAATTTGTTTTCGGTGCCAAAAGAAAAACAGGCGGGATGATTTCGACACTCGGGTGGAGTGGCCCGGCAGATTAAGAGGGCTGATTTTGTAACGAATCGATGGGAAAACAGTGAAACACTGTGCAAATAATAGTGCATGTCCTGCCTAGTACAGCAAAGCCGCCTTAATCTACCTAATCCCCGCAGGCACCTGGCCAAGCCCCAAATATCCACAGCTGTCCTGTGAGCAGAGACTCCATCTATTGTGCATCCTGGGAGACAATAACAACTCAATGGAAAACCTGGAGTTTAAAGGCACGGGAAAACACTTCGTGATAGCAGAGGAGCCCCGGGAATTCTCCCACAGCCCTCGTGAGTTACTGTACTGTCAGTGCAATGGCAAAGTGGTGAAGGAGCTGTCAAAAGCTTGATGATTTATCTCACAATTATTTTCTTCCATTTAGATTTTCTACACTGTGGATTTAAAGCAGTTAAACTCGCATTGCGCTAAAAACAAAACACGAACTAATTAATGTAGTACACGCATGCTATTACCTCTGGTCTCGCGCCAAATAGATCGCTCGCCCGAGCCAAGGGCGACCGGGCCAATGTGCAGAGAGCCGAGAAGCTCTACCACATTGTGTAAACAATGTGGTTACTCAAGACTTTAATGTCAATGATTTTACATTAACAGTAATGTGACACGTTATTTCTCATCTCTGACGTTACAGAGTGTAAATATTATGAGCAGGGAGCGCATTGTGGGGTCCTGCTCCTGTGTCCCCTGAAATCAGCGACGGCAGCAGTATAGCCGCGCTCGGTGTTTGCGTTCACATTTGTGCGCGTCGTGGCGTCCCTGATGCGTGAGGTCACGCTGCTGGCTCGTGGCGGCGCACGCCCTTGGCTTCTTCCCCTTCACCTGACGTGGTGTCACAGGCCCCGCTGCTGCAGGTGTCTGCTGCCTGAGGCGAACGACGCCGTCAGCGTGTGTTTGAGTAGTGTGCTCGGTCGATCTACAAGCCGTGTCCTTCTTGACTGCCGTAAGGGCGCCACTGTAGTATAACGGTTAGGGAACTGGGCATGATGTAACGCAAAGGCTGCGGGTTTGAATCCCAGGTGGGGCGCTGCCATTGAGCAAGGTACTTCACCTCAACTGCTTCAGTTAAAATATCCAGCTGTATAAATGGATTGTATGTAAAGAAATGTAAACCGTGTAAGTCGCTCCGGCTGCAAGCGTCTGCTAAACGCCTGTAATGTAATCCAACTGGGCAAACGAAGGTGTAGACTGTACTTCTGTCACCCAAAAGCCCTACCAGGTACAATTTTCCCCACGTCGAGCACAACCAATCCATTACAGAGATACTGATCCAGGATCAGTAATACGAGGCAGTGAATGATCCACACCATTCCGATTTTCTGCTTAACCTGAACTGCTTCAGTAAATATCTAGCTGTATAAATGGATTGTATGCAAATAAATATAAACTGTTTAAGTCTCTCTGGATATGGGCGTCTGCTGAATGCCCGTGTATGTGACGCCCGATTCACCGCGGGGGCCAGACGCTACTCACGATCTTGACGCGGTGGCCGGGGGTGGAGGTGATGTCCCAGGTGCACTCCTTGCGGCTCGGGTACTTGTCTGGCCAGTTGGGGCTGCTGATGGTTCCGCTGGAGCTGTGGATCTTGTGTTCGCATTCGGCTGCACGTCACAAATAAAAAGGTGGTCAAGTTGAAGTTTAGCGTGCAAAAGGCAGCTGGGCTCAGGAGTGGCACAGTTATAGATAGATATAGATAGATAGATAGATTCTATATTGTCCTTTACAGGAAATGTGTTGCCACAGTCTGTACAAAAGCCTCTCATAAATTACATAAATACAAATATACACACCACTATTACATATACATACATTAAATATGTGCCCACATGGGTACATCCACATTTGTGCCTACATACACAGTCATATTCATATACACATGATCATTACCAAGGCATTTTGTTCTAGATGACAGATTGAGCGATTCACCACGTTTCCTTTGTCTTAGATCATGGAATTTCAACTGAGCTATGTGTTCTGCCCTCATGTTCAATGTACTGACTTTTGGGATTGTCTCATTATACTGTCAAGCTGGACAATATCAAAGCAGTCATCATCATTTATTTAAATCAATTCATTCCAAGTGAAAAAATATATACATATGATAAAATATATTTTACCACAGAGGATTTAGTAATGCTCTTACTGAAGTGGCATCATTTAATACTATAAACAGCAATGCACAAGGTAATTAACTCACTATCCGTTTTGTTCAACCATTTTTAACATAGTCACAATACACGAGAGAGTGTTGGATTGCATGGGCTGGATCTAAAAGCACGGCCTAATTGGTAGAGACACTTTGAACAAGTACCGATTAACCTTTTGTACGTTTACGCAGCGCTCGAAATAAGCCTAATGCTCCTCATTGACCTGCATTCCCGAGAATGGGGTGAGACGTCAACATAGCACTTAGGCGCTCTCCACCAGATCCCATACGCGTTACACACACGGAGAATGTGTGTGAACGCAGAGAAATAATGACTGAACACTTCAGGAGGTCAGGATTCTGGAGCTCGCAATGAAGAGGAATCCAAACAAGCGCATTTAACTGTGTTCATCGATAACAGAGTAGTCCATTTTGTGGAAGGGTCGATTTTTTGGTTTCCAAGCCTGTTGTTTGAATATCTCCAAAAATTCTGTTTTCTATTTGAAACGGTATGGGGGAAAATATCTTTAAATGGGACAATTCATAGCCTTCCTATGAAATTATAAATTATATAACAATATTTGATCATATATATTACAACATATTTTCCCTAAATATATTCCACAGTACTTTTATATCACGGGCACAAAAGGCTAAATGTTTTGTTAAAAAGTACAGATCTGATTTCAGCTGTAATCTGCAGGTCAGGGGAATGGGACGAACACACTGTATGTTATGGAATATATTATTTCTGTGTTATTCCTTCCGTGTCAGTGCATGGAAATCTTGAGTTCTGGACATGTGGGAATGCGAACCATATGTTTTACAAACTAGTGCAACAAATACATCTGCTAGGCATTTCAATGAATGTTTTTTTACACCCGCAGTGTACTCTGGCATCAGCATCACAACCCAACATCAAACAAGGTTAGACATAACTTGGCGAGTGCTTGAGCAACATTTTCAGTATATAAATGTTTAAATCCACATCCAAGCCTTCATCTGCTCCAAACATATTTATATTGGGAGTCCCAGTGATGTTACTGCTGAACGTTAATGTTTGTAAAACCAGTAGGTCACCTACATCTAATCAATATTTGTTGTCTTGTTTTCAAACCCAATTTTGAAAGTACACTGACGACTTACACATTGAATCTACACATCTGTAGATTTTATTGTTTACTTAGCAGCAGAACTTACTGCACATGAGCGTTTAGGCCAAAGGTAAACTCTGACCGCTTAGCACCCAAAGCTTCTGTATTTCCAAAGCAACGGTTGCTAACGTCATAGGATAAGGGCATCCCTCCAAACCTCAACAGCTAATTTCAGACAACAGGGGGAAAACAGGTGCTCTTTCAGCTAGAACGTTCACGAGGGAATAAATGTCTTATTCCCTCCCGGCCCCCAAAACAAACCCCAGACTGATCTGTAGTAAGCAACCTGTAGTACATACCCCCAGTACAATAAATGAATGAACATCAGTTTATTCTGTACTGAAGATATGTATTCCTCAGGGACTGGAAGAACTTACCCAGCCCTCTAAAAGAGGTTGAATTGTATCAAAACATCAATATAACCTGTACCTCCATGACTGTACCTTTAGACTCCACTACCACTGACTCTATACAGCCATCACCACTGTCTACATGTTTTAATAAAAAATGTTAAACTACTAACTTTTCTTTCCCTGTGTTACAGGTACGATGTGCAGCTGCCAACAATGATGTATATTGCAGTGTTACTACACTGATCTCTTGGGTAAAATCTTGCCATGTATAAATGCACTTTTTGTAAGTCGCTCTGGATAAGAGCGTCTGCAAATTGGCTCAAATGTAAAATGTACCTGCTCCCTGATTACGGTTATTTCTAGAGACGTATCAATCTGAATATAAATACGGTCCTTCTTTTCCTCCAGCGCTCCAAGTTGATTGCCACCATCCAGGCCCCGCTTTAGGTTTTCTGGGTAAGGCTTTTTTTCTTTCCTTAGTTGGGTTTAGGCATGCCAATTTAGTCTCATTTCAAACGTAGAATATATGGTTGGCCACAGGGGAACGGCTCAGAATATGGCACATGCAGCCATTATAGGGCGGTTAATCTTCCCAGAAAATACCTCTTGTCACGCGTCTTCACGTCCACGTGTAAACATGCCAAACGGCTCTCCGGGTCGTATATTCAGTTAGAATATCTGTAGGCTATCCGAGGAATCCGTTCGCATAAAGGGTCTCTGTGCTGCTGTAAACTTTATGCCAGGTCTGCAGGATATTACAGAAGGTTATGAGAAATTGCCGTGGTGTGCCAATTGGTATGGGAAGACGACACGTGTGAGACACTTGTCGTCAAAACATACATTACATTTAAGAGATCTTTTTTTTTTACGTACTGTTATATGAAATGTGGTTATTTTAGTTTAACCATAGGTATATACCCATGCTGTGCTGTGCATGTTCATACAGTTCGTACAGTACTATTGGCTAATTATCTATAAAGTGTATGTCAAAATGATTTCATTTATATATGTATGTATATATATATATATATTATATTTATATACACAAAGTGCCTCTATGGCAGGGTTCCCCAAATCCGGTTTGAGGCGGCAGTGTAGTGTAATGGTTAGGGAGCTGGGCTTGTAACTCAGAGGTTGCTGGTTCAATTCCCAGGTGGGGCACTGCTGTTGTACCCTTGAGCAAGGTACTTAACCTGAATTGCCTCAGTAAAATATCCAGCTGTATAAATGGATTGTATGTAAAGCAATGTAAACTGTGTAAGTCGCTCTGGATAAGAGCGTCTGCTAAATGCCTAAAATGTAAAAATGTCCGGTTCTGGAGCTCTGCAGGGTATGCTTTTTGTTTTAACCTCATAATCAGCAACCAATTTGAGCCCAGGAGCAGCCAGGTGAGGTGGATTAAGTGTGTAACCAACCGCTTTAATTGATCAATTAAGTGGTGAGGAGCAGTGAAAACCAGCATACGCTGCGCTGCGCCCCCCCCAGGAGCGGAGTTGGGGGAACCCTGCCGTGTGCTTTGCTCATTTTAATCATTATTAAAATATGAAACACTGAGAGTTCCTGCATGTTCGAGTATGAAGCACCTTACCACACATGTAACTTCACTGCAGTCATTATGAGAGAAAAGAGTCTGGGGTAAAGTGCAGATTATGGATAGTGCTGGTGCTCTTCCTGATTTTTCCAAGTGAAGAATGCTCCTGTGTCATCACACTTTGTTTTCCCAGGACCAACAACATTAGCCAATCAAACACGGGACAGCTTTATGACATCATCAACATAACTAGTCAGTTAATTGCTAGCTGCACATACACAGTTAGCACACAGCTTGTTAGCTCATCTGACCCTTAATATTCTGGATACTACTGTGGATTACTCTTAAGATAATTTAATGAATAAAATGTGAAAAAGGCACTCTGAAAAATTGGCTGGCAGCGAATGTTGATGATGTCACAAAGCATGTTTGATTGGTCAATGGGGGTGTTGGTCCTGGGATAACAAATTGAGATGGGCCAGGAACATTCCTCACTCGGCGAAATGAGGACGAGTGGCAGTGCTGGCGGTGTAGATCTGAAAAAGCAGGTGGGTCAAAAACAGGCACCCGGGAGCACAGTGCCAAAAGCGAACTGCTTCAGTAAACATCCAGCAGTGTGAACGGATGAATGTGAAAACCGTAGCATGAACACGAGGAGGCGTGTCCGCTATTAACCTAGCCTAACCTAGCCTAGCATAGTGTAGCCTAGCATGATAAAGTAAAGCCACTCTGTGTTGTGTGTGCGTGCACCGAGGTGACTGTTCCCCGGGACATTTCCTGTATAACAGCGAAGACAGACGGCGCAGCTTGCAGGATCGCTGCCCTGAAACCCTGGGAGGATCCGACCGTGCGAAACCAGAGCCCTTTCACAACAAGGAGAGACGCGAGAAGTGAAGAGCTGAAATAATCTCTCGCATCCATTTTTTTTTTAAACCCTTCAAGCGTGTCTCAGATCACTCAAGTCATTGTTTTAAAAAGGCTGTATGGATTTCTCAGTAAGAAAAATTATGGGGGAAAAAATAACAGCAGTGATACAGCACCTGAGGATCCGTCAATCAATAGAGAAACCCCTTTTAACGGCGCACAGGTGCAGGAAAACAGGCCCAGGGGGGAAAGGTGGTGGACAGAGCCTCCCCACTACAGTCAGGACAGCCGAGTCACTGTCCATATCCCGCCGCGGACTAACAGCCCATCTTAAAACTGCATCTTGGCTCAGACGAGCCATTCCCTCCAACTCTAATCCCCAAAGCAACTTAACACTCTTCCCCCAAACTCCCCTCGCTCCCACTCTGGAACCTAATGAAATGTTGTTAAGTTAAGCGATGACAAACTCTCGGCGGTGTAATTGATATCTCGGAAGGAATCATCGCTGCTCGTTGCCAAACCTCTTTGTGTGCACCTTTGTAAGTCTCTCTGGATAAGAGCGTCTGCTGAGTGCCTGAATCTGAACGTAATGAAGACAGAGGGAGTTGACACAGTGTCTGGAAACCAGAGCGTGTGCGGGATGGGGGCGGGGGGGGTGCGCGTCTAAGATGGCGGGACGCGCGCGGCCTCGTCCACGTACCTTCTTTGCAGTCGTGCTTGTTTTCGTGCAGCACGAATCCGTTGCGGCACTGACACACATAGCTTCCTACAGTGTTGATGCACTGATGCTGGCAGCCACCATTGTCCTTGGAACACTCATCCTTATCTGTGGAAGAGCGTGAGAAGACGCAGGACGTGCACAGATCAATCGCTTGCCTCAGAGGTCCAGCAGGGGAGAGGGGGGGGAGGGGAGGGGAGGAGAGGAGAGGAGAGGGGGGAGAGATGTGCTGCCTTGTTTGTCCAGAGGAGGGTAAATTATAGCACAGGAGTCACAAGAATCCAGAGGCCTTGTTTCCGTGCACCATACTTATACCCATTCATTCTGCTTCCTGTGGGCCTACAGTGTGCAGCTTCGGAGCCATACCAACATGTCAGGACTGTACAAAAGTATTATTGCCGCTTTAAACATCACAAAAAGTCATCTTTACTCTTTGGTGGTAAATCTCTGTCTTTATTTATAAGTATCCTGTCTCGTGTTAAACATTTTACAGAGCTGCTAGAGTGTTCTTGACTTGAGATGACTGCACTGTGTGCACGTAATGTATGGAAGACACATTTAATAACAAATACCAAACATACTGGACATACCATACCACGTAAATACATATTCATAATTCTGCTGAGTGTCGTTGATGAATCTGGACAAATCAATACACGCAAAAGAGGAAGGCGAAGAGGAGACGGACAGAGGGACACGTCCAAAACTTTTTGCAAAGAAAGAAAGAAAGAAAGAAAGAAAGAAAACAAACAAACCAAGGAGACAAAAGAAGGACAGAAAACAAGACAACGTGATGGGTTAAACAGAGCTGGCTGGAGGACGCGGCAGAACAGTCCGTTAGTGTTTAGAAGCAAACTAATCCCTTCAGAGAAGCTTTGCTGGGTTAGCGGCGGCCAAGGTTAGCGGAGGAAGCGCCCTTCGTGTGTGAGAGACGGCCACTGAATACCCCAGAGAGAGAGGGACGGCAGCCAAGCCGCATGAGCTGACGCGGGCTCCGTGACAATTCACAGCCGGTTGGTCATCTCAGGCAGGAGGTCTGCTCCCTGCTGTTACACGCGAGCCGGAACAACCTGGGCCCTGACACGATCTGACCAGTGGTGCGCTTGACAGAGGCGGTCTCTGTCATCTCTGTGTGCAATGAAGTACCATCCACGGGTAACACACACACACACACACACACACACACACACACACACACACACACACACACACACACACACTTACGCATACACGCATTCACACACGCCGAGCTAGCACACTCAGACACATACACACAAGCAAGCACACAGGCACACGCATGCGTTCATGCACGCACGCACACAGGCACACACACACGTGCACACACACACACTCACACAGGCACACGCAAGCACACACACATACACATAGTATATGCACACGCACTCACATGCACACTCATGCACACACACAAACACACACACAGGCGCACACTCACACACACCCACACTCATACTCACACATGCACGCATACACACACACACACACACACAGGCACACACACACACTGGCGCACACACGCACACACACTCATACTCACACATGCATGCGCACTCACACATCCACACACACGCACTCATACTCACACGTGCACGCACACACACACACTCACACACACATGCACCACTCCTCAGTCAAAAGTGAGCAGTCAGCGGAGGGTGGAACTGAGAAGAGACCTGTCCGTTATGTGACTGGATGAAACAAGGCCTCATGTTTCACCACGTCAGCAAAAGTGTAGCTACACCGCCAAGTTTCTTTTACGACACGGCATGAAAAATACAGGCTTGAGGCTCTCTCAGGGAAAGGTGCTTCAGGGTGTGCAAAACCAGGTCAAAATACAGCCGAACCCCTGAGATACGCACCCATTCAGAATGGAAGTTGTTCGTAACTCTGAAGTGTCTGTAACTTTGAAAGTGCCATCAAAACACACCAATTAAAAAAACTTTATTGGTTGTAATCTACTTACTGTCATTTTGTAGCTATTAAACCTTAATTTAAATTGACCAACAATCAAACCAGTTGGAACTGGATCTCACTAAATGTATAAACATTTTTTCCAAGGTCGGTTTTCTGAATGATAGATCTCATTTTTATTGATTCACTATCTTCGGCCTGTTTCGCAAATGTTTGATTTTGTTTTGTCCCTTCTTTCTTTCAAATGCTTCTTTCCCACATTGTGTCCTTAGCAGTTGTGCTAACGTATTTGACCCTTTTGTCTAACTGATTGTATTTCATTTGATTAAAAAATATCAATATACAGTGTGACTCTTTTCAGTTCAGTCTATACTCTGAGGTTCTACTGTATGAACAAGAAATGTATATGCAATGTAGGAAAAACAACCTAAACTTAAAGCACTACTAGAATAGAACAGTAATCATGTCAATTTTTCTTTTCTTGGTGATATTCTTTGAGAAACCGCAAACCAGATGTTCCAAAACAATTCATCAAGTTAAATTGTGCAGAAAGAGAGAAATCATACATAATGAGATCCCCTCCTTCCGTATTTATTTTAGAACGGTTCATTTTGCCACTCTGTATTTTGTCCATTCTGGCGTTGCCAGGGCATGCTGTGGCCTGGCTCATCCTTCACACAAGCATGGAGGTCAATGCATATGGTGCATAAAATGTTCACACTGGCTTCAGCTCGTCTGACTACTGACAGAGCTAAGAGGGGGTGAGTTCACTGAAGCTCTCAACTCAATGTAAATACACACACACACACAGATGCACATGCACACATGCACACACTCATGGCTATACACAGACTCACATACACGCACAGACGCACACGCACAGATGCACACGCACACACACTCATTCCCACACACCCACACACACACTCATGCCCACACACACACACACACACACACTCACTCACTTACACACACACACACACACTCATGACCACACACACACACACACACACTCATGCCCACACACACACACACACACACACACACACACACACACACACTCATGCCCACACACACACTCATGCCCACACACACACACACACACACACACTCATGCCCACACACACACACACACACACACTCATGCCCACACACACACACACACACACACACACACACACACACACACACTCACTCATGCCCACACACACACTCATGCCCACACACACACACACACACACACACTCATGCCCACACACACACACACACACACACACACACACACACACACACATACACGCACAGAAGCACTCATGCCCACACACACACTCATGCCCACACACACACACACACACACACACACTCATGCCCACACACACACACACACACACACACACACACACACTCATGCCCACACACACACACACACACACACACTCATGCCCACACACACACACACACACACACACACACACACACACACACATACACGCACAGAAGCACTCATGCCCACACACACACTCATGCCCACACACACACATGGGGCCTATTGGTGCGTGGGAGCCTAGGTCACCTCACAGCCCCCTTCGCTGGTGCTGTGCCAGCTGGAGTAGCATCCCTGGGAATCTCCTGACAATGCCAGGGCGCCTATTCGCCCCCCACCCCAGCCTATGCCCTGAATCGAGCCCTGAGATCTGATCCCCCGTCTGAATGGGCCGCTTCAAGGGCCTGCCTTTGGCTGCGGGGGCAACCCGTTCCACTTCAGCATTCTCCCATTGCGGCTAGACAAACAAAAAAAAGCAAAAAAAGCAAAAACGCACTCATCTGAAGACTGCCTGACTGGGTGTTCTGGAACCCTCTCCCGTTCGATTGTCCCAGACACAAACCATCACTCCGTCCCTCCTCTCTGAGTCTCTCTCTCTCTCTCCCCTGGTCTCTCCTGTCACCTGCTTTATCTGAGTAGCACCTACGCTCGCACGTAAATCCGCTGCCAGATCCCTCAAAGCTGTTGTTTGAGAACATCTGGAATTAAAACCCTCTCTGCCAAAAACAGCCCAACCCAGCAGTCTGTCCGAAGTCGTGGTCCGCCCCTAGTTAATCACGGAGATTAATTGCTAATGATGGTGACGTTATGACGTAACACACACACAGGACTGTTAGTTATGTTACAACGAAAAGACTGGATCACACACGCAGACACAATTAAATACAGAAGATACAATCACAGTGTTAAGACAACACGGATAAGGGAGTGAAATGCAAGTAAATGACTGCATAGACAGATAGCACACAAACGCAATGTCTGAAAACGGAGACCATATCGATAATCGGCTACAGTGTAGAACCGTTAAGCCCTTTGTATCATATTTGGGAGTAAAAAGGAGGAAACAGCTGCATCCATTCCCAGAGAGTCGGTCAAAGATCTGTCACAATGTTAATAAGCAACAAATGCTTCTCCGCTCAACAGAGAAAGGGCCGCATTTGTTGTGGTCAGACGGAAAAACCCCAGATCTAAATGGATCCCCGGCGATCCTTCGAAGGGGGGAAGGGAGGGATCCATTTCCCAGTGCTAGCTTTGGCGCTTTTCGATTGGTCGGAGGGGGAGGGGAGGGAGGCGGAGCCAATCGTTTGACACGCGGTCGTACCTCTGACCGGCTCAGAGAAGGCCAGTCTGTCAGTAATACGTACTGGACCGGCAGCTGTGTCCTTGCAGGACTCAAAAACAATAAACCTCTGTTTGCAGGTGGCGTCCGTGTCTGTGGGAGAGAGCGGGCGACATGGCCCCGTCGGTGAGACTGTGTGCGGGCCACACCCCCCCTGCCACGCAAGGCCAGACATCTCAAACACATTGTGTTCACATCGTACACACACGACACTCACAGACCTGAGGCCCGGCCAGGTCAAAACCAGTCCCCACCCAGCAAGAACAGATCAGAACCTCTGCACAAAATACACTGGAGCTGCTTTAGCCTGGCAGCGAGAAATAATACAAAACCGTACCAGACATTTCAGATTCATCGTTAGATTATAAGGTAGGGCGAAGAACAGATGAATCGCATCGTTGGGTTTTTAAACGGCATGGCTGCGGTTGTAGTTCCCTTCCACTCCAGGGTCTCTGGGCTCTCGCTCTGTGAACAAGCTTTCAATTTCACGCTCCTGCAAATGGAGACGTTGACCAATCATACCCTTCAGGTATTTTCCCCGTCCGATTTTGAACACACTTCCGTTTAGAACCCAGCGGCGATACACATGATGCGATCTTCGCTTGGGTGGCGGGAGGGAGGGAGGAGGACTGAGGGGGAGGAAAGAGGGAAGGAGGGAGGGAAAGGATCACTGGGGGACACAAATGAATGAATTCATCATCTCTCTATTTGCAGCATGTTAATAAAGATGTCCTCCGAAGGGGGGGGTTTAAAATAAAATATATATTTTTATTAAAGTGAGGGTACACCATGGCAACAGCTCGTCCTCCTCTTCTTCTATTGCCAGTGTGTGACAATCCTGTTAAGGAGTGAGAATGAGCATAGCTACTTAACACAGTCTAGTGTGTAAATCCCAGCCTAACTCCAGTAAAGAGTGAGAATGAGCATAGCTACTTAGCACAGTCTAGTGTGTATATCCCAGCCTAACTCCAGTGGTCAGAATGAGCATAGCTACTTAACACAGTGTAGTGTCTATATCCCAGCCTAACTCCAGTGGTCAGAATGAGCATAGCTACTTAACACAGTGTAGTGTGTAAATCCCAGCCTAACTCCAGTGGTCAGAATGAGCATAGCTACTTAACACAGTGTAGTGTGCATATCCCAGCCTAACTCCAGTGGTCAGAATGAGCATAGCTACTTAACACAGTGTAGGGTGTATATCCCAGCCTAACTCCAGTGGTCAGAATGAGCATAGCTACTTAGCACAGTGTAGTGTGTATATCCCAGCCTAACTCCAGTGGTCAGAATGAGCATAGCTACTTAACACAGTGTAGTGTGTATATCCCAGCCTAACTCCAGTAAAGAGTGAGAATGGCCATAGCTACTTAACACAGTGTAGTGTGTATATCCCAGCCTAACTCCAGTAAAGGGTGAGAATGTGAACGGCTCTCCTTTACCTTTCCCATTCCCGAGCTGTTCTCAGCAGGCTACCAGAACATCAATAAACTGCCTTTGGTTAAACAGGTGGGACCGGACCCGCCCAATGTTTATTATCTTTCACAGCTCTCCGTCCCCTGCCTCGCCCCCAGCCCCCACGCCCCAAACAGCCATGTGACCTGGGCGGCACCATTCACAGAACCCCAAACACCACGGCCCTCCCGGGTCATAAAAATGTACTTAATGTTTAAAAGAAGGTTAAAAAAATACACACATAAATATATAATGTCTTTCACATGAAAAGTCTTATGAGAAGGAGGCCTCGTAACTCTGCTGTTACCCAGCAACCACGACTTACATCAGTCGCCAATGTCGGGCATTTCTGCTATGGGTCTATTCACACTTACTGACAAAAAAAAGGCGCTACATTGACAGAAAACACATGTTAGTCCTCTCACATGTCTGCTCCTTGTTTCCTAGCATTTCCTAGAAATGGGGGCTCTGGGGGAGGGCCCAACTTCCACTTCAGTAAAGTCTGGCAAGGAACAGCACATTTGGCAACGGGGTATAGTTTATCCCATATTGTATTAATTTCTCAGGCATTAATGTTGGTTTTGCCTTAGTGTTGTATTGGTATATTCAGGAATATAAAAATGAGCAGGCATCTCACCACCTATAATGTATAAATATATGAATGACTACAACTATCACCATCACCATCTCTCAATTGGACCAAAAGTAGCTTTACAGATGATTTTCCGCTGCCTAACCTAAATTGATAGCTTTGTCAGATTTCTGGCAACAGGCTACGGTGTATTAAATAACATTCATGAATGTCGTTTTCATTCGTGTGCAGATGTCTGAAAAAGCTGTCAGAAATGAAAAGAGGTATTTCAAAAAATGGATTTCCAATCTGGGCACAGTAATAAAATAATATAGTCATCTTTAAAAAAGAGATGTGCCGGAAACCAATAAAACATTAGTGCTGTAAAATTGCTACTACATTTCTGGTATGGGATTGATACCGGCCTGCTAAAAACCCACAAGAAATTCATTTGACTGTTTTGAAGAGACTGTGTACCTGAGAAGAAGTGAGCCTTGAAGCCCTTCTTGGACACGGTGTTGTCGGATTTGAACTCGATTCTCATGTTGTTGTACTGGGACGTCAGAACCTCCGGAACTTCGGTTCCGCAGTACTTCCCGTGGAGCTTGGAGTCGGAAGACAGACCGCTGCGCACCTCCACATAGTCGTATTTACACACCTGCAGGAGGAGGAGAAGAGAGGGAAGGAGGGAGGGAGGGAGGAAGAGATGGAGGCAGAGAGAGAGAGAGAGAGAGAGAGATGTCACAAGTGCCAGAAGATACCTGATGTTGTTATTTTCTCGATTTGTTATACTATTCATCTTAAAAATGAATGTTTATTTCCTTCATTTCTTAGCTCTTCTCTTTGAAGAGAGACGTTCTTGGAAGGCTCTTAGCATTCCCCAACATGAAACATGATTTAACATTTAACATTTTAAACAATTATTTTTTTCTATCATCATAAGAACACAAAGTGTGATTTATTTTTATACATTTATTTCAGATTTTCTGGCGCAGCCGGGGATCGAACCCTGGCCACAATGGGCAGCCTGCATTCTGGGAGAATGCCTTTATCGTTAAACCACCCGAGGCCCCTCAAAGTGTGAATTTACCCCCAAAAAATGTCATAAAAATTTGACACCACCTCTGAGAGCAGACCGGTACGTTTGTCTTATCACCGTCCCGCTGAGTGATCACTCACCTCGTTCCCCTCCAGCTCGAAGAACTCAAACTGGATGGAGATCCAGTACTGCGTCGGGGCCACCACCTGCCACACGCAGTTCTTATTGGGGGGGTACTCCTTCGGCCAGCCGGGCGTGGTCACCGTCCCGTTCAGCTTGGACAGCAGACCTCCACAGGCAGCTAGGACCAGAGACGAGCCAGGGTTACATTACATTACATTACATTACATTACATTACAGTACATCACATTACATTACATTACATTACATTACAGGCACTTAGCAGACGCTCTTATCCAGAGCGACTTACAGTTTACAATCCATTTATACAGCTGGATATTAACTGAAGCAATTCAGGTTAAGTACCTTGCTCAAGGGTACAACGGCAGTGTCCCACCTGGGGATTGGACCTGCAACCTTAACGTTACAAGCCCAGTTCCCTAACCATTATACCACACTGCCTGGGTTGTGGTTAACAGACAAGGGGAAGGACCGAAAACCAGCTACCAATCAATCAGTGGAACTGTGTTGGATACAGCGCGTTTTTACAACTGCCCTCTCGACCGGGTGTACCTGGGTTTGGATATGAATCTGGGCAGAGGACCAGAGGGTGGACGGCTTTAGTCCCTTGTGATACTTTGGTATTTGTACCCTTGAGTGAGGCGCAGTACCCCTTAACCATCACCCCCTATTTTTGACATTCCTGTTTATTTAGACATTACCAAATATAACAGTTCATAGCTCAGGAACTGTGTTGGTCACATCAGCGTAAGTTTGGTATCATTTGAAAGAAAGGGCATTGTAGTTTATGGGGGAAGGGGGTGATAGCATCATATAGCATGTGTCCACAACACAGCCCAAAGTACCAAAGATCCAACATACAACAAAATAGGTGTTTCTACAGTTTTGTGTAGAAACTCATGTTTGAAAAGCAATAAAGGAATCACATTTCATGATGGAACTATAAATGTAAAATGTAAAGGTATGTGCAGACTATCCATGGTGGCCAAATTGGCCCAATGATCTGTCAACTTCTGTGACACTAAAAACATACTAAAAGGTTTTGATGACTTCAAAACCTGTTTCTATCACTCAAGCCATTATGGATCATTATTTTGCTCACAAAACAGATACTAATTTGATTGCTCAAAGTGTCTCCTAATGTCTCCAAGTGGCCCAATCCACTCCTGTGACACTGGGAATCACACTACAACATGTTGCTGCCTATGAGACACACACACCAAATTCAAACCAAAGAATTGGATAGCAACAACAGAATATTTTTTTCCAATGGTAAAAAGGTAACCAATAGGCATTTACCATTATCAACTTAATAAAAACTGCAACAGCTGTCAACATTTGAAAAATAAAATAAAGTAAATATTGCATCAATATAAATAATATTATAATAATATATCATATATAAATAATATAACAAATATGTGCCAAGACAAAATGCAAATTCTGGAAATTGTCTACCCTCATTGCACAAGACTATGTACAGTATCTGTTAGTGTTCTTTAGTCAGGCAACACAAGAAAAGCTATAGGTAATTTTGCTTGTGCCAGTGTAGTGGGTGTGCTCTGGTACGTGAGCGTCCGCTACAGAAAGTGACGTGGATAAGAGTGTGATTCCCGGAGTTAGGGACTTGAGTCTTTAGCTTGGCAAGCTAAATCGCTCTCTTGTCGCACCAAAGATCCTTGGTTCGAAACTCGCCACGGGCAGAACCAACTCCGTTACATTCGTGCCGTGACACGGATCATACGACTGATGGTAATCGGTCGGGCCGTGGTTGCTGCCGCAGGAGTTTCGAGGGGGAGAATGTAGCGGGTGTGCTCTGGTACGTGAGCATCCGCTACAGAAAGTGACGTGGATAAGAATGTGATTAGTTCCCGGAGTTAGAGACTTGAGTCTTTGGCTTGGCGAGCTAAATCGCTCTCTTGTCGCGTCGAGATCCCTCGGTTTGAAACTCGCTGTGGACAGAACTAACTCTGTTACACCAGTCGTTGGTTGGTTGAAGCCCCTTGCTACAAGGCACAAGGACTCGTCACAGGATATCAACTTGATAGGTCTCTTCTGGTGGCAGAGCCAGCACTTCCACCTACCAGTTGACCAGTAGCTACTCTCCGGTCCTAAGGGGATCCTGGCCATTGAACATTGTCTTGTCTTCTTACATTTTAAAACCAATAATAAATCAAAATAAACTCAGCGAAAAGTATAAAGAGTTTTCTAATACTCTGAAGTCTGTGCACTCTCTTCAATCGCATGCATCTTCATTAGCCAGGCATCTTCATTACGATGTACACAGTGTTCATTCATGATGGTAAATGCGAACCCAAGGGAAACTTATATTGTTGTAAAGGATATCCTTTGCACAGGAAAGTAGTATCGATTATGCCACTGGATCATGCCACCTGATCATATTACTGGTGGCACTGGTTGGACATTCAGTGGGGCTGTTTGGCCAATTTATCGGAGAATGACGGGAGTGGGCTTATTTTGTTAGATTTACCATCGCGAGGATACAAAACCTTCCTATGTGCAACATAGTGACATACCTCATAGAGCCAGGAGAATGACATCTTTGCTGTTGTTGTCGATACGAAGCGCATAGTAAACATTGGAATGCTCTTGTGACAAAACCGGGTCACTACTTTTGTTCGTTGGACCCTTACAGTGATCAGGATGCCCATATTATCAATGATCTGTCATACTTTTGGACTTCCAGACTTCACCGAAGGTAAGGAGCAGCTATTCTCCTAGAGTACCCTGCCTTGAATCATCAGGACAGGACAGTTGACCTCCACAGTTATGGGGTTAACCTATCGGTTTATACAATTCTGTTCCCCTGGCTTTCACTTGCTATAACTGGTCTTATTTATCTTCTTCTGAAAGTATAGCTGACCCTGACATATTACAGAAATGTAAAGCGAAACGGTGCCTTGGCCCAGACTGCATCCCTATGACCGGAATAATGGATGACTGAAACACTGAGGTTGTGGAAATGTCTGCTTTTATATAGTGTATTGTAACATCGGATAGTCAGTTTACAGAAATGGGATACTTTCAAAATTCTGTTCCTTATCTATTTGAGCATCTCTGGATTACACCATACATTGTGTGTGTGTGTGTGTGTGTGTGTGTGTGTGTGTGTGTGTGTGTGTGTGTGTGTGTGTGTGCGTGTGTGTGTATATATGTGTGTGTGTGTGTGTGTGTATGTGTGTGTGTGTGTGTGTGTGTGTGTGTGTGTGCGTGTGTGTGTATATGTGTGTGTGTGTGCATGTGTGTGTGTGTGTGTGTGTGTGTGTGTGTGCGTGTGTGTGTATATATGTGTGTGTGTGTGTGTGTGTGTGTGTGTGTGTGTGTGTGTGTGTGTGTGTGTGTGGGCAGTACCTTCACAGCTCTTCTTGTCTGGCGCTAGTTCGTATCCAGGTTCACAGGCACACTTGTAGCTCCCCAGGGTGTTGACACATCTCTGCTCACATCCTCCATTGTCTGGCTTGGCACACTCGTCCTCCTCTGCAGGGAATACGCGCAGCCAATCACAGCACTTTGCCCAGCCCGGTGACCAATCAAGCGGTCACATTTCACTCAGCCCTGAGCCCTGCACAGAGCCATCGTCACAGAACACTTCACACGATTGCAAAATCAGAGCAAACAAAGAAAAAGTGGGAGAAACTGGCGCTATGATGGTCAGAGAACAAGTCGCAGAGGGTGTTAATGCAGGAAGCAGAGAGGACCGTAGACACACACTGAGAAACACACAGACACACCGATTCTGGTTTGAAACGAGTACGTTTAGCCTGGGTTACAGTGAAGGTAAATGTAGATATGTATTTGTATGTGCAGTATGCGCATGTATTTAGTGCAGATACATGGTGACCACCCAAGCACGCAAACTGTCTTTGTGAAGAAGAAAAAAACAATCACTTGCATCTAACTGTGGGTTAAAGTTAAGGACAGATATTGATTGAATCGAGGCCATAGGTTTAAATTCAGCCTAAAAGCCAGGAGAGATCTTGAGCTTCTACTCAAAGGAAATGGCAGGGTGGCATAGTGTGTGCTCTATTTCTTTGTCAGCTCTGCTGAATGAATCAGTGATTTTCTTTGACAGACTCGGCATCATAATCATAAATTTCATACAAAAGTTCCTTATCACACAGGTGAGCCTTTATATCACGTAAAAAAAAAAGATTGGGCTCTTTTAAAATGCGAATGGCGTCATAGCGTCCAATCCGATCTGATATCTTAAGCTTCTCCTCTCACTGTCTGCCCGGGCACAAAGCAATCAGCAGCGTCTGTTGAAAATTCTGCTATCTTAACCTCTCTTAATAACTCTCTGCAGATGGGAATTAGACGCGGCATTGTTGAAACACAAGACTGAAGATTCGTATTTGTCCTGCTCCCCAGATTTTAATAATTCTGTCCTCTCTTTGAGAGAGAAGGGCCCGGGCTAGCTATTGTCTGGAGAAATCTGGTGAATGGGACAGGAGAGAGAAAATCTTTGACAGAAAATACTATTAACTGAAGATTATGTTAATGTCAGCTTGTGAATACAACACTCCACTTCAGTGAGCCAACAAGAAGATAACATTGGATGAGAAGCAGACTTTCAAACACAGGAGTTCTGCACCCTGTTCCAATGATATAATTAAAATAGATATATTGTATATGTTGTTGGCGGTAACTCAGCTGGAAAAAGGTATAATAAATAAATGATATGGTAAATGGTTTTACCTTTGAAAAAGTTAGCAGCAAATCCAGCCTTGTTGACCGTTCCATCTGAGACAAATTTCATCCACAGATTATTTGAGGTAGATCGGATGTCTTCGGGTTTGTCGTAGCCACAAAATCGACCAATTAGAGGGCTGCTTTCTGTGTTCCCGTCTCGAACTTCCAAGTAGTCATAGGCACAGCTGTCATGTCTCTCGACCTGTTGGCAAAACACAAAGACTCAGTGATATATCACACATTACAGTGTGGGAAAAAATAAACACACACACACACACACAAGCACACGCACGCACACACACACAAACACACACATACATACACACACACACCATAAAATAATTGAAGTCAAGTTGAAGTATTTTAGTGAAGCCTGGAAAAAACCTAAAAATAAAAAGAGTACAATGATTTCACAATAACTCTCCCCTCCTGTGCCCCCGACAAATATAACCACAGTATTGGACCCAAAACTGGCATCTTTAGTACTAGTGCATCACTGAAACATGATACAGGTGTAATATTAGTACCCATGTGCATAATTCTGGGCAGCACACTCAAACACACACCAAAAAACATAATGTAAATAAAAACAAAAATAAATTCCTTTAAAAATATATTCACAATGAAACTGATTTTCTACTCATGAGAGTGACAATAAGCTTCTGACCAGTTCACGGTGTAATTACAACAAAAACGACGCCACAGGAATTATGGCTAAACACCAGTCCTTTTGAATCAAACTCTGCATAGCTGAGGTCACCACAAGGTCACAGGCCAGGTCAAAAATAGAACCAGGACACCAAAGAAAGAAACGAAAACAAAGTCTACACGGAGTTGCGCCCTGGGTCTGGTGCGGTCGACGAGACGTGAGACGGGAGCCGTGGGATCGCGGACGACATGTGCTTTCTCAATTACGCCGCTAACAATACCTCGGGAGAACAAACGGCGACATGCTTTTTCAGGTCAGGGTCTGGGTCCAAGGCCAACAGGATCTGACAGATCACAGCGGCCCTTCACTGCCTGTCCCCTTCCTGGGCCGGCCAGACTAACGCCGGGACGACTGGAGCCCAATGGAACGGCGGCTGCCCTCTACGTGCACCCCTCATGTCTGAACCTCGTCCGCGTTTGAGACGTTTGAGACGTGTATATTGCACGGTGTGGGTGGAAGTTGCCCGCGAGCGCTGGTCTGAGGTCAGTTTCGTGTTCTTATCCCTAACGGTTAGGATTCGGGTCAAGTTCCCTGGTCCCGAATCAGTGCTTAAGGGCCAACTTCTCCCTTGTATTCCTCCCGCATATTGCACACGAGAGGAAGATGTCTTTCCCCCCCAGAATCGGCCGTGGGGAGAAGAAATGCAGCGAGCCTCGCTAATAAACTGTACTATCTCCAACCCGAAAGCTTTATGCAGCATATCAATTTCACTTCACATGGTTAACGGCCCGAGGGCAGTGTCGAGCCTGAAGGGAATACGCGGTCCAAATGTTATCGCCTATGTCTATTTTATCCATGCGTAAGTCAGACATTATTACTTTCATTTTAATGTTCTTTGCGGATGCCGCTGCATGGCGCAGCTGCAATAGCTCCAGGCGAAGCACCTTGCTCGAGCGTAACGGCACCATCGCTCGGATCTTATCCGACCACCCAAGCGCTGGGCTGCGGGCCTGGATCCCTGGCCACCGCGGCACACTGCGTTCACTCTGACCTCTTGTTTTCATCCCCGCGGTCTCGGGCAGACACTGCTCGTGCTCGCGTCGTGATATTTCTGACCCTGAGAAAGCGCTATTCTTAAATAAAGAAGCCGTAACTCACACACAGCGCTCTCCGCCGAGCCTCGTTTATCGCTCGCGCCGCTCAGTGGAGTTTTCCCCTCCGCTTTGAACTTTGCCTCCGGGAAAATGAGAATATATTTCACCCTTATGGCTCCCGGTCAATGGGAGGGCCTGGAAAGGTTTCCCTCTGTCTCCCTGCGCTGGTCTGTGACCTGTGTGCACCTCGTCCTCCCCAAGATCACCCAACGCAATGAGCCGCCCAGGGGCGAACGTGCGCGCCCCTTCCCCCTTTCTGATGCTCAGAACATATGTGTGTGTGTGTGTGTGTTTGGGCAAGAATGTGTGTGTGTGTGTGTGTGCATGTGCGTGTTTGAAAATCTGTGTGTGTGCATGTGTGTGTGTGTGTGTGTGTAAGAGAGAGAGAGAGTATATGAGTATGTGTGTGTGTTTGGGCGAGACTGTGTGTGTGTGTGTGTGTGTGTGTGTGAGAGAGAGAGTATGTGTGTGTGGGAGAGAGAGAGAGTATGTGTGTGTGTGCTTGGGTGAAACTGTGTGTGTGTGTGTGTGTGTGTGTGTGTGTGTTTGAAAATCTCTGTGTGGTCATGTGTGTGTGGGCGAGACTGTGTGTGTGTGTGTGTGTGTGTGTGTGTGTGTGTGTGTGTGTGAGAGAGAGAGAGTATGTGAGTATGTGTGTGTCTGTTTGGGTGAAACTGTGTGTGTGTGTGTGTGTGTGTGAGAGAGAGAGAGAGAGAGAGAGTATTTGAGTATGTGTGTGTGTGTGTGTGTGTGTGTGTGTGTGTGTGTGTGTGTGTGTGTGTGTGTGAGAGAGAGAGAGAGAGAGAGAGAGTATTTGAGTATGTGTGTGTGTGTGTGTGTGTGTGTGTGTGTGTGTGTGTGTCTGCAGTGCTGAGCCATGATAAAAAGGACACTCAGAACTGCCTAACATGGCTCAGAAGTAATCAGCGGACATATAATCCCCCGCTCCCGAATCCCAACAAGCTTTTGAAAAGAGAGAAGCGCCGAGAGTCGTCACCTCGAAAGCCTGAAAACTTAATCCCACATTGTAGTCCTCTGAAACAGTTATCTTCCAGACGCACTCCTTGGACGGCCGGTAGTCGTCTGGGTAGTTGGGGGATTGGATCTGACCCGCGTCTTTGTTGATCTCACCTCCACAGATGGCTGATAGGACACAGATTTAAAACAGGGTGGCTGCGAGATGGTAAAAACCCAGCTGGCAGGTCAGTCTTTATAAAGCCACCAGCAGTGAGACTAGGAGTCACGTGGTGGCCACTAATGACGGCAGGGGAAAAATATCATCATTATAATTCTGTAAAAATACATGACAAACTTAGAGAACACTGCTCAGGGTTTTTGCTTTTATGGCTATGTTGTGAAGAGATTATAGAAAAGCCTCAGAGCATAACTACACTGCAATAATAACAATAATTGTAATGATACTGTTGTTGATGATTATGTTGATGATGATGACGATGAAGATGAGCGTCAGTACTGTGGACATTATTGTTATTGGTAATGTTGTTATGATTAGGAAAGGTAGTATTAGAGTACTTTTAGTAGTAGGAGTATTTTGTTTGATAGATAAACCTGGCTGCTGTGCATGGTGACTCAAAGAGCCTTAGTAGAACAAATTCATTCATAATGCAAGATGATACAACAAAGATCATAATAACCAACAATGCCTCATAATAAGCTCTCCACCACACCTCGGTTACAAAGAGTTTAATAAAAAATGCTACAATGAGAAAAATAAAATGCTAATTTTTGTCACGCGTTAACAGCAGAGTGTCGGTAGACGCGAGGTCCGGCGAGGTCTTTGGGAATACCTTCGTAAACGGCGGCGAATCCTTTCCCCACCCAGTTGCTGCTGCTCCGGAACTCCACCCACATGCGGCTATCCGTCGTGGTCAGGACGTCAGGCACTTTGTCCCCGCAGAATCGGCCTGCGGGAACGAACAGGTCAAAACAGGCACGGAAACGCTGTGTAGTGAACCTGACTCAATGTCGCAAAGATGCTGAATGCGCCGTCCGTTTCAGCTCGGGGTC
>JAINUG010000084.1:2150000-2290000 GCA_029706075.1 Aldrovandia affinis | reverse complement strand
CTCAGCCCAGCGTGCCACACGAGCCGACAGGTGAGGTCACGTGACAGTGCCGTGAGGTCGCTCTGTAGAAACGCCCCCCTCCCCACCCCCCCCCCCCCCCCCCCCACACGAATCACACCGCTGATCCCACTGGAGCTTTTTATACACGGCAACGGGCGGAAGAACTCTCCACACGAAAGAGCATGACTGAGGATATCCAGCACTGAACTCTTTAAAAGAGACCTCCCTCCCTCCCCTCTCTCTCCCTCTCTCCCTCTCTCTCCCTCTCTCTCCCTCCCTCCCTCCTCTCCCTCCCTCCCTCTCTCCTCTCCCTCTCTCTCTCTCTCTCCCCTCCCTCCCTCCCTCTCTCTCTCTCTCTCTCCTCCCTCTCTCCCTCCCCTCTCTCTCTCTCCCTCTGTCCCTCTCTCCCTCCGCTCTCTCTTCCTCTCCCTCTCCCTCTCTCTCTCCCTCTCCCTCCCTCTCTCTCTCCCTCCCTCTCCCTCCCTCTCTCTCTCTCCTCCTCTCTCCTCTCTCTCTCTCTCTCTCCTCTCTCTCTCTCTCTCTCTCTCTCTCTCTCTCTCTCCCTCCCTCTCTCTCCCTCCCTCCCTCCCTCTCTCTCTCCCTCTCTCTCCTCTCTCTCCCTCTCCTCTCTCTCTCCCTCTCCCTCCCTCTCTCTCTCTCTCTCCCTCTCCCCTCTCTCTCTCTCTCTCTCCCTCTCTCCTCTCTCTCTCCCTCTCTCTCCTCTCTCTCTCCCTCTCTCTCTCTCCCTCCCTCTCTCTCTCCCACTGAACAGGGGGATTTACTCTGACACGGGGCTCCGTGGCAGGGGGGAAGGTTTTACCCGCCGCACACTAAACACGCCGCGTCGCCTCACGCTCAGCCCGCCGGGTCACGGGATGGCTGCCCGTTTCCAGGGCGACCGGCGGATGCCGTGCTTCCCCCGGCGACCACGCGACAAATGGCGCACGCGAAGAACGGCATCCCCTTCACTCCTCCGCACGAGCGCTCAGACGGTACGAATTAAATGTGGGGTTTAATCCTTTCCAGCGCTGCTTCTCTGGGTGGGATCGTGCTCTCTGGTTTTGGTCAGGAAAAGTTCTGGAGGCGCGTGGAGAACGCCCAACGACAGTGACGCAATAATGAAAGAGCACAAATTAACTGACAAGATCATTTTGGGGGGAGGAAATTGTGTGGCTCACACTGTAAGAGGACATTTCTTTGTACAATTTTACCATGCTGTGCCTCTCCATTTACCACTGTGCCTCCTGCACCCATGCAAGCAGCTTAAAGTGTGCACTAGTCCAATGCACCCAGCCCTGAGTCAGTGACTACAGGCCTCACACAGCACTACAGGAGAGAGCCAGTGAGTATTTTACACCCTACAGGCCACACACAGGACTACAGGAGAGAGCCAGTGAGTATTTTACACCCTACAGGCCACACACAGGACTACAGGAGAGAGCCAGTGAGTATTTTACACCCTACAGGCCACACACAGGACTACAGGAGAGAGCCAGTGAGTATTTTACACCCTACAGGCCACACACAGTACTACAGGAGAACCAGTGACTATTTAAAACCCTACAGGCCACACACAGTACTACAGGAGAGAGGCAGTGACTATTTTACACCCTACAGACCACAGAGAGTACTGCAGGAGATCCAGTGACTATTTTACACCCTACAGGCCACACAAGAAGCAGTAACCTGCGGAACATCGATGATTCAAACCCACCGTCACCTGCAATTGGGAACGATTGTCCCACTACTGCGTTAGCCAGTCATAGTTGGCTAATGAACAAACAGGCTTAAAAACTGGGCTCACCCTTTGCTCGTGGCGAGAGCTTTTACTGACTAAGCTGCTCCAGAGCCAATCTGGATCCCCTTGCCTCAGATAAACTCATCCTTGGCTTTGTTTAGACCTGGGAGGGTGGGACTGGGATGTAGCTTCAGACCATTAACCTACAAACCTTTGGTCTCAGTGCAGAGAGAATGTTCCATATTTTGGCAGCGTATTTCGCCGAGGTATTGTAAAGTGATGCATCAGGCGTAGCATAAAGGAGCCAGGAGAGAGGGGGACACAGCAGGCGCTCGCTGCGGAAATGAAACGCTTGCGCACGGAGCCATAGGGGGCCATTCCTGCGGTGTCGTCTAAGGGGATAGAGGCTTATTGAATTACCATACATCAATATAATGGTTGGGTTGTTTTAAAAAGCCACCTTGAGACCAGCGCACACGGCTCTCACGGGCACAACTCAAAGGCGAACCTAGAGGGAGTCAGAGAGAGTGAGAGAAAGAGATATACAGAGAGAGGGGGGATGAAGAGAGAAGTAAATAGAGACAGAGAGGAACGTATGGAGAGATGGAGAGAGAGAGAGGGAAAGAGAAAACTAGAGAAAGTGAGAGAAAGAAAAGGGGAGCAAGAGGGAGTCTGAGATAGGCAGAAATGAAAGAGTGGGGGAGACACAGAAAGAAATCTGGGAAGAGGGAAAGTACAGAGAAACGGTGACGGAGATGAAGGGATGAAAGGATCGCCGGAGAGAGCGAGAGACAGAAACGCAATAATGAGAAAGAGAGAGGGAAAAGGTACAGAAACAGATAGTGAGATAGAGCAAAAAGAGGAGAACGAGAGAAGGTGGGGGCGGAGGGGGTGAGATACGGAGAAAGAAACGGGGAGGGGGGAGGGAGAGAGACAGTGCGTCTGCGTAGAACGGTGGAGAGAAGCCCAGAGTGGAGACGTCCCATCGTGAGGCGGCAGGGCCCTCCCCAGACGCATGCAGCGCCCTGAGTCATGGACCGGGGGCCTGGCATAGGAACCGTGACCCCCCCGCCCTCGGGGACACAGAACACACAGAGGTCCAGGGGGCATGAGGGGGGGGGGCACAGAGTGAGAGAGTGTGATCACACGGAGGTCCGCAGTGTAGGAGGAGCCCGCGAGGAGAAGATGGAGGATTCACCTCTCGTTATTCTGCGTTACTTTGCCTTTCTGTCGATCTCTTCCCCTCTCCTTCGCTCACCTCTCTCTGTGTCAGGTTTTTGCAAAGACAGAGGCCATGCCTTCTGTGCTGAGAACGGCGCTACGACAAACACAATCCTGCCGATCGATCGATCGATTCATTCTCGGACGGCCGGAGTAAGGGACGTGGAAAATGGCTCGTGCGCGTGAGGTCTCGGACAGGAAGTAGAAAAGACGAGGGCTCTGAGGCGAGGCCCACTCAGTCACATGAGATCAAGAGATTCATCCTCAGCCGAAGGATGTGGGTTTAGTACCGGCAGCAAGAGAGATCTAATCTATCTTTATATTCTAAATCAGCCAGGCCCAGAATAGAGGCTTCACTATATATAGAAAAAATATCTTATTTCTCCAAAACACTACAAACAAAAGCCTATTGATCAATAATGCATTACGCTCTGCAGAGAGGAAATAACTACGTGTAAAGCCACATTACAACAATTTCACTGGAATATGTGTTTTATTACATTGCAGGGATTTTAGCAGATGTTCTGATCCAGAGCAACTTACGCAGCTGACATGTTTTTACACATGACCCATTCATACAGCTGGACATTTGCTACAGATTAAGTAACTTGCTCAAGGGTACAACGGCAGTGCCCCACCTGGGAATCGAACCTGCAACCTTAACGTTAAAGTCCAGTTCCCCAACCACTGTACTACACTGCCACATGTATGGTTCCACCATAATCCCCCACATTTTGGTACAGGCTCAATGATAATGTACACATAGTATCCACCGGTAAGATAATACACTGGAATCTACTATTAAAGAAAAGGGAAATAATTCATAAATTAAAAACAACAACATAAAAAGCCAAAAACTAAAAGTTTTTCTTGTCTTGTCCAGAAAAACACAACGTGGCCAGCGAAATTGTAAAAATCATAAGTTCAATCAATAATTCATTCGCACCACGGCCAGCTAAATCACCGCGATCGTTGTCAAACGCATGTGGCATCGCTCAAACCCTAACGACCCACGTGACGGGCGAATCGCAGCGGTCTCCTCCGTTGCTAAGCGCTGGGGTCGATGGCGACCGCTCATTAGCCTGATTGGCGTGAGAGGGAAAGTGACATCAAACGTAGACCTGCCACTCCTCCCACCAGAGTGAGCTTGTGATGGGTGCTGCAGGGGGCAAGGCCCTGTCACCCCCCCGTCCCCGAAAGTGCTCGGGGCGACGTCTGTCAGACAACACGGCCATCCCGCGTGGCTTCTCATAACCTCCTCTCTTAAGGACAGCTCTCGAGCCCGGACCCGTTCAGATCAGAACACACTCGTGGAGTCTGCCAGTATTCATGTGCATTCTGTTCTGACTTTTAACTTGTTTATTTCTGCCTTAATGGGCTTAATGAGTTCACAATAATACAGAAAGAATACCGATCTCTCTTCCACTGAGAACTTTTCACTTTGTCATGACTCACCCATTTGGAAGAAGAGATGTGATTTTTATCGCATTAAAACAAAACATCATCCGGCCGTCGCCTAGTTGGCCATGGACACGGACAGATTGTCTCAAAGCGACGTCTAAACACACAAATCCGGCGAAGCAGCGTACACTCAGTCAAACAGTCTGCTCCGCGCGGAGGGGCCTGGGCTCCAGCGAGCACGGCGGTTCCCATGGCGTCCGTGACCATGACGTCAGATGACATCACCGTTGCTCGGATGCCACGCGGTGGGGGGAGATCGAGCGCCAAGGGCCCCGGGGGGAAGGGACAGACCACGGCACGGACATCCCGAGCCACGCCGGGCACTGTAATCAGCCTGTCCGTCTGTCGAGGGTGTGCGTCCGCCCACTCCCAAAGAAACTGAGATCATCTTCAGAGCTGTCGACAAGTGCGCGGTTTCCCAGAAGCTGACGCGCTGAGAGTTCCCGGTTCCTGCGTCCCGGCCTGTCCGTGTGCGTCCGAGTCACGTTCACCGGGCTGACCCCCGGGGATGAGTGACAGGTCAGTGACCATCTCTCCGTTCGTCTGAGTGTGACCGCCATGGAGACAGGGACGCCAGTGACGTCATCGTCGGGGTGATTTACTCTGATGGGCCGATCGCCACGGAGATTGGTGTGGGGAGTTAGCCGCACCGAGTGAACCCTGGAACGCCAGAGCCCCACGGACCGTTTGAGAAGATTTAGGAAATCGGTGCTTATGTTCATCTGTGGCAGCACAGTTCACGAGAGGGGCAAATCAAGCCGTTGGTGTCATTTGCGTCTCAGGTTTTTTTCTTCAGCAAATAACGCACAGGGCTCAATCAGATTCAATAGAGCAGTAATGAAGAATCGATAATATCTCTGAGTGTTATTACAAGTTTAGTAAATTTTTATTCGCCAATTAAGATTTTTCTCTGAAAACAACGGACATGTCTCATTTCTGCAGCACCCTCAGTCAATCCTGTGGGGCATTCTAACACACACAGGCAGGCCACTGCTGCTTACTCTCACTCTGCACTCACACACCAGCTCTCTCTGGGCGGGTCCCACGTTCCGTACCGGCGTGTTCAGGATTCAGGCCGCGTGACGCCTCACTGCGCTAAGGGCTAAAACATTTCTCCTTACGCTTAGTTTGAACAAAACAATGCACAGCAACGCCACCTTAGAGTTGTTATCTACACTATTGCTGTAACCAAAGCCTTTACGTTTGCACCGAGAACACATTTCATTCGGTAATCCATTCTGAGCAGTGACCCGCAACACCATATTTAAGTTGGGCAAAGAATGCGCTTCTCTGCACTAATTCCATATTCCAAAAGCTTCACTTACCAGCTCGGGAAGGGTCAGCACCGCTCAGCTAACTCTAGGCAGGGCGGCTTAAGAGTTTAAGCTCCTTCAGGGAGCAAAGTGTAAACGCAGGGACACACAAACGCTCCGTTACATGGGGGGGCAGTACCTGGGCATCTATACAGCTTCCTTGCCTGCGCAATGTCTCCTTTGCTCAGTCTCGTCCTCTGGCCAATAGCAGGCCTCACGCCGTTGTCGTCCCGCGAGGGCAGGATGGTGTCCAGGAACATCCCCCTAGTGAGTGCAAAACAAAAAACAACAGATTCACTCTCACACACTCTGACCCTATACTCAGATCCTGAACACATGATAGCAAAACGATTTATCTAGCTATATTTATATATATATATTTATCTATTTATTTTTATATTTATATTTATTTTATTTCTTCAATTTCTTCTTCTATTTATTTGTGCATCCTCTCAATGCAGCAAAATAGCAAATAATAAAACAAACAAAACACAAGCAACTGTAAATGACATAATGAGAACAACCTTTAATTACTTACAAAAACTATAAAAATGTGTGTAAAAAAGTTTAAAAGTTCTTAACCATTCCAAAAACATTTTGTCTGAAAGCTCTGTTTTAATAGAGCACGTATTAATAAATTCCAACCTTCTATAATTCCAACCTGGGATGTAACTTTTTGTCAAAAAGTGTCAAATATTATTTTAATAATTGCATATTTATGTTTAACCATTATAATTATAGCACTGCTATTATTATTACGATTATTATCATAACTATTATTTCATGGTTCAATTACAAACACCTAACGGCTGGCACATAAAGGCGGATACATAAACACAGTTCCAACATCGGTGATGGAATCTGGGCCTCGTTTAGAGAAAGTGCCGGAAACATTTTCAATCATCGCTCAAATCATCGCCTTCAGTCACAGAACTATGATCTAAAGGTCCACAAGCCCGTGGGTTCATAAATGCGCTGTTTTTCCCCAGGAGGCTCCTGCACTGTGTGCGGTGGAGGAACACACTCAGAGCTCAGAGATGTGTAACCTTGAGAAGGTGTTCCTGGCGTAGTGCATAATGCTGTCGAAGTCATACGCCTCCCCCAAGGAGTTCACTTCTCCCGGTTCCATCTTGAGAAAGTTGTATTCCTGCCCTATAAGCAAATTACACACAGAGATGTTGATTAATCGTCCGATAAGGCTGCGTGGGCGTGTGTGTGTGTGTGTGTGTGTGTGTGTGTGTGTGTGTGTGTGTCTGTGTGTACAAACCACTGCAGCGTAGTTATGAATATGCAACCTTTTCCAAACTTGAAATGTCTAGCTTTACAGCTGGCATATTTATTCTGTACTTAATTATTCTGTACACACTTTCTACATCGGAAACTCCATTGATGTCATTTTCCCTCCAATGTTTTCTTTTTCTTTGTTATACAAGTACAGATGAAGACATTTCAGCATTTCAAATGCGCAAACGCACCAGCAATATTGTCTTTGTGGAATCAGCCAGTGCTGGGTAGAGTTAGGCAGGACAAGTAAAGGGCTTTCCCACACTGGATGCATTACCCAGAATTCAGTGCAAACAGTACGCACTTCAGCTGTGTGGAACTTACTGGAAAACATGTCAACTTATCCCTATTAATGGCATCAAAGACGAGGAATGAATGAAACCTGAAATAAAATCCCTGTCTCTCTCCCAAGGGAAGGGCATTGTGGGTAGTACGACAGGTGTGCGATTTCACATCAGAGCCGAGGGGGAGGAGCAGCGGAGGAGCAGTGGATGAGCAGCGGAGGAGCAGCGGAGGAGCGGGAGACTCACCTGGCTGGATGTTGTCTCGTATGATGGTGACGTGGTCGTCGCGGTCCGGCCGCGTGTGCTCGTGCCAGAAGCCGATGACGTGGCCCAGCTCGTGGACGACGATCCCGAACTTGTCGCAGTTCTTGCCGATGGAGATGGCCTGGGGCCCGTTTCCCCTCCTGCCCACGTAGGAGCAGCACCTGGAGAAAGAGAGAGAGAGAGGGGTCGTCTCTCTTCTCTCGACCTCACCGGGAGGAGAAGCTTCTCAAGTGACCCGGCCTCCTCACAGAAGAGCGGAGGGGAGACGGCCCCTTACCTCGTTACCCTCTGAGTGAGGGAGCGAGGAACCCTAGGGTCCCAAGCCGAGAGCCAATCACTGTTTACCGTTTGATAGGTTGGCCAGGTGAGTTCGATCAGCCCTGCGGATAGCGCTTTGCGCAGCAAAGATAGAAAGCTTAATGAAGGAGGGCGTTTGATGAGTCACGGCTGAAAAAAAAAAACGCTTGGTGGGAGGACCTTGAGAACTGCAGTGCGAAAGGGCTACTCTCTAAGGGAGTTACACCACATTAAGAGCTTTCTTCATTCTGGTCTGAAAATGTAAGTGCCAAAATAAGGAAACACTCACATGAAGTGTCTTAATAGGTTGTTGGGCCACCACGAGCCACCAGAACAGCTTCAATGCACCGTGGCATAGATTCTACAAGTGTCTGGAACTGTACTGGAGGGATGCAACACCATTCCTCCATGAGAAATTCCATCATTTGGTGTTTTGTTGATGGTGGTGGAAAATGCTGTCTCAGGCGCCACTCCAGAATCTCTCATAAGTGTTCAGTTGGGTTGAGATCTGGTGACTGAGACGGCCATGGCATATGGTTTACATCGCTTTCATGCTCACCAACCATTTAGTGGCCACTCATGTCCTGTGGATGGAGGCATTGTCATCCTGGAAGAGACCGCTCTTATCAGGCTAGAAATGTTTCACATAGGATGAAAGTGATCACTCAAAATGGCTTTGTATTTATTGGCATTGGCATTCACCTAAGGGGTTGAGTGAACCTAAATCATGCCAGGAAAATACACCCCACACCATAACAGAGCCACTAGAACCCTTCATTTTACTCAAGTGTGTGTGTGGGGGGCCTTGCATTCATTAACTTCATTCTGAACCGAGTCATTAAATGTTCATTATCGCCCGTCTGACATCATTAGATGAAGTCGCCGGTTTTCTTTCCTTTCGAGAGATCTCCAAAGACGTTTGTTTTGCAAGGAAGAAAAAGAATGAACTTCCCTGCGAGCGATGACAGGTTGTTTGTGGTGTCTGAGCCAGTTCTCAAAGTGAACCCTGTCTGCTCCAGACGGAGAGAGTGAACACCGCACACCCTGGAGACCAGACACCACCCGCCCTCCACAGTTCCAACGTACACTTCTTGTTTTTTAACACATTACACAAATGCATCCATGCTGCTCTGCGAGGGATTGGCACACAAAAGCATTGTCTGAGTCAATTGTACATAAAAAACAGATACTTCCACTGCAGAGGTGAGATAAGAAACCTGGCCACTGATAAAAACCTTTACCGGAACACGTTGAACAATAACCCATACACTCCCAGAACAAAAAGGTACCGTGTTGCAACTAGTAAAGTGGGCAAGTACCCCTGTAGGGTACTGAATTGTACCTTTAGTCAGAAGAACATAATTGTACCCTTGTGAGAAAAAGAATGTTGCTTGCAGCACAAGTCTCGTTTTCATTCCAATATGGCTGCCAGTGTGAATAAGGATTCATTACCCTACGTATCTGTATCTGTATCTGTATCATATCCTTTCTTCAATTTGTTTTTTTTCACTGGGAAAAGGTACAAAAACGTGTACTTTAGAAGATACAATGAACACATTTTTACCCCGAGGAACAAACATGTATCCTAATTGTACCTTTATTTTTGAGAGTGTACATGTGTAGAGCTTCTGCAGCAGACCAAGTCACAATAACTAACAAGTAATATACGCCATTTAGCAGCAGAACAAGTGAATGCAATAATTTTCAACAAGTCACAACCTAAGAAATGAAACTGAGCCACAGAGAAACATGAAATGAGGCACATGTAGGCACTGTATTTCGTAACAGCATCTGTAATCGGGGGTGGGTGGGGGGAGGCCTGTGCAGTTCTCAGCACGGCGTGTAAAGCTGATTAATGTTAGCCTGTTAACGCCAGCCCGTCTTCACCTGAGCCCCAAGCCTCTTAAGCTCACAACACCCCCTGCAATGTTTGAAAATTGTGACTGGTCGTACCACGGAGCTAGCCTGCCAGTCCGCAGGAGTGACGGTTCTCCTTCTCTGAATTAGGAACGTCTGAGCCGACAAACCACGCGATCATTTTTGTTTTTTTTTTTTTCACAGTACGTGTCACCACCACCGCTACCTCAGGTTGAGGCTACGGCATCCAAGCCATATGGTGCTGCAACGCAAACCACGGAGCAAATAAAGACTTGAGTTCGCTACTGCTGCTGTTATTTTTTAAAGTTGTTTTTCTCGCCTCCATACTCGTGCCTTGTTGCCGTGGTGTCCTTCTCCTGTCGTGGCTCTCTTCCTGCCTCTTTGGTTTCTCGGTTCTACAGGAAACGTGGAACTACTGATGATGGGAGAGCAAGGCTTCACCAGCCCAAAAACATGTGCTGTTCAATGGCCGATTTGAACCACCTGGTGCTTTGCTGTGGAACGCAGAGCATCGTGATTGGCTCGTAGGAGGCAGAGATTGACAGCGGGGGAACAGCTGAGCCACCCATTATGAGGGTCAAAGCCAGACTCACCCAGCAACGCCTGCCTGCGATTCATCAAAATGTAGGGGTTATGAAAAAAAGGTTTTCAAAGGGATTTCAAAAGGAGGGATGGGGGGAAAGGCCTTGAATCTGTGTGTGAGATTCAACTGAAGAGGGGGGATTTTGAAAAGTATTTTTACCAGACAAAAGCATATGCATCTGGTACTGGCTGGATCATTACATTACTGAGAGGTCATTTTTCATTGGCTATTAGCAGTGCTCTGAGCATTAAATAAGAGGTGATCGCGGGGGCAGTAAATATAGTTTGAAAGAACTGGGCACACCACAAGATCTGCACAGTTAAGCCCATTTATCATTTCAGTAACAACTCAACAATAAACACAGAAAGCTCATCACAGCTATGGCTAAATTAGGACCAACATCCTAAGGTTTCTTTGGTAACACTTTGCTTTAACTATGTGCAACGAGGCCGACATAAGGCTGTCATAAGCATGACCTGTAATAAAACTTATAAAACTGTCACAACACATGCAGCAAAGTTTACAAAACAGATCCAAAACAACTGATTCAGAACGATCGCTGCGTGCATTATGTCAGTGTTGTGACATTGACCGTGCGCTGTAATAAGCTGCCACGACAGGTTACGACGGGTGCTATGTCACGCTTACGACAGCCTTATGTAGGCCTCGTGTCGCTACGCCCCCCGGCCTGCTCGGGACATGGCGTGCACCACTGGAGCGCTGCGCTGCGTCGGATGTCTGATCCTCATAATCGCCGTCACCTCAGACAGCGGTATAGGTGGCGTCTATTTATAGGGCCGGATTATGACACCCTAATCCGTTTCTCTTTACTCGCCGGCGATATCGCGCCCCGGCTCTGTCGAGCGTCGCCGAGCTCTAATGCGGCTGGCTCCCTGGTGTATTTCACCGTTTCCCGTGCACACACTTTCTACAAAGACCTAACCTAAATGCGAGCTTCTAACAATGTAACTGTTATGAGAGATGCCCCTCACCTCTGTTACAAAAATAGTAATAACAATATGAGGTGCTGCGCAATGCAATTACGTGGAGGACGTTTTCGTGTCCTCTGGTTCTGTTTATAGAATTTAACCTACGACTGGCTGACGGGAATCCGCTGGATCGAACCAGAAGTGGACAGGCCCTATTTTTTCCCTGTGTGCAGAGAGCGAGGGAGAGAGAGAGAGAGAGAGAGAGAGAGAGAGAGAGAGAGAGAGAGAGAGAGAGAGAGAGAGAGGTTCTTTAACGTGGAGTGTATGTGTATGTGTGTGGGAGGTTGGAGGAAGGGCTGTCGTTGTTGCATTTTAATGCTTCTGCAGCACAAGCTGACTTGTCATGCAAATAAAGCATGTTCAAATTTGAATTTGTGTGTGAGAGAGAAAGAGAGAGAGGGAGAGAGAGAGAGAGAATGAGGGAGAGAGAATGAGAGAAAGAGAGAGAGAGTTTGAGAGAGTGAGAGAGAGATTGAGAGAAAGAGACAGAGAGAGAGAGAGAGTTTGAGAGAGAGAGAGAGAGAGAGAGAGAGAGAGAGAGAGAGAGAGAGAGAGAGAGAGAGAGAAAGAGACAGAGAGAGAGAGAGAGAGAGAGTGAGTTTGAGAGAGAGAGAGAGAGAGAGAGTTTGAGAGAGAGAATGAGAGAGAGAGTTTGAGAGAAAGAGAGAGAGAGTTTGAGAGAGAGAGACAGAGAGAGAGAGAGAGTTTGAGAGAAAGAGACAGAGAGAGTTTGAGAGAGAGAGAGAGAGAGAGAGAGAGTTTGAGAGAGAGAGAGTGAGAGAGAGAGAGTTTGAGAGAGAGAGACAGAGACAGAGAGAGAGAGTGAGTTTGAGAATGAGAGAGAGAGAGATAGAGTGAGTTTGATAATGAGAGAGAGAGAGAGAGTGAGTTTGAGAATGAGAGAGAGAGAGAGAGAGTTTGAGAATGAGAGAGAGAGAGAGAGAGAGAGAGAGTTTGAGAATGAGAGAGAGAGCGAGAGAGAGAGTGAGTTTGAGAATGAGAGAGTGAGAGAGAGAGAGAGAGTTTGAGAGAGACAGAGAGAGAGAGAGAGAGAGAGAGAGAAAGAGACAGAGACAGAGAGAGAGAGAGAGAGAGAGTTTGAGAGAAAGAGACAGAGACAGAGAGAGAGAGAGTTTGAGAGAGAGAGACAGAGAGACAGAGAGAGAGAGAGAGTGAGTTTGAGAGTGAGAGACAGAGAGAGTGAGAGAGAGAGTTTGTGCTCAGCAGCGGTTGGCCCGCTCAGCACAGAGACACAGAGATGCCATTCCGCTCACAACAATAACTGTGGAGGAGGAAAGTGCCCGCTGCTCCGCTGGTGAGGACGCAGGAAGGAAAATGAGTCCATTGTTGAGTGAACTTGTCAACTCTCATTGTGACTGCACCATTATTGAGTCTTCTGTTCTTCAAAAGTCAGCAAAGATTACACGCGGAAAGAAAAAAAGGTTGTCCGCATGCATCTCGGCTGTCAGTCAACGGCTTGGCCGCCAGTGTGGTCAAACACGCACCGACTCGCTGTGGCACAATGGGTTCACATTTTTCAACAGTCACGTAGTCTTTTAGAGGTAGCAAACATGGCCACTTAAGACAAAAAAAGTCGAAATGCACATGGCCATACTTTCTGCTTCTGCAATAAAAATGCACGCCAGCGTTTTTTCTCCCTTTCATTTTCAACATGTGCAAACAAACTCTTGCGACGTTTTCAAGTCTTTGCGCGAAACGTTGTCAACGTAGCGTTGGTTTCGCGTGCAGATTCGTCTGCAAGCGTGGGCTCTTACCACCACAGGGCTGTCAACTATACTGAAGGGCTACGTCTCTGTCAGAACACAGCGTTAATCTCTGTCAATATCAATGGAGATCTCTCGGTGGGACTAACCAACCCCCACGGTAATTAACACTGGATTACAGTCAGAGCTTCTTTCGAAAGTGACACGTGCTTCCAGAGCCATCTCTCCACAAAAGAGCCCTTATTCCCTTTCAATCAAGTGTCCACGTCCGACAAACTGTCCGACCGCCGACACAAGACCAGTGCGGCCCCCCTCGCCATGGAAACAGGCGTCGAGGTGACGGCAGCGGACAGCTCTGCAGACGCTGATACGCTCTGACCGTCGGGGCCCTGCTGTGTCCTAAAAAGCGAGGGACTTTGACCCCCCCCTGTCACTCATCCTCCGCTCTAACCTGATTAGTGCACACACGCCTAATGAGTTTACCACAACAGAGCGAGGGGGGAGGGGCGCTTACCCGCAGGGCCGGTAGGTGAAGACGATGTAGCTCTCCTCATCCGTCTTCTCGATGAACGTGACGCACGTCTGCTTCTCCCAGTGCCGCATCGCCTGCTTGAACATGGCTCGCTGGCTGCCTGGGGAATCAGTCACACACACACACACACACACGCACGTTACACACACGCTTACCGCCTTGGGGAATCAGTCACAGTCACACACACACACACACACACACACACACACACACACACACACACACACACACACGTGCACATTACACACACTTTGCTTCTGTCCGTGTTACACACTCGATTTTACAGCGTGGGAAGTCAGAACCCAGGGCACTGCAGTGGGTGCGAGCAGGCCGCACAGAACGGATATATTTCTTGAAACCAAACACCCTTCCGTTACACTTACAGATACGGGTATTCGGATATATTAAATAGGTGGACAAGTCTTTCTTGGGCTGTTCACTTTTGTATTCACACAATATTTATATTTTCCGAGCCTCTGGTTTTGAGATTTGCAAAGAAATATACAGTGTGGTAGAAGGTGATAGAAAAGAATGGCTGGACTCCAATCCGTTGATCTTTATTAGCTTCAGATTCAGCAGATTGTTTTTACTCCCCAAGACGGCTTACCTAACATTGCACTTAACATTTACTTAACATTAGCACATGCTTCAGGTTTCCGCGGTGGAGACATTGCGTGCTAAGCTTTAAATAGTGAATATGGCTGATACCCAACTCTGTATAATGCATTCATAATCTCCATAGGAGATCGAGCAAGAGAAAACATATAGGGGTGGTGGTGGACCTAAAAGTGAATTCATGTTGTTTCACAGACACAGCCTTGGTCATTGTAACATAATAAAGTGTGAACAAGCTAACCTCCTTAATTATGTTGCTTACTTATCCCATTACACTTTTGTTAATCCAGCTTCGGTGTTATCGATACATACCAAACTGCCCCCTCTCATGCGTTTTTGTGAAAGAAGCTAGGCTGTCTCGGGTCGTGTGCGTTCACTTCGGGGAGACTATCCCACATAGCTGCGGCGTTATTGAATTTCAAACCATCCTTCAGCTTTCCTCATTAGTTCAATTCAATTTCACTTTTTATAGAGCACTGTCACAAAGGCGCTTGGGGCAGAAAACAAACAATGTGAAAACACAAAAATACCAGGCCTAAACCCCCAGAAAGCCAGAAATTGAGGCCAGAAACTCCCCTTTAGGAAGACAAAAACAATTAATAGACTCTTTGAAACCCCTAACAACATGCAGTTTGTGAATGCAAACAAGAAATGGTTTCAGCCCCCACGCACACACGCACACGCACACGCACGCACGCACACACACACACACAGCATACAATTCATGGGGGTCTTTGATTATTTGTGGTTGAATAAGAGCAAGGTTGTAGATTAGAGAGGCTAGCCCTTAATCCCCCTCTGAACAGCAGTGAAAACGGCCTGCTTCGGCCTGCACTCTGCCCTCAGAGTGAACTGATCCTTAACCCTGTGAGATGATCGGGACCTTCAGACACAGATCACAGATTACAGCACCGGGGCTCGGGACTCCCTGCTGGTTACCATGGACACAACCCCGCTCTCAGTAACCCCAACGAGAACGCTTAAAGCGCACACACACACACACACACACACACACACACACACACACACACACACACACACATACACACACACGCACGCACACATATACATAAACAAACACACTCACACACACACACACACACACACACGCACACACACACACATATACACACACACGCACGCACACACACAAACACACACACACACACACACACACACACGCACGCACACATATACACGCACACACACATGTACATAAACACACACACACACACATACACATACATACACAAACACACCCACACACACATATGCACGCACAACACACACACACACACACGCACATGCACACACACACACACACACACACACACACACACACACACACACAAACAACAAGAAAAAATACTGGTTTTATAAAAGTCTGACTCCTGTTCCGGATGCAGACCGTGAGTCTCTTTCATCACAGCAAAAAATTGATTTCAAGGAGCAGAGTATATTTAGCCTCGACTGTAACTAGAAACGTACAGTAGGGTTGCGCCGAGGGAAACGTTCCTTTCGACACGGCGTACCAAGGATTTCTCAATCGGCCTCGTAAAAAGCCTAAAAGACAGAGTTTTTACACGGTGCATCCAACCGAGTCTTTAACCTCGCAAACACCCATTAAACCGTTCCTTACTGAAACAACCTCCTCCTGATAAAGCAATAAGCACTGGTGGGGCCAGCGATCATTTTATACCATGAGAGCCCTTAACCTCCAGCTGTTCCTTCACCCCCCCTCTCCCCCCCCCTGTGGAAACCACGGCGGCGGCAGAGCTCACCGGTGAAATTCCCTCCGATAACGTACGGGATGACTCCTCCGGGCCAGATCCTCTCCGCTCTGGACGTGGCGGCTCGAGGGATTCTGATTTTCCCACTCTTCCCAGAGGGCCTCGGCCCCGCGCGCTCCCTGCTGGAGTTCTTTTGCCCATTGTCTGTGAGATAATTGAGATATCCTTTAATTGTCCGCTGAAAGCAATAAATCACTTTAATGTTGGAGTGCAGAGGAAGAGGATTGGTTGGGGGTTCTCGCTTTTTCTCATGGCTTGTTGTAGAAAGTTAAACATTGGGTTATTAATACAAGTGAGAGTAAACAGGCAGGCTTATGTATCAGGACTATTGGTGGGAGGGGCTTAATGTCTGTACACAGACGCTAACCCATTTGTGCTGGGGGCCCAAATGACTGACCGAGACTCTGGGGGCCACATTCACAGATAAGAAACTAAGGGCACAATGGCAGGCTAAATTCACAATCAGAACTGAATCTTCATTATAAAGGTTAAAGTTCAGTTTTGCGTATCTGTCAAGCTGATGTTGATATAACTAAGTCAATTCAGAGAATTAATGCTGTATTTTAATTGGGTGTAAATTCCAGTATAATTCATTTTCATATGTACGTTCAATATGTAAGTCCAGCATGTGGACAGAATGTACCTGTCCAATAAGCTTCCGCAGCTCAGTCAAGTTGACATTATTTATACACACAGAATTGAAAAGATAAAGTAGATGTAACATGTTGCAGCTATATGTTTACTATAATGCCTGTATTATTGTGACAGTGGCCATAGTTAGCTTCAAAACATTGAGCAAAATGGCATGTCAATTTCAGCAAAATTATTTACGTGATTTGTGTAAAAAAAGTTAACAAAAGGGCAGCTTCTGCATGTCACTGAGCAGTTTAGTCTCATAGAATAGCTAGCCATTTCCCACCTTTGACTCTATGGAATTTAAATTAGCATATTATGTCTCGAAAACATATAATTGTCTTTTCTAAAGATGCACTCAGGCAGCTTTGTACACCCCATAATTAAAAAATGAAGAACGTACCAAACCCCAGTCTTCGTATTCTCTCTAAAAGCAGGTACAGCGATCCTTTCTTCTTTACCACGTCGTGTTCACCTAGCCCACCTGGAGAGACAGACAACACAGGTGAAGATCACAGTTCTGTGAAGTGTGCAATCACTCACCCCTTCCAGACAAATCACATGTATTGCGCACATACGAATCGGATGTTTTTATGAATATTTCACATGATTCGCACGTCTGCCACACATTTCTAAACATATGCCATACATTTCCAGATGTGCAACACACATTCTCTCACGTACACAACACATTTCCAGATGTACACCACACATTTCCACTTGTGTATCAGTTCCAGACACCTTCGATATAAGTGCCCAATTTAAAGCCATTTCAAAGCCAGCATCTGAGCACACCTTTGATTTTTGCAAATACTCTATCATTCACCACTGAACGCTAACACAGCAACGGTTGCTGGGGGACCCCAGCGGCCCCTCGGATCATAAAAACAAGTGCGATTCCAGCAACTAAACTAAACCTGTTATGCTGTTGTCATTGATTTTTGTAATCATCGATGCTGCATTTTAATTGCATGCTGCAATTAATTTATGTTAAGTTTATATTAAGTTAAGATTATATTAAGTTTCCTCATGGTGAAATTAGCACAAAAGACTCACAGTTGTTTCAGAAGTCTCTCGACTACCCAAATCTTCCAACAGATTCTGCTCCTAGATGGTACTTGACCACACAGAGCAGTTCAAAGTACAAAATAGATTGGTGTTTTATTACTAAAATAGTCAAGTTAACTGCCTATAAAAACATAATGCAATGCAAGTTTACTTTGTATATATTATCCACACTAAATATTGTGTCAGTTGGAGTCGCCACGGCCCTGTAATGTGAAGTTAACCACAAGAAGTGCCAGGCGCCCAAGTGAGTCTTTCACCAGAAAGAGCACAGGGCCAAACATTTTGACAGAAGTAGGTTTTTTAAACGAATGTCAGTGAATGGGTGTTCTGGGCGGGAGAGCGCGGTCTTTCACACGCTCGTATCCTCTGAGCCCCAGCCCCAGGCCCTGGAGGATGAAATACGCTCTGAAAGGTGGAGGCGAAAGATGGTCCATTATTGACACCGGAGTTCTGTCCAGGGCCGGCTGACTCAGCCAGTACGTGAGGTGTGAAATACTGCATTTCCTCCGTATTGATGTCTAGCACGGTTCGCTGGCCCCCGGCCAAAGTCTCTCTCTGCCTCACTCACTCAATCGCTCGCTCCCTCTATCTCTATCTCTCTCTCTTTTTTTTTACTCTCCTCCTTTCCTTTCTGAAGGAATGGAATGTCGTGGCCAACAGGAAGGCCGGGAACAAACAAAAGTGCAGAAGCCGGGCCTGAGGAAGAAGGCTGCGATTCGGGGCACATATACGTGCAGAAAAAATGTCGGATGCCAGACCCGTTTTATGAAAGGAAAATTGTAGCTGGTCCGAGGGCCCCTCTGGGGGAGGCGGCTTCCTCAGGGCCCGCTTGAAAATATTTTTTTTGCTCTCATCTTGTTACGAGATGACTTTGTTGTGCACAAAGTTACAACCTCAGCTCACGTTCGTGAAAAACATACGTTTGTTAATTTTCCTGATATTGGCTTGTAATATTTCTATTGCAAAATAATGGCATTCTTCAATTAGGTGTACAAGTTAAAAGATAACCGTGAGCAAACAATGATTACTACATTTTGACAGGCAAAGCCCAAATGCAAATAAATGAATAAATAAATAAAACCACTGCATGTTTTGGAAAGTTTTCACCAGTTTACGCTGTGACAAAACTCGAGGACCAAACTGCAAATCAGCACTCTGCCTAAATTAATATCATTTATGGGATATGTTTATTTTCTTTTGGAGTCTCTTCAATCGCAGCAAACGATTGACTTCAAGTATCACCGGGCAGAAACCGATGGAACCGAGCCTGACGCTTACAGGCCTAATGCAACATTTTTGAACGTGTGAACAAGCGTGCCTTATTTCAACGTGATACAACAACCCAGAGACTTACCGGACATGTGCCCTTGTCTATCTTGCGTATGCTGAGTCAGGTCTATCGTTCTGTCGATTTGAAACATTTTCAAGTCTTCTTCATCTAAGGCGATATCTCCCCAAAACGCAGCTGAAAAAGAAAGAAGTTATCGACTTCAGTTCCACATGTTCCAGGGCTCACGATCACTGTAATAGTGCTCTGTATTGATTTGTTACCTCTTTAAATGCACTGTGGATCACTGTACACTGAGACAATGGCCCATTCACAAGGACACATGGAGCAAGCATGCATTCAGACAAAAGCAATCAACACTCAACATACAGCATACACTGGAGAATGGTTTATGGTGGAATCACATTATACACAGTATTCATTCATTCATTCATCCCTAAATGTATTAATGCATCAGCCTACATGTGTTCACTGCAGTAAAAAAAAGGCCTCCCCAAACTATCTCTTTTTGAAAAGGTTGTTCACCTGTTTCATCTCAGCCTTGCCAATTCCTTCCACTCGATATAGGGTAGAGCCAGGGAGACAAACCAGAGTTAGAGACTGGCCAGTGAGCCAGACGAGGCATAGAACCAGAGGAGCCATACGCAATTATACCAGCGGCGTCATTTCATCATGTAGCAAAGTGACGTCATGTAAAATATATTGGGTTGATAATGGGTGAAACAGTAAACGGTGAAACGCACTGGTTGGCCAATAATGGTATCAATAAATAAATATTGCTTTCATACCGTGTTGCTTGACTAATATTTTAACTGGGAATCCAAAGTTTTTGGACTAAATTAGAGTTACTTTATCAACGTAGGCTAAAATAGATATGAAAAAATGGTAAAACAACTTTTACTGGTTTATGTAGGCAAGTTTTAAAGATAGACTATGAAGCCAAGGCCATACCTTGCCATGCCCAATTGACGCCCGTGAATTATGCCTTATTAATATCAAGCTTTGTTATCACTGATCCAAAAAGGCGAGCATTAAACCAAAATGAGTCACACTTTCCATTGATTAAAAAACCTCAAACTGCTCAGCAAAGGGGCGTGCGTTAGCTAAAGAGAAAATTAACAGCGTTTGATGTTAGAGTTCCAGAACCTCCATACTGTATATATATATTGTAGCAAGCATGCGTGATGGGGTGCAACAAGAAGACAAATGGAGTCAGGCAGCAATTTCAATGTGGCCACATGCTTCGTACACCGCTAGGCCCCATAGCCACTTTATCATAAAACAACGACAATATCTATGCCCCATACACCGCACGACCCCAGATACCGTTCAACGATGAACACTTTTGCAAGGAATTACAGGAAACTGCACTGAACAAGACACAAACGTCAGTTGCGGTGGCATTACCTCTCAGCTTACCGTGACCATCAATTTTGCACACACATTTATAAACAACAACACGCACATCATGGTTTACAACACATAACGCTAACTAGCACTGGGGGGAACAACAAAACACAACAACAATGGTCCCCCACAATGCCCTGCACACATATTTGCATATAGTGACCCCCTGGATCGCTACAATATATATATATAATTATGTATATTACTGTTGATTATTCTATTACTCGTATTCAAAATCTTAGGGCGACCCACAACAAGTCATGTTTGACACAACATTTTCAAAAGCATGTCAGATTCTATCAATGTTTTTCAGCCCAGTTGTGCTTATTTGTGCCTCACACAAGTGTTAAAGATTACTCACAAGCACGCTCCGGAAACATGGGCTTGGATTCCCATGAAAGCAGAATTTATTTCATATTTGATCATTAGCATAATTATGGTACATCACCAGAAAGGCATTTTAACTGCATCGCAATAAATAAGGGGTTGTGGCACAGAACTGTAAAATAAACATGTGTGTTCTAAAATAATGTGGATTGGATTTGAAGAAACTATGAAAAACCATAAGCTCAATAGATTCATTCTGTACTGGCCACTGTCTAAGATCGGTGTGTTTAAAAAGGAGATTTATATAAACTTATATTAAACCTCACGGTGCAATACCGCCCAGTCCATCGCTGTAGTGCACGGACTGCGCGGTATTAAATTCTGGCACGCGAGCTCAAATCTCTGTTGAAGGTTTTTTTTGTTGTGCCAAGTACGAGACACTGTAACCTTGATTTTAAACAATAAACAATGCAACATCTGTCCCCAGTCTCTGTCTCTAATTCTGTTCAGGCACTCCCGTAATTAAAGAAAGAGCGCATATCCCAATCCCGCTGATCCCCAGAGCATGGTGACATTCTGCCTCTTAACTCTCTGTTTACTGAATTCGGGTTAAGCGCGACCAGCTTCCCTGGCCAGTGACGGTGGCGGCAGGTTAGCGGCAGCGCTCGTGGAGGCGAGGGAGGCGTTCTCCGATGTCACGCGGGAACATCGATTTTGGAGTTCCAGTAAATCCATTGCTATATAAATAGAGGCCACCGGCGGGGCTAGCTTAACGCAGCAAGAGGACTGATCTGATTCAGGGCTGGGCTGTGTTTTCCCACCTGAAAGCATTCAAATCTCGTCAAAAAAATATCCCCAGGTAACCGCCAGAATAAAGGAAACACTTGAGTAAACGAAGGGGTTCTGGCGGCTCTGTTATTGTGTGGGGTGCATTTTCCTGCCATGGTTTAGGTTCACTCAGCCCCTTAGAGGGCAAGGTGAACATCAATAAATACAAAGTCATTCACCTGTGGTGAAGCATTTCTATCCTGATGGGAGTGGCCTCTTCCAGGATCACAATGCTCCCATCCACAGGGCAGAAGTAGTCACTGACTGGTTTGATGAGCATGAAAACGATATAAACCATATGCCATGGCCGTCTCAATCACCAGATCTCAACCCAATTGAACACTTGCTGCAGGAGAGTACACTTGTAAGATACTTGGAGGTCATAAACATCCTTGTCTAAGCAAGTGAAATACAACCAATTATATGTGATCTCAGAGGAGCTTTTGTGGTGTATGGTTTGGCTTGCAGTAGGCACAGCCGCTTCCTCTGTTATTCTGGGATCTCAGTGAGCCGTGTCCTTAAAACGTCAACTCTCAATCTGAGATCACCTGTGCGATGAGGGAATACTACGGCTCACAGGCAACCTTAAAGCACAAAATGCACAAAGCCCACGCTGGAGCAACACAACGACACTGAACCATGTGTAAATATATCACACAGGGTTGACCTCCGAGTTTTACAACATGTCACCGTAAGAGCTCAGAGGCAAGACTGGACTACGAGGCAAGCCTTGAGACACAATTCTTCAGTAACACAATAAATAAAGCATCATTTTCTCTCCTTGTGGAACGGTTTTGATACCGCAGGGCACATGGCAGTCAGGCGTACACTTTTTCATTCCCTCACCGACTCCCTTGACGACAGATATTAAATACTGTCAAATAAAGCAAAAGTGCACATTAATCCAACCACTCGGATTTCTAAACTGTCATATTATTATTTAGTCCGCTAGTCTTTAACTCCAAAACCTTCAGTTCCCGTATTGTATCGGCCGTGCGGGATCTCGAGCCTTTAATGTTTTATTAACGTTTTCAGGGCACCTTTCAGCCCACGTTAAGCCCGGCTTTGATCTCATTCAGACCGAGGTGTCGCCTCTTTTCTCCCCATTTTTCATCAGCGAGATTGTAAATGGGTTTACGATCCGATGAGGTCAATATCACGAGACGCTCTGTCAGGACGGTGCTCGCCATGTCCCGTTGAATTAAGAAGAGAGATTAACTCTCTCTGGGAGTCGATACAATCTCAGTGATACTACACATTTGCACACAGCTTGACCTTTGAACTCAAATATGCACAGGGGACATGAATCCTCTGTGAAGCTGCCGCTTTGCACACACAAACTTAAACGATTATTCTTTTTTTTTTCAAATGACCTAGTTCCGTGTTTACATTTTTTTCTGCCATAGTATCAATGTACAGCTCTGTGTTTTGTGTGCAGTGGTCTGGTGTAGTGAATTGAGGCTTGTACTGCCAGGGAATGCAGTCCCAAGTCCCAAGACACAGGATGCCACATCGCAAGCCCACAGAGACAGACGCAGGCCTATTCCCTGGAAAACATCTACGGTAGTTCACCTTTACAATAATTAGTTAACATGTATATTTTTGTCACGTGAGTGTGGCATGCAATTACTTTGGAGTTTTATGGAAAAGTCTGTACTGATTTTGAAACAAGTCATTTGGGGCAAAGTGTGTAGTTGGACACAGCATTTACATTTTTTAAATAAATTTTTTTTTTTCGGTTTTTCTCCCAATTTAGTAGCCAATTATACCCTCTATTTTTTTCTTTTTACCCTCCCCCTCCCTCCCTCCCTCACGAGCCTGCCACTCATCCTCAGAGGCAAGCCAGTTTCTCCTGTACAGGGATGCCCTTTGCGCTTCTCGGTGAGCCCATGCCAGGCTTCATCTTTTATATTTCTTACGCTTGTGATCATTATTTCATGTGGATGGCCATTTGTCAGTATCGCCACCGTTCACTATTGGGCGATAATGAATAAATAATTTAATGTAATAGAGCATATTAGCACGGTAACCATGTCAGACTACACAAGGGCATGTCACAAATTGGGTAACGGGGACTCAAAACACGACTTAAAAACCCATAGAGGCTGCTCATCAGATCACCACAAGCCTGAGAAGGAGGCCGAGGTCTTTCCCAGGCTTATAATTGAGCAGTGGTGGTTGCTGTATATGTAATTTGAAATTTCGTAGAAGTTAGACGGTTCCTTCCGTCCTCCCTTTAATCGCGTTTTCTCGTCCTCATCCGTGGCCTTCATTTCTCCCACGGAATTTAAAATTACATAACTCCTCACTGGAGGAAAATGTTAAGATCGCACACCTAGGGACTCATTTATGCCTGTTACATTCCTAAAGTGTGTCAAATCGTTTGATCCCTAATTATCATTGTCCCCCCCCATGTTATTTATAGCCTAACGATTTCAGTGATTCAGTTTCAGCCTGTAGTTTAAAACCAATGGCAAAGTCAACCAGCTAAGTAAAATGACAAACATGTTGAGCATATCACATCGATGTTTCTGTATCTTACTGGAGACGAATCCAAACCGCGAATGCCCCACGTAATACCCCCACGTAACACCACTTTACATACGATGTTTATCAACACTTTGCTGTTGCACACGATAGCATCGCGACGTGATAAACATGCGTACCAGCATTTTACCCAGTTTGTGTTTCACTTGTAAACACAGTCACTTATACTAGTTCATAAACAATCCAGGAAAGCCACGTTCTACTGCCTCTTCTAGATAAAGAATCTTCTACGTTTCACACACGACTGTCGGTTAAAACGCGATGACGTCCTTTCAATGCTTGCACAATGATCTCACAAGCCCTCCAGAACGCGAATGGTGAACTGTGACGGACAGTTTGTGTTTCCCCCAGCGGCGCCCAGTCCTCGCGGTGCTGTAAATAACGGCAGCAGATGGTGGAAATGTTCCGTTAGGGGATGCGCTCCTAACAGAACGTTCTAAGCGGGATCTTTCACAACAGGTCGAGGTTGCGAATCCACGCGCCCTTGTTAACCGCGCGTTGTCCGATTAAACGTTTTTAACGGTTTATCGGCATTCCTCACGTCTACCATCCCACAATTTACAACATAATATTTTAATCCAAACAAATGTATTAACGCGGCTTTAGTGTGTGTGTGTGCGTGCGTGTGGGAAGGGGAGGGGGGTGAAAGGGTAAAACCTGCATTACTGAATCGCGCCAAGAGCGTCAGTGGAAATTCAACGACACGTGCCAAACGTCAATGGCTCGCTCCCACCAACCCATTCGCCGTAGCATCCTTCCATCCGTCAACCGCCGGTGCTAAATGAATCGTAGTGAGTCACGAGGACACTTTTTCCGAATGATACGCATTGCTAAAGCACTTAATTACGCGGTCTGAGATCCGCCCGAAATATGGCGAGACCGCAGTGCATGCGAGTGGGCAGCCAGCTGTACGCTGACTCCCTGGAGCTGCTCCCACGGGCTGGAATTCCCACTGGCGCTGCTGCTCACGAGACGAGTGTTCACGGTCACGTTACTGGGAGCGATAGTAAATAGACAACACGCCCCCCCACCCCGACCTCATTCGGACTCCGGAAGGATCTTCGCAGGGGGATTCCATTTAAAATGCAGTGGACTTGGGACTCGTGATGTTTGGAGACTTAGTGTACTGTGCTGGATTCAAATGCAAAGATTACAGCATAGTGGATGCATTTGTGGCGTTCCGTTCCTAAACAGCTATAATGTTGATTTGTATAGCCTAGTGTCATCTTACCAAAGCTGACACTATCTACAAATATGATCTGCTGGTTCAACAATACAGTCTAGCAGAATAATTTAGATGTTTAGAGAATACTCAATATGATTGTATGTTATTGTTTATATTTAATAACGCAGGTCCTGGAAAAGATTGGACGCTGGACCACCGATGTGGCTTCCGGGCGAAACCAGCATATGTTTCATCTTTATGATTGTTGGTAAAAATCGCCCTGAAACAGTGAACTACTTCCTGTAACTGAAAGCGACAACTTCTGTATTTCATTTTTGATTTAACGCAATCTCCCCCGAGTGTAGGCCTTTCCCACATGACAACGCGCAAGGGGAAACTAGGCAGCATTGTCCGTGACATCTTCCACAGCTGCTGGCTACTTCTCTGCGTTAACGCCGTCCAACAGGAACACCGCACTCCAGGATGCCAAAAGGAAGGAAGACAATCACAGAAAAGGGACGAAGCACAAAACAAAAGACAACAGAAGCTTGGGAAAAAAAGACTACTTTGTTAGTGTAGCTAATGGAGAACACAATACTTATTATTCCATGCAATGCACTGCTGTGCTTGTCACCTAATGTTGAATCTCCGTTTCATGCCTTCCATTTGAAAACAAAAATATGTAAATATATAACGTTTTCAACTGTCTCTCTACAATATGGCTAGTAGAGTGCATATTTGTGTTTACTGGCGTAATTTAAATTTAACAGTGAATTAAAAAAGAAAACATCTAATGCCTTTCAGATCTGTTTAAATGTGATACATTGGACTTGGTTTTATTGAGTACGTATCCATGGAATCCACAGCACTGGGTGCATGGGATACATTTTTGTGCAACGTGTCATAAAATAAACCAATTATTTGTGCACTTAGTCATCTTCCTCCTTTTTTGTTCTTGCGGTGTTCTTTTCCTCTAATGAGGCCTGTGTGTGCTCCTTTTATGTATAATATTTGAAAAGGTTGTTCACAACAAATGACTCCATACAAGGAGGAAAAGCGAAGCAAGTAAGATCAAAATCATGCTGTGCACAGCTTAAGCCTTCCACCAACGCACAGAGAGTTGTCCTATTTTCAGGCGCCGAGTCACATTTTCTGACAGGCGGAGAATCAATGACCCTATTAACGCCTTTAACCACGACACATTACTGCAGGTTCACTGTGATTGCGCGAGTGAGAGACAGCCAAACTAGCCCCCGGCTGTGACGCGGCTGTAAATATTGCGAGCCAGCGTAGAGACGGGGCGGAATTTAATTCCGTTTCCCTGCACAAGTTAAGGCACGACTGGTGATCGACCCCCTTTATTTAAAGATTGCGCCTCAGACCGCCAGAGCGCTCCAGCTTCAGGGCCGGCAGTACGGTCGGTGCTGTTGTGAGAACCGCCTGCATTTTCTTGAGCGACGAATTGCAGTGTACTGATGTCCTCTCGCTCCATGTGTCAGACGAGTCGCTCGGCGAAAATGTTTAAAGCTTGTATCAATCAAACTGCAGTTTGGGATAGGGACGATGCACTGGTACTTGGAAAATTCACCAGTCATAACATCGACACAGCAGTCATTTTACTAATAGCTAGCTATGAGACAGATTATAGAATTGTATATGGTATAACTGTAGCGTTGGCCTAGAATAAATACAGGAATCGTGTCATTGGAAGTTGGCAGCGTACATTCATGTGTGGTCCTGTTGATCTAAACCGAACTGAACTGGGTTTCACGATGATGAATTCCCGTCTCTCTCTTCTTAGTCTCCAAAAGTACTTCCCATTACAATGATAATAAAGGGGTCACCGCCAATAGGCTACTAACATCTTTCGGATATTCAAATCTTTTAAAAATGTCTGAAAGCCCAAATCCTACTATCTACTGTCACGTTCAGAAGAAATGTAGGCTAACACAACATCTGGTTAAATGGACAAACGCTGTAGCTCTTCCAACCTGCTCGCGAGTACAGGGCAGGACGGTGGTGACGGTTTTGTGAGATGTAATTTAAAATGTATTTTTGTAATTTATGCCAAATGTGATGTGGAATAATTGCAAACTAATGGTCACTGTATTGAGGGGGAATGGATCCGAAACAGGCCTAAGTTGTGTACTACAAGATAAAAAACAACCTGCTGCCAGACAATATAGGGGAAAAACAGAGTGAATGATTGCTTTATTACAAAGACTGAAGAAATTCAATCCTCCATTGAAATAGGGCCAGGGTAGGCTTACAGCAGCAATATCTATTTCAGATATTATTATTGTAGCAGTGAGTCCAGACATCGGTTGTTAGGGGCGTTATTTACACTGCGCATCCACACCTACGGAGGATACAGCACACTTGTGCTGCGGATGGATTAAGCTGCTCATACCCACAGCTAGGCAGTGCCAGGAGGAGACATCAGACGTATGGCTCCCAGCTTTGGGGAGGGATTGTGTTGGACCCAATAGTACTTACTGAGAGAGCAGCCGGCTAAATGCTGGTGGACGTGAGCTTAATCATAGCGCGAAGTAAACCGCACACAAATGGACACCCTCGTGGCTTTTTGCGACCTGGGGCGTGTCCACTGTGCTTCTAAGATGAATGGCCCAAGAAGTAGCTCAGTAAACAGAAAGGAAACTGTACTTGTGTTGATTTATTAAATGTTAGTGTGTGTTGACGCTGAAAGCAGGTTTTGGCCACTAAAAATACACGCGCACACACAAAATATATGTAGGTTTTCAAGGCAACATGTTTTGATATAGCATTTCTAAGTTTGTTGAATTTTCTTGTACAGCTGTATATGTGGGAGAAAGAGTCCTCCAGCGTTGTAGTCATTCCTGATGGAACATGGCTTACTACTGGTTATTGCTTAATTATTAAAAATGCATCATCAGAGGATGTGAGAAAGTGCTGAGTAATGCACTCATGGACCCCTCAGTCATATCCAAAACAAACATTCCCTTCTGTTGCTTTTGTGCTGAGCGAGGAATTTTGAAAAATATCTAGGAAGCACCCTGTCAAGTCTCTCTGCTCCTGGAAAATCCTGTTTAATATAATCCGCACTGCACAAGGGCCAGAGTTTTGTTTCCCGTTCTCTGGGGCGAAGCCCACAGTAGCCTGGTACTTTGTCACACAAGATATTAAGGCCATTACAAGTATATAAAACGTGACTCGCGGCAGATGCGAGTCTGCCTCAAAGTTTCAATGCAATGCGTTACTTTTACTTTGTAAAATCCAGGTGAAAATGTTGCTTCACTACTGTAAGTGAGTCATAGCAAAACCTGGACTGAGTTCTGAGATTTATTCTGCTCTTCCATAAACCGAGAAGGCAATTACGAGACATGTTCCTTAAACATGTTGTTGTAGAAGGTGCGCATTTAATCACAGCCACACCCGATTGTATTAAAATTAGAAAGGGCACCCCTGGGATGTTTTCAGCAGTTGAAAACTGGGTGATTTTTTAGTGTCAACGTAGGAAAACACACATAATGCAACTGACATGCATAAAAGAATCAGGTCTTCAAATTGTATTGGCAAGTACTGTACTGAGGTAACCAAAATAAATCAACTGTAGTTAAAGCTTTTCCCCTCATAAGATATTTCAGAAAATATATAGCTTAGATCTTAAGCACATTGTCTTTGTTTCTGGGACTGACGCGGTTGGTCTAGTACTGGGCAGTGAGTAATTCAATTACATTTTCATTTTATTATGTCTAGTGTCCGTTGTTACAAGCCCCACTCCTTAGCAAGAATGAGATGACAGATGTACACTTGAAGAGAGGATCCAATGTGTGCCCTTAGGTTCACTGTAAGCCACAACACATTCAACATGCGGCCTACCAAAGACAATGGCCTGCACAAAGGAGCCCCGACTGAAAAGCTTCTGGTTTCAAAGAAAAAGCACAAAGAAAATGCAAGTGAATGTAAAAGTGAAACGCTCTGACACCAGGAAGTGAAATCGTGTGCGATACAGCTATCTGAAGCCCGCTCACCCATTGTTTGTTTAGCTTTGTGTACGGTTTTTTTTTCTTCTTCTTTTTTTTATGAAAACAGTTATTTGTAGGAAGTATGAATGAGGGAGAGTGTGTGACATTTCCAGCTAAGTGGCAGGATGCAGACAACCAGGAAGAGATAACTGAGTCAATGGTGAGTGCCTGCACAAAGCTCCCGGACCTGGCAGACCCCCCCTCCCCGTGTACTGTATACACGCCGGGAAATAAGATTACAAAAGGTTGGAAATGTGCATTCTGCTCTTTAATAGAAGAAGAGGTAGTATCAGATAAGCACGCGGCCAAATATTCTCATTATGTTTTTCCAAACAATAACATGGACAGGAATACCTGGCACTCTAACCATTTCCACAAGGTCGTGCTTGGAGCCTGTGCATACTTCCACTTACAAATGGGCACTTGTACTTTCGACTCTGAGGGAAAGGACAGGATTTATTCTGTCAGTCCATAATAAAAGGAAATCTTGAAATATTCTTAAGATAAATCTGTTAAAGAGTTTTTAATCATCAATTAAATCATGATCTGTCAAAACGGTGTATGTCGAGGATGTCTAATCTTATCCCAGAAGGGCTGGTGTGGGCGCAGGCTTTTGTTCTAGCCCGGCGCTAAAACACCTGATTCAACTAATCATGGTCTTGATTGAACAGCATGATTAGTTGAATCAGGGATTTTAGTGCTGGGCCACAGCAAAAGCCTGCACCCACAGTGTATACGGTCAAACATTATGGCCGATGAATATTCGTCCGAATGCTTCACTGAGTGCTTTGAAATGATCATATTGTCCTGCGTGACATTTTGACAAAGCACTGAGGATTTCGCTATATTTCAGGGGTATGTTCTGAAATCTTAGCTAATGTAACACAAATATTGTTGAGCTGTGTCTCCTAGTGATATCTCTATCCTGGTCCTGGAGGGCCACAGGGTGTGCTGGTTCTTGTTGTTACTCAGCACTTAATTGATCGATTAATGTTGTTGATTACACAGTTAGCTCACCTCACATGGTTTCTTGTATCTAAATTGGTTGCTGATTTTAAGGTGAAAACAAAAACCAGCACACCCCTGGTCTACACAGAAAGATTCCTTCATAAGTGGGATTGTCACAGAATGCAAGCAGATAGTAACACTTCAACATTATGAACATTGTAAATCTGCATTATTTTACTTTCACATCATTGCAGGAATAAACCAACTACTTTAAAGTGATCTTACAATAGTTCAAATGTGAATCGTTCCCGAGCCACAGTATCACTTTACTGACATGGCATATGGGAATATTTGGAAATCTCAGATACAGAAAAATAAATATCACCGAAAATAAACAATGCATTATGGGTCTGATCTCAGAAATACAAATATACATTATAATATTAATATAATAGTCAGCCTTCCAAAAATACCATTCTCCTTAGAACTCCTAGAGCTCCCTCTACTCAGTATGGAACAGCAGTTTCAATATCCAGAGGTGGTTCAGGACACATGTTATGTGGTGCAAATAAATGCAGATATGACCATTTTCCAGCTCTTGTACGTGCTCAAAGAAACCTCCAGAGGTGGTTCAATCAACGCAAATAGGGCCAGAGAAACGCTCAAAGAAACAGATGTGTCCAAAACAGCCTCAAGCAGAGGTGAAAATAAAAGAGAGCAGGTGACCGTGTTTTTGGGGGAATGTTTCACACTTCACTAACGTGTGTGTGTCAATCACCATTCGTATTCATCCTCAGTTGGGTATTGACTGGCAAATTTTGACAGCGGAACAGCGACGAAGAACGGTCTCTGTGTCAGAGAGGGACGTCCGATCGTCTGTGAATCTGCATCGGCCCTATTTTCAGACAGAGTCGTGTTTATGGAAAGAACAATATTTATCCTTGACCGGAGTCCACCTCTCCATCTTCTTTCTTTCAGTTACGCAACCTGCAATGGGGTTATTTTTACGTTTAAGTGCTTCCTGCGCTAAATGGCTCGAGTGTGTTCAAGGTCCGCATGCTCCGTTACCTGCTGCCTACTGCCTACACGGACGTTTAAATTTAGACTCCACGTGCGCCGCGCCAAAAGAGCCCCCTATGCACACACAAGGGACCTTACATACTTGATAACGTCAGTCTTCTGAAAAGCAAGCAAAGGTGGCTTCGCTGAGGCAAGCTGTGTAAATGCGCACAGCCTCATGAATGCATCATTTTACGTGATGATCAAAGCCGCGCCATGTGGCCACGTCCGCTAACCTTCCAGGAACTGCCCCAGGGACAAAAACATGTTATTGGGCTTTTTCATTAGCATGGGGGCGTTTACCGAAACGCAAATTCAATTTCTTTCAAGATTTCAGTCTCTGAGATATCGAGAAAGCATTTGTGCACGCTTTGTTAAAGTAATTACGCGGATGCGGAATTGTGACCCTGCTTGAGTTTCTGAGCCGTTTATATTTCATTCCTAAATTTGCGGAGCGAATGCAATCGCACGCTAACGCGGATGGGATGAGTGTGTGGTTTTGGGAGGGGAGCTTTGAATTTCAATGAGTTAATGAAAACCAGGTGCGTATTAATTATGCACACCCCAGGGCCATATTCCTTAAATTAGAGGAAGGAGTCTGATGCGTGGCACTGAGCCCGTGGTCTGTATCACACTTTTAAAGACATGGGAAGTTACTGCCTTGTCATCAACTCTGGAGAGACCCTCATGTGTGAAACGGAGTGGCCAATCAAATTATTGGAACAGCATGAGGTCACAAACCAGAGCCCAGAGTCTTGTCTCACAAAGATCAAAAGCAATAGAATGTACCGCATCCCTCTGGAGAGACCCTCATGTGTGAATCTGAGTGGCCAATCAAATTAATGGAACAGCATGATGTCACCAAACCAGGGCCAATCAGGGTCTTGTCTCACAAACCCTATAATCTGCTGCATTCTCTGCACAAGAAACAGTGTGAATACTTTAGCAATAACCATACCCACCAAGACTGAAGTGGATGAAGCTGCCTACAGGCCACTGAGCCCTACAGAGAGGGTGTCTGTAGTTGTGTAGTGTCCTGCAACTTCAAATCTCTTGTGATTTCTCCAAGCCCCTGCAGCCTTACAGTGGACTAAACCTACCAGACATGGACACCTTCAACCTGGGGAATCTCTCTGTATCTCCTAGCAGCTTGTCTCTGCATGACTCCGTGTGTATTAGTGTGAATACCTATGAAGTGCTGTTACGGACAATTCAACTCATATAGTACCTGACTCGTACCTGCGAAAAACATTTCACGCATGGGCACTCACACACAATACACAACACACAACTGAAACAAGCACACACACACATGATGGGCTATGAACACATTAACCATGGAATAGGCCCACACACTGATCTGAATAGTACTCATTTACACATACAGTTGTTGGTGTTGGACCATTCTAAGCCAAGACCAACACCAACAACTGTTATTCTGAGACTTAAACTTGGACCCGAGACAAAGTGGTCTGAGACTGGACTGTGACCAACGCGGTAACTCAAGACTGCGATGGTGACCCTTTGCGCTCAAAGGGCTCCCAAAACAAACTGCCTGCAATAACTCATTTGTGATAACCCCAACTGTCACAATGTGCTTCCAGACCAAAAATGTGACTTTGGGGCAGGTCCGCTGGGGTTTGTGATGCTACTGATGGGATTCTAGAAATCACACCAAGTTGGATGATCATGCAGAAGTCATACAGCAACAGTAGAGGGCAGTGTAGAAGACTCTGGATTTTACTTGTATTTATGACCATATTTACTTGATTTTATAACATCCCAGCAAACTGTTGACGAAGGCATGTGGTCACGAGACTGAAACACTTTTAGGTATCATGTGTACGAGCGTGCAACGCCACGCATACAACAGCCATCGTACTTGGCTGAAAAATCCTGCCATCCTGGCTTTTTGTGTTGTCCTGCTGGTCTGCAGGGGGCCTTCCGGCTGCAGAGTCAGAGGCCCTGCATGCGAAAACTAAGACCAAAAACAAACAAGGTTCACCGCACCTTTAACCTCATTGTTCACTGGCTTTCTCTCTCTTCCTGACTCCTGCAGCACAGTGTCCACGGGTCACCAAATGGCGCGTGCATTAGTTAAGACTAACGGTCACGGGTTCTTCCCTGTTCCCCTTCAGCTGTCATGCCAATACGCTGTCTTCCGTGAGCTATCACTGGAGAACTGCACAGATCAAACCTAAAGATAATGATCTCGAGGCCTTGTCGACGAATATGGGAACACTAACATATTCCATGGACATTTTTATAAGGCAAATAGAATAATGAGTATGTTTGATACCACAACGAGTCAGCCCAACATTGAGACTGGCCAGATGTGCATCGCTCATCCTCGTGCCACCATCTGCTTGCAGCATTACCCAAAATTGCTACAGTTGCTTGCACTTACTGTAGCGCCTTGTGGCCCTGCTTGAATCTAGTTCTCTTTTTCACTGGTGTGGTGCCTGTGTGCCTGTTCCAGGCAGCACTATCAAAGAAAATGAAGTGAGAAATGTCCTCAAGCAGACAAAGTCAGCCATTTTTATTGTTTTATGGGAATTCTCCTTGGGGGGTTGGGATGGAGGGGGGAGGGGGGTACGTTGTCACTTCTGAGGGGGAAACATAGGTGTACTTTTTAATTCTGTCAAGTGGTTGACCCATTTTTGCCATGTATCGAAACTCGGTCGGTTTCGCATTCGCAAAATAGTTTCACAACCGCAGCCTAATTATCTCCCGAAGTTCAGCGCTTCAGCATCCCCTCTCATCACATCAACACAAGAAGGCCCGTCTAAACAACGACTCTTATATGACGCCTGTGAGACACAGAGGGACCGTAAAGTTTTGAGGGGGGGAAAAGCGATGGGGCCTAAACACTAGCCTCATCAGTCCGTTCAGATTACCCAGCTGGCATGTTTCTGTCAACATCAAAGCCCTATCCTAATTTGCATGGAAACTATATTGACCCCACAGCTATCCAGCGAGCAGGGAGGGCAAGAGGCTCCTAATCCTGCAGGCCTTAATTAATCCCTCGGAGAGAACAATGGCTTCCAATTTGCTTGTTTCACCGAAGAAAACAGTGTTTAAAAAGCCTAGTAGCACTCCAGCAGGGATCCTCCCGACCTCCCCGCATGAGGCTAATGTTTGTTTGACCAGGGCTACAAACGTTTCTAAATGGACTTCTAACGTGTTTGTCCTCTGGGGGAAAAAAGGAAAAAAAAGTTTAATTAGTTAGCATCCATTCATTAGCAGTCCATTAGGAGTTAAACGCACCAGGGCCCGCCATGAGCAAAGATGTAGGACACATTAAGAAGGTGACAAATGCTTGAGAGGAGGGTTACTGATTTCCATAATCCCCCGAGGACTGCTAATGTTGCTGTTACTCTAATCGCATGGCACAAAGACGTTTGGTTGAACTGGGTCCAGCAGTAAGTCTTACAATACAGAATGGTTTGAGGCCTTAATTAGAGAAACATGAACAGTGACACAACCAAATGTGTTTTCAGTCTATTTGAGTTCAGACAAATGTCATCCCCTCTCTCTCTCTGACAATTGACTGAAGATGTTTCTTGTTTGTTTTCTGTTCTTCTTATAATCGACCGAAGATGTTTTCCTTTTGCTTTGCTTTTTTAATCATTTCGGGTCAGAGGTCACATGCTACCTTTTCAACTTCCTGTAAAAATTTGAACACAAAGGTTTAATGCCCCGAGGTTTACATTTTACAGCCGGACAATAAACACACCCTTTTTCTTCATAGTATAGAGATGTTTTTTACCACAGTGTAACAAGAAAAGGGGAAAGACCACACCAGACATACCGGAACTAGGACTTCATCACAAACATAGGCTCAATCTACACTCGGATATCGGACTGCCCGATCTCAATGCTGCCATCCAATGAGTTTCTGAAATGGATGAGCTAAGTCCCACAACTTTAGCCCAGCCCACCTTGAACCTCATTGGCCACATATTAAACTTCCTCTCACTTCCTCTTTCCCACAAAAATAACACAGCATGTGGTGCAGCTACCAAAAGCACCCCAGCTACTGCTGGATCATGGGGGATCTCAAGAAGTTGATGAAGAAGTGCAACAATACCCTCTGTTTTACATTACAGGCATTTAGCAGACGTGGATCAGCTGTTGAGAGTAGGCAAGATAGCAGCCGCTAGCAGGCCCCTATGGCGGTCTGTTACATTACAGTACAGGCATTAGCAGACACTCTTATCCAGAGCGACTTACACAGTTTACATTTCTTAACATACTACCCATTTATACATTACACTGGATATTTTACTGAAGCAATTCAGGTTAAGAACCTTGCTCATGGGTACAACGGCAGTGCCGCACCTGGGAATCGAACCTGCAACCATTGCGTTACGAGCCCAGTCCCCTAACCGTTATGCCACACCGCTGCCCTTTCGTTCTCCAAAGTGGTGCACACAGTAGGAAAGCTGCAGTGCACATGCCTTGTATTCTCGCTGAATCTGGTAAGTAATCAGATAACTGTGAAAGGACACTTGTATCTCCTTTCAGCCACAGCCTTCTGGTTTAACACTTTAAAAGAGTATCTACAATGTGTCTACAGTTCCATTTAGACCAGAAGGTGTTTTTTTAAAGGGTATTGAAATGTAACCCGTGCACTTAAATACAGCATCCCCTTAATCTGCCAATACATACATACCCCCATGTTCACCGCTCGATTTAAATTTCTGCCACTTCCAATGTAGCTTAGGGAACATACTGCACCTGAGGCCTGAGATGTGCTTGAGGCATGTGCGCAGGGCAGGAAGAAGTGTTAAACATTCTAGTTTACTTTTTAGTGTACCATCACTTGAATTTGCAGAAGGTAATTTCTTATCCTGAGGGAGAGGGAATCAAATGCACCCCATAAAAGATATTAACATACAAACCAAGCCCTGCTTCAGCGCCGCCACGTCAAAATAAAGTGTCACAAATTATATAAGCTATATATGTACGCTTTTAAATATACCTTTAATTATGCATAAGTAGAAAACTTTGCCCAGCAAAGTAAATACTTTTCTTTTTATTTCGCTACTGTGGTTTTGTGAGTAGCTGACGTAGCGACCGTAGCACCATAGCAACCGCCTCTTTCGACTCCCAGAGGTTACATGCAGTCAGATTTAACCGGGTGAATTTGGTCAAGCCCTCCATTCACCCCAGTCATGTGCTGAGATATAAAAGGACCAGATTGTTTGCTTGGGACTTTTGAGACATTTTTTCACACTGCCATGCAGCTAAAGATGTTTGGGCAGAGTGTTACTGAATGAAAGGCTTTGTATTTGCATATCACAGACAGCCCAACCTGGCGGTCCCAATTTCGGGGGAGGCGTTTCAGGGGTGCGTTTCAGGGGGACAACAGGGACACAACCTTTTTGCAGAGCGAGGGATAAGAGGGGCATATGGGGCTTAAACCAGTAAATCTTTCAGGATATGCATTGACATACACTGTTCGAATAATAACATGCAGTTCTAAGACTATGCCTCGTCACACTCATCATCAGATTTTGGCACAATATATGTGTGTATAATATGAATTCTGATCGTTTAATTTCTGAACTGCAGTTTAGCCCCAGCAGTCCGTGTCCTTATCTAAAAACCTCTTTGTGTGTATTTCAATAATAATAATAAATGAGCTCATTTGAAATTCTTTTGTGACTTCTGTTTATTTATTCATTTATTTACTCATTTTGATGCGGCCTATCCGTTGTGCACTCCTGTTTTTCTTCTCGGAGAGAAATGATATCTGTGTCGTGAGTGCAGTAGCACGCTAACGGGCTAACGGATGGATGTGGAATGAGTTGGAACGGATCCAACTTTCTTTGGATTTCCAGGCAGACGGGAATGAAGGGATATCCCTTGCAGTCAGTTTCAGCTACAGATTTAAGACGGTTCAGTGAAAAAACGCAAAAGGTCGGGACAGAAATCAAGAGTCCATTCATTGCTCCTCCATTAGGAAGGGGGCAGAGCCCTGTGCTGACGTAAGATCGTGACATTTATGGAAGGAGATGGAGATTTCTCTGCTGTGAGTCTGGCACCTTCATCTTACTGCAGGGAAAGGTTTTACATTTAAGTTCCCTGATCACTCATATTAGAGAACCTGTGGGGAGTTTGATATTAATTGCCTACCACCACCATAGTGGATAGATCACATCTGTATCATACCCATACCCAAGTACTGTGTGTATATGTGAGACAGAGAGAGTGTGTGAGTGCATTCCTGCATTTATGTGTGTGTGTGTGCGTGTCTGAGAGAGTTTGTATGTGTGCAAGAGAGTGTATAAGTGTGCGTGTGAGAGTGTTTGCATGTGTGCGAGGGAGAAAGTGTGTGTATGTGTGTGTGTGTGCATGAGAGTGTATGTGTGCATGTGACTAAGCGAGAGTGTGTGTGTATCCAGCCAGGCGTCGCGCGCAACTCCATTTCCGCTGCCCGACGTGACAAGAGAGTGCGGAGTGATACCTCGAGTCGTAAGGTGAGCCGCCGACGACCACGAGGTTCAGGCGCAGCGGCGACAGAACTAACGCTGCGAGGGGATTATCATCCTCCTAATGAGAAGCGATAATAATGAGATTCTGCTCCGCGTCAATAGATCAATAGCATCGATTACTCTGAGCCCGGCTCTCAGGTATCAGATATCATTTGCAATTCAGATTAGCCCCCCCACCCCCGGCCCCTCCCGTCCCGAAGGCTGTACAGGCCAGCCTGCTGACACAGCCTTGAAGAAACATTTAGATTTGTTGTTTAGTTGGGACCCCTCGTACGCTCGAAAGGGCTCCGATCAATTTGTCAATTATGTAGCCGTTTAGAAAAGTAAGCAGTTGGCCTTTTTCGCTAAATGTTTGTTAACCGAGGGTGCCACTGGCTTTCCGCACAAGCTTCTGAATGCAAATGTCGCAATGCCCGAAACGATATTTCACACCCAGGGAAAAAAAACATAATAAGAAATGAATTAAAAGCCCTTTCCTGGTCACTCAAAGAGCTTTGTCTTGTCAGGTGAAAACGTGAAAATGGGGAATGTGGAGCGTCAAACTTCAGTACAGGGATAGCTTTGGCACACGTGCTAACGAACACAAGTCTGGGAGAGCATCGTACACTTTAGTCAATCTCAGGTTCCCACTCTCGGTTTTTCAGCCTTTCAGCGAATGGATTAAGGAAACTGCCTGAATAGGAGCATTTGTTAAAAATGCTAATCCGTAACTAAATAAGACAAACTGGTGCGCGCGAGCGACTGCGTTGTGAAACGAGACTTAGGCGTCGAGAAACGGAGGATGACGCAACCCCGCACTAATTTCTGACGCATTTAGTGATCTGGGGTGTCTCAACCCAGTCCCGAGTGAGCCGCAGTCTGCGTAGTTTAACCAGCCGTTTAGCTTGACGATGCATCTGTCGCCTTCCTCGTGCTTTTCGAAAATCACAGAACGTTTCTTGGAGGCAGAACCCGCCCGCGAATGAAGGCGGCCATCCCTCTGCGGCCTCCCGGTCACTGTCGTTCTGAGGCCTCGAGGCCTAGTCTTTTTGTTTTTCTAGTGTTTGCTGGAAACATGCGCATCTATCAAGAGCTGAGTCAGAGACAAAGGAGCGGACACAAAGGTAGCCACCTCACAGAGAAAACAACTACACCGCAATGCACTACTATAAATACTACACCTCTCTCCCCCTTTACACTGTCTCTCACAGCATCCAGGGCTGTGTGAAACCCAGCTGATGTGTTCAGTTTGACGTGCCAAAGACATGAACAAAGTTCCCTTACATGAAGTGATTTTCTCATCCACAAAAACGCTTTTTCTGTGTTTTGTGTCATAAAACCACTCCAGCTGCCTTTGAATCACAAGGTTTAAGGAAACCCTACGGAGCAATGACCACAAGTCTAACTACACGATGCTCAATGAGCACTGCTCAGACCGGGGAGGAAGAGACATCCATACCTCTGGGAGGCTAACAACGGTTAGCACAAAGAGCTGTTCACTCCAAAATGAAGGCCAGACCTGATGCTTAATGCAATGCATCTTCTCTGGCTGTGTTTCCCCCATCATGGGCTGCACTCTGGCAAAAATGAATGCCATCTGTGTCTTTATATATATATATATATCGAATGACTTTAATCCTATTAAAATCACACGTCAGTGGTGAGACCAAGCAGGCTGGTACCACAATTCCTCTTTTGGGGAAATGTTACATTTAACGTGTAGTAATAATCTAAGACCATTCATCTAAAGCTATAAACTAAGTACATTAATCTATTGATATAATCAAAGACAATTTGAAACTATGTACCTCTAACCCGACAGACTAGTTCCTTTTCCCCCGGACCACCACAAGAGCTGTTCTTGTTTTCCAATAACACTGTGTGTTTGTGTGTGTGTGCCTGTTGTGTGAGAATGTGTTCACTACCACAATAGGCTCTTAACTTTGGAAAATAAATCACTGGTGTTTTTGTCACAGTAAATTCAGTGCTCGCTCAGCTGGCAGGGTCACAATAAGTGTGCAGACGGTGACAGCAGCAAACAGTGAACATTTGTGCGCAGACGCATGGCCATTCATGCTCACTCTTCACTGTTTATTGCTGTGCATCAAACACATGAACGCAACGTTACCATACTTTGATTCACTGTCAAATACGCCCCTGTGGGCTACACAACAGGCTGCAAGGCAAGGCTGATTTCTGGAACGGAAATATGCAAAAATGATACCATGCAATGTCATGTAAACTGGGTCACAATCAATTAATAGTAAATCAAATTGTATTGTTCTTTTGTTGTGACAAAGACTTGGGGGGTTAAAGATTATATATACATACACCAAAACACACACACACAGAAAGGTAACTGACAAAATAAAGGCAACACTTTGGTAACCTGGGGGGGAACAGTCAAACGGCCCTGGCCCAGCAGGGCAGGGGGTTCTTTGGAAAGGGGAGGGCCTGGCCTATCCAGCGGTATCGGCCATGGTCCCCCCCTACATAAGTGCTGATGGACACTCGCAGCACTGCAACCGTTTAAAGGATCCCTCATTTACTCAAGTGTTGACTTCTTTATTTTGGCAGTTGTATATAATGTGTGTGTGTGTGTGTTTGTAGTTACAGAAGTAGTTGGCATAGACTCATCACACATCACAGTTGTGCATATAAAATGTATGTACAGTTCATTAGTAAAACACACACATAAGATAAGATAAGATGTGATAAGATAAGATAAGATATACTTTATTGTCCCTGTAGGGAAACCTATCTTGGACTTGAGCAAATATAGGTGCATCTGTACTTTGTGCAAAGTGATTATTGTGAGTCTGGTTATGTACAGTAACTGTGCATAACTGGCAATAATGGGGCCAGTGTAACCGTGCAAATTGTTGGGCCGTGCTCCATATTATACCCTAAAACCTCTCACCAAACATAGAACATAGAGCGCAAACAAAGGAAGGTGTGGCCGTACGGACTTGAAGAGACTACGCTTGAGATCGTATAATTAAGCCCACAGAAAATGACGGTGCTTGCTGGCGGAGTTGAGCCAAATGACCGGTTGTGAAAGGCACAGGGGCCAGAAGGCAGCAGCGACTACGTGGCTCAGGGAGGAAGAGTAGGCCCGAGAGCCAAGAAATCCAGGAAAACTGCACTCCTTCAAAAAAAAGAGTTGCGTTTACTTACAAAGGGAAACCGTCAGTACGAAGCACTCAGAATGGCCAGATCATCCATCTTCTCTGCTAATGGATCCATCAAAACAATTGGCTGACCTTCAACACACACCTTGGAGCGAATGCCTTGTGAATCCCAGTGCCTCTTTTGACTTTCCTCTATGAGCCAACAACCACTATGGTGGCATGGTGGTAAATGGAACTTGACTTGTGGCCAGAGGGGTGTTGGTTCAAATCCCCTGAAAGCAGTTTATTTTGTAAACACCCTGCTGTACAAAATGGATACTTAGTTAAATACCTAGATAAGGGCATGTGCAAAACAAATGATAATGCCATTTTCTTTGCATTACAAAGGCTGCTTGTTGTTTAAGTACCTATAGTTGCTAATGCAGCATTCAAGCTAATTTAGTGTATATGGGGTGAGCCTTAACCTGGCAATTCAGGAACCTTGAGCTATAGAGAATGATCCATGATACATAAGACGTCATAAACGTTGACTAATAGACTAGCGTGGACACTGTTTGGGCCATTTGGACTTTCCTAAAACACCAAACGACTTGTTTTGTTTCCCATCATCACTAATATTGGACTAATTTCTGTTTTGTTTCACGTTTAATTATGCATCGCGAGAACACAGGAAAATAAAATACATAAAAGGCCATCTGTACTGTCTGCCACATTAAGACAGCGAAAGGACATTGAGTAATCTTATCAGGACACGTCCCGAATATTTTCTGAATGCCAATGTTGAAAAATGATATTTCACAACACCAGAAACTGCCTACTTCCGATGCACCCTTATCGTTGCTGTGTGTGTGTGTGTGTGTGTGTGTGTGTGTGTGTGTGTGAGAGAGAGAGAGAGAGAGAGAGAGAGAGAGAGAGAGAGAGAGAGAGAGAGAGAGAGAGAGAGAGAGAGAGAGAGAGAGAGAGAGAGGGGACACATATACACAATTAAGGGTGTAAGACTGAAGTATAACTGAGGGAGAAATGGTGTTCACAATGTTATGGAGTCAGCATTTAACAGCCCTTTCAGATCAAAGATGAGAAGGGCCTGAGATCTCTCTTCTACACAACTTAATAGTAAAGGGCAGGGTAACCTTTGTCTGTCTGTTTACCTTACACCTCAATAAATATTTTACAAGCTCCATTGTGGCTAAACCCTGCAAATCTCCGAGGTCAAGAATCTTGAATTCCAAAGCGAGTCCCAGCACGTGACCGGTGCAGTGCATTGCACATCAGATAACTTTTTATATGACAAAACAAGGACCAGTACGTACGATGCTCCGTGTTCTACAACTACGTCACCTAGCGCTCCAGCTGTATCGGAGTGATTGATGAGGATCCACTTTAAAAACAGCGGACTCTTTCTTTCGTACTCTCTATTCTTTCGCCAATTCCGTTGGCCAAAATCAGAAAAAAAACACAGAGTGGGGGAATTTTTTTGAATTTCTTTCCGATTTTCTTGATCTGGTGGGAAAAGGTTTAGAAACCCCGATTCCGTGCGCGTGCAGCCCACACTGAATTACGAGAATAGCCGTGATGCAGCTGCATATTGCAGTAACAGTATATTTGGCACAACACAATAGACAAAAAAATGCACAACGCAATGCACGTTTGTGTCGGTATGTGAGCCGACAAAAGCAGTGACATTTAAGGATCCCCCCCCCCCTCCCCGGAGACTTTCAATTCACATCTTTACATAAACAAGACTAGATCCCCCCATTAATCAGAAATGTGTGAAGGAGACAGACAATGAACTGATGACCCTTCCACCAGCCAGCCAACACGACAGCGCCGTTGCTGGAGTAATCACTGGAACTCGGCCAGACTGCGCTTCTACACAAACCACCCAGCCAAACTCTACAGTCGGAGAACGCCTCCAGTCCAGAGGTGAACACCCAAACAAATCCAATCGAGTTCACCGATATATACCGAGGCAAGCGGTTGTAGCTATTTATGCATTATTTGTGTACTTCCTAATCAAATATGCATTTTAGGAGGAGTTTGTTGGCACTATAGTCTCTCTCATAACATTTTACATTTACATTTACATCATAAAACCGATAAACTATAAAAACAAGTTAATTATACAAAGGCGTACGAATTTAAGGTTGGCTCCGTTGGTAGAAATATAAAGATAACAAGTATAAGTTATACGTTGTAGGCTAGGCTACGCACTCATTTGCATAGGTCAGTTCAATAGTGCCGTCGAACGGGAATACTATACCGAAAATAAATGCTTGTATCTACTCATGACTGAAGAGCGATGACAGGGAAGACATTGCAATTATATAACCCGGTGGCCACCGACACTAACTATAGGCTACATGACTAGAAAGAGGGAATTCTACAAATTTTGTATATGGCTTTTAAAAGAAATGAGAGTTTGGTGAGCGGGTGGCATGCCGCCGTTAAAACTGCAGAATCCTGACGTATGACAGCAAAGTGCACGTGGCTTACCGGGGAACCGCACTGGTTCGGGATAGATTTGACTTCAAGGAAACAGTCGGCATGTTGTGCAAGGTGTGTGTGCCCACAACACCAAAACCACCGTCATCACCAGCCGTCGCTCCAGAAGAGGGACACCCCAGGCCACGCAACACGCACACTCATCTCAGTGTCTGGACTAATGCTGATAGTTTCGCCAAGTGTAGCGACAGCTGAACCAGACAGTGGTCAAAACAATTGGTATAGCCTTGTCAGAACCAGCTGGCAAGTAATTGGGAGGCCATTCAATATTTTACATAAAGACATTAATATTTGCCAACGTAATAACTGTAACAAAATATCGCTCTTTCCGCTTGTGTGTGTGTGTGTGTGTGTGTGTGTGTGTGGGCGCGCGCGCGTGTGTGGTTTTATTTAAAAAGCGATAAAAAGCGTCAAATGACGACTGAACCTGGGACGATGTTTACTTCAAAACAGCAATCATTCAAAGTTGAAGGTAGACTCACCAGCTTTGCATGGGTCTTTGTAGTCAATTGATTCCGCTCTGTCCTCTTCGTAATAATCATAACTGTCTTCATAATCTAAGATATTGTGCACTGTCACTTTCCCACATAAAGTCAATCCGGCAAGTAAAATTGTGATCCAATGCATTTTAGGTGTCAATGCCGAATGAATGCACAGCAGCTGAAGTTAGAAATGAATGAAAAAGTACCTCTGCCACTATGAGGAAAATGCGTTTTCCTCCGAAAAGTCTCGACAGTATCGGTAATATGGAATTTAGAGGCTCATCGCGAAGCGTCTCTTGCCCGGAGCGTACGTCTCTTCGCCCGAATGACAGCGGCGTTCGCAAGTTTCTAGCGTTGCAGCAGCAATCCGATCAGCCTCAGCGTTTGCGCTTCCCTGCCGACTTCTGAATCTGGTGAATTGTTTTCGTCGCGAGACAAAATCCCCGGGATGCGAGCCCTGTTGGGAAAATAAAAGACCCAGCGCAGCATTAGAAAGAGAGAAGAAAAAAAAGCTGGCCTCTGGAAACACAACAGGACGTAAATGTTTAAAACAACACGCACTGGGCTTCTGATGACAGGCAGTGAGGCAGGGCAGCGGGCCAGCACTAGCACTTTTTTGCTAACTTACTAAAATCCTATGGTCACCCCCTTCGCAGTCAGCGTCCTGCTTACTTATTCATACAATCAGGGTCAGGATCCGGACCGCCTCTGATGTAGTCTCAAGATAATAGAATGTGTAACTTCACACGAGCCGTGAGAAACAGTGACCGACCTACAGAGGCAGGGTAACCTCCGTTACCAGGGGGAAACTACTTCTGATCCCAGACGACTGTGCTCCTTTCAGCCTTGTCATTGTGGTTGGTGTACCTTAACGATGAGGCAAAGTAAGCGGGCAACAACTGGGCAGCGCGCGTGAAGACATTTCCCAGAGAATATCACTTTTATTACGCTTTTACGTTCTGTACTTCCAGTCAATTGTGCGCAGGAAATAAAAAAACAAGCCGGTGGCTGTAAATGAGCCTAATACAATTGCTGATAATCGGAAAGAGGAAATAATCATTAATTTAAAAAACCCGACGACGGTCGGTGAAGAAATTCAGGATGTTGAATGTTTAAAAAAGTAGCTTCCATGTAGGTGAGAGGCTGGCAATAAACGCTCACTACTACCGATCTTGGTTTTCAAGTTACATTATAGAGTCGGCGGGGGGTAGACAGTAGAGCGGTGTTACATTTAACAGACTCACTTTATTGTTTCTGAAGCCGCCCTCACCCCAACAACCCCCCCCCCATACATGAATTATACAGGCAGACACACACGCACGCACGAGCGCACACACCGCTGATCGTTTTTTACATTCTCATTCGGTTCTGTGGGCGCTTGTTCATATGACAGGATAAATGCCCTGTATCTTTAAATTGCCCGGGGGATGGCGATGATGTGGGAGGGACAGTAAAAAAAAGGCGAATAGAATGTACATTTTATCATTCAGATCATATAAATCAAATGTCATTCCAGAAGGCGCAAGTGCAGCTTCTTTTAACTGTCGTCTCTGTTAAAAGAGTAGCCTGGATTGTTTGTTATAATATGTGTTAAAAAGTAGGCCTACTTATGTTATAAACAGTAATTAAAACGCGAGAACCAAATGATTAGTATTGCTACTGTTGTAGTATAATCAACGTGATTCTTCATATTATTATTCACATTATTAATATTAATATTATTATTAATAATAGTATTACAAATTATGTCTACTGTAATAATAGTGCAGGTGTAACAGTAGCCCTTTTTAAAACCGGTGTTTACTTCCCTCCGCGGTCTTTCTCCTCCAGGCGGTTCTATGCGCTACTTCGGAGGTTGGTTAGAAATATCTGACCTCTGCTCTGTTTCAGCACCAGATGGGCTTCTGCTTACACATTTAAAGCAGCGAATGTGTGAATATCTCTATTCTCTCTACAAAAAAAGCCATCATAAGCAACACAGCAGAACATACGGTCTCAAAGTGAAGCCATTACGGTGTACAGAAGGTTATTCCTCCAGTGAAGGACCCTCGATATAACAGCTGATATTTGTGCTGAAGAATCTGGGGGGGAAGCACCAGGCGCTTAAATCGTAACATTTGAACTAATTAAGCATCTACAAAAACATACGTTTCGCAGATGGCAACGTGTATACACAATTCAATGCACATATATTCCAGTGCATCTAAGGCTCTATTGTTTTTATAGCGTCACAGCAAATTATCTTGGAACTGTATTTCTCGCGAGCCCTGTAACTACTTCGCAATGGCAACCGAATGTTTGCGAGCAGTTGCTGACTGTTAAATCTCATTCCAAACGTGCCCATTTCCCCAGTGAGATTAGACCGTCTCTTCAACAGAGATTCATTCTCCCAGATTGGTAGGTACGCGTTTACGTCACTCGATCGATCCACCAGGCTGCCCTAACGCCGCCATTGAACCTGCGGAGTAAATCCGTTACAAACAGATCAGGCCTCGAATTCAGATGGACGAAATTTACGCATTCCAGGTATACGTAAATTTGAGTTTCCCTACACGATATTTTAATAGAGCGAGGGTGCAACAGACCACGTGGTGGTGATGAAGGGTCTCCGTGAGTCTTAAACCGAAAGCCTAACTTCTTATATGTTCATGGTAATCTTGATTAAATAAATTTACGAAGTACCAAGGAGAAGTAACTGAGCGATCGAAGCGCAGTGTTATTTTTAAGGGTAGCGTGGTGCAGCCATGACGGTTATCTCCGTGAATGGCAATGGATGGAACTAAGGAAGAGATTGTACAGATTGAAGACTGGAGAAAACAGAACATTGGTGCTCTTGCGCGTCTCCTGCCATAATCCAGTGCATAAACCAAGAAAGAACAGGTTGTCATGGTTATCTTTTTTTTTTTTTTTCTTTGAACCTCATCTAATAAGCCTTGTGCTCCTTTGTCGTTCTATTAACCTAGTGTGTAATGCGTTTCATTTGGCTTCAAACCACATCTAGTCACCTTTTATAATGTCAATGTATACATGTTTTAAGTCAAATTCAATGCCCTACCTCATTCATTTAGTAATGACCTATGATCTGATTATTCAATTGTCAAATAATCAGAATGGTGCCTTCAATGAGACCCGGCATTCACAGAGATAATTTCTCAATACATGTATTTGAGTGACGGTACATTGGTTTTCTCTTCGCACTTATCTGTGGTTGGTCCAGGCGTGTCACATGGGGTGTGTGCACCAATTAGTGGAGACTGCGCATTGTGTGTGAAAGGAAAAGCAACTCCGCCCTCAGTAAAACTAGGCATGGAGGTGATTTGTACAGTGCTTGGAGGACGGATAACTTGTGTTAATGTTTCAGAGTCAGTGAATGTGAGCCTTTTGTGGTCCAAATTCCAAGCTTCCTGTATTACATGTGCACAGTAAATAAACACTGCATGTCATTGGAAAAAATGATTGACACTTACAATCTAAGTGCCAGTCCAGCTTATTGCTGCTACCTACTGGTAGGAGTGTAGAATGCAGTGTCAATATGAAGCGTCGACGACTTCACAATCGTTCGTTTGGATGGGTTGCCATTAATTGCAAGCGATTACCCATCTCAAAGCCACATAAAAAATCGAAATGATATCCATTGCACCGTTTAGAAAAGCAAAAAAGAAGAAGTCAGAGATGAAAGAAAAGCCTACAGATTATAGGCGTGCATCTCTACTTCTGGCATGGTGTCATAGCAGTGACTCTCCTGTTCATGGCGCAAAATGACAGGGACCTTTAAGGTTAGATTGCTCCAGTCACCATCCAGTGCACAATATCTTTAATGTATTCTGCTAAGCAGCCATGTTTTAACGGTTCAATGTAGCTTGACTTGTTGTCTGTGTTGCCAGATGCCTGTGACTGATTCCCCAAATATTATTCAAATCCCCCCTAAATTCAGACTACTACTATTCACCCAAATCCCCCATTTACCATTGCCTCCTATACATATTTACACTGAAACTTCCCCATTGATTTTTAACACAGCCATAGATTTGAAGTAAAAAGCTAACAATAGAAACTATCTGGCAACCACACTTGTAGTTCTAATTTGTAGTTTTCATCATTGGTCTGGAGAGGATTTGGGCAACAAGGGCTCCAAATGGATAAATAATGTTTTGCCTTTTAAAGAAATGCAAAGTTTTAAATGGAATCATTCACTGTAAGTGACCACCAGGCAGTGCGTCCCAGCCCTTTATTGAGATTAATGTCTGCTGTTTTCAATTTTAAATTGGGTGGCTATTTAAAGCAAAGGTGAACGGTGCACTTTAGAAACTTTAAAGTACACCCCCTTGCATGTTTTCTTAAAGAAACACCAAGCAAATGCAGTTTTGGGTCGTTCCCTTACCTTTATAATTCAGCACACGCTCAAAGGAAGAGTGCGATGCAGGACTACCCATTTGTCTGTCAGTGTGTACGCATTCTCATGTGTGAACACTACATTTCCCCTCTCAAGTGTAATGGAAGCTAACAGGTAATGGACTTCAGACTCCCTGCAACAAATTAATATTTTTATCATCTCAATATGACCCCAAATCAGGTGACGAGGTAACCGTCATGATTGATATTTTTCTGGGGGATGTTATTATTTTTGAAGATTTCCGATAAAAGGACGGTGATCCTATAGTCATTTCTCTCTCTCGAGGAAAGGATGTGTATGAGACTTTGATTGCACTGGAGTTTGGTTGCATAAACAGGAAGTAATTTCCAATTAGCTTGTTTTACTGGTTCTTTGTTGTGGATACCTACTCGTAAAGGCAAGAAACCCAACGTACATTCATAAAAGTGTGGTTGCACTGCATTTTAATGAGTGTCTAACTAAATACAGATTCTAAATACACTACACTAACCTTAATTTAAATAGTTATTTATATGAATCAATATAATATCTTAAATGCAATTAAAATCTTGGCTTATAATGTTGCCTATATCAGTATGACAAGGAAATTAAATTTAATTTTCACTCTTTATTATTTTAACAGTAGTCACTTGATTTTAAACCAACTCACATCAACGTACACATTCGCTTGGGGTTGTTTCATGTAATTAAAGTGATGTCATGGCTTTGTATGTCCTCAGTGTGACAATGAAAATGTAATTGCAAATGTAAAGTAATATGCAGTGTGCTGCTATATAAGTCAATTATGAAATATATAATGACAAAAATGAAGACTGTGTATATGAAAATGTAATACTGTATATAAGACAATATGTCAATGATTATGTTTTGTATGTAAAAGTAATTGTATAAATATATTTTATAAAAACATTTTATAAATTTATAGTTTTGAAATATGGAAGTATTCTAAAACCTGACTGACATGAAATAGGCACTGCTGCTCCCAAACTTCAGGAGAGAATACAGCACTGCTGTCTGTGATATTGGCAACCCGTTCAATTCCCTGCTCAGGAAAAAAATGACCTTCGGCATTTACTTTGGCCTGTTTATTTAACTGCTAAAGTATTCCTGTGTGATGCTTCCAATCGTGTGTTGCGCACCATCCGCATCGCTCACTTAAACGCCAGCGTGGATTCGGTCCATGTTGTGCTACGATATTCTTAATCACCTTTGATCCACGGCACGCAAATCTCCCCGAAAGCCCACGGTGACTTCTCTTTGTCTAGTTTGCCGTGGGACTACTTCTCCCCTTCCCGCTCCGGTTGGACCGAAATGCGCTCTCTCTTTTCTCTCGTCGCGTTCCCCCTGCGTTTGATCGCAGCGTGCGTCCCTCTGGAATCCCCAGCAGCACGTGATTAATGGGAAGAGGGAGGATTCGAACTGGGACAGGGAGAGAGGTTCAGCCAAATCAAACAGACGCGGGCCGAGGGACCGGCCTCCAGCCCGTTACGGGAGTGGCCGACGGGAGGGCGATCTCCAGGATTCACAAGTACAAGATAATTCCGATGTAGGCTGACAGATCCGTGAAATAGGAGGAAATCAGAGCGCTCCAAACGCTGGTGCGAGACCACTTCTAGCAATCGGAGGGCGTTTGTTGTATGATGAAAGTTTGGGGTTTGTTTGTAAAAATTTTTCACAATAAATAAATAAATGAAGGCAACATAAACAGTGAAAGAGCAAAGCAGACTTAGGGAATGAACAAATAGACTGAGAGCCAAAGCAAAAATTTGAAATGAAATATGTTCACATATGAAATGTGTTCAGTTTGGAATAGAGTCGGTTGAGATTTGAGTCCCTGACGAGCTACGATCAGGGAAGGCCCATTCAGCCAAACACAGAAAAGGGTAAATACAGCGCGTGGCAAACAAATAGGCTTGCATCATAAAAACATGAAACTTGTAGAGGTTATTCAGCGAGGGCGATATTTCTCTGAGTAATGGCGTTTTGAATGGTGATCGTTATTGGGAAAATATGTATCTTTTTATCACTGGGGATAATTCATGTGACGTAATGAGTACTGGTGTGAAATGGGGCGGTGGGAGGGGGGGGCGATTATGACATCACCATCATGGATTTAATGCTTTTGCTGAGCGGATGGGTGGGGGAGGATAGGGGCTATTACCATTTCGACCAATAAATCCATCTACTGTATTCATCAATCAAAGCTATTTAGCAGATTACCTTGACATAAAAAAAACAACATACTCCGTAATGCATTATTGGAGGAGAGAAATATAAAAGCTCAAGGCAGAAATGTAAAATAGTACATATCTCGGAGGGGCTAGAGTACTGGGCCGTAATGGGAGGTGATTTATGATTGCAATATACTACAGATGAAAGGGCAGGCGTTTGAATTCCCCCGTTTCCCAATGTGACGTCCCAGTAGCACCCGCCAACACAGTGGACGTGATGATCCTCACATAGCCCTTGAGTGGTAACACGCTCTGAGAAAGCGTTCCCCTGTGATGTCACAATTGCATTAATCAACTTGCGGGACAGGTGCACAGAGTTCCAAGGTCTTTAAGTCTTTATTATTGTACAAAAGAGATGTGACTTGTGCGTCACGCTAGGTCTCACGAGGACACATTCCTATGTAAAGAGAAGAAAAAGTATTACAGATACGTTGAGATGTGGCCTATGAAAGTACCGTATGTCACAAACTGCAGCGATTCCAGGCTGCTGAAGCCTGCTATTAAGGCTTCCTGGGAGTCACCTATCTGCTGTGCTATTAAACAATGGCGTAAAGGTGTAATGATAGTTTGTGTTATACTGCGTGGGTGTTCGTTGACGCACATTAAGCCGTCTTGAACCGCACGTCAACTGGAAGCTTTAAATGTCTCAGAGAAAATCTTTTATTTTTTTACAAAAAACTAATTACAGACACTTAACTCTGAGCGAAAACGTAAGCAAGTGTTGTATTTTACCACCTCTAGCCCAACGTTGTCATTCGTTTCAGGAACCGCCTAACTCATGATGTTGTGAAAACACAGGGAAGACATTACACTTGTCGCTTAAACACTGAGTGAATACTTCAATTCAAATACAGACTGGAATTCATTTAAATGGAGTGTGGAAATTAGCCATTTGTTTTTCTATTTGTTTACCATTCTGTCAGTGAACATAACGTGTGTTAGACACAGTAAGCTGATTCATCTTTCATTCATTTTGCATTTTGTTATACAGAAACCACAGGCCTTGTATGACCTTGGGGACTGTGTGGGCCTCGGTCGAAGGGAAGTGTTGGTTTTGAACGTGCGAAACGCAGACGACCGTTGAGCTAAAGAGGGCGGAAAATGTCCCGAAGCAACGCGTGGACTATTTATATTTCTCAAGGACTGCGAGAGGCTTGGAGGGCCGAGCGCGTGTGGCAGTATCCGTGAAAACCATCACTTCTAATAAAGAGCCCCTTCGGGGGACAAGATGAGTCACACAGGCTCACTGGAGAGGTTGAAATCGGCTCAAGGTCCCACTCAGGGACGGTTCATCCCCTGCTAAAAAGGTCACAGCATTAGTCCCATTAGCTGTTGGTGCATTCGATTATCGCCGTACAAAAAGAACCCGTTTCTGGCCCAAGGTCAAGGTCCGTTCAAGGTCGCCAGGATTGTTCTGCAATGACTTGCACGTGCATGTTTTTTCCCCCGTAACACACTACATGTGGAAACATGAAAGCAGATTTTAGATTTTAGATGTCGATATGTGTCAAGTTATGGATAATTTCTTTCGCTGCTTTTAGCCACATTCCTTTGACCAGATGTGGTTTGCTGGAAACCGCTTGGTCTGTTGGGGCGCAATAATCTCAATGCACCTCTGGCATGATGTTGCTCAGCCCACAGCCAATGGCAGGCCTCCTCACTAGGGTAGTGGGGGTGGGGGGTGGGGGCACTCCAGAAAAAGAAAGTCCAACACTGAATTATGACAGAATTATTCTCACAGTACTCCAATTGCCTGCGGTTAAAGAAGAAACTGATCTGTGCACTTGGGAGACAATCACAATTGTTGTAATAATCATTAAGACTTTAAATTGAGCTCTTCTTGTTTTTATTCAAATAAATAACCTATTAGAGTGAACAACGTGCCCACGAAACATTTCAAGAACAGTGTTCACTGAATTAAGGTGATTTGAGTGATAGGCGGTTTAGGTTGATTGACGTGGATGTGAATGACGAAGAACGAGGGACTGTGTCTAGTGACAGTGAGCCATTTGAACAGGAGGACGCCGACGCTATGAGAGGGGATGCCGCACAGAGCCGCGGGGGACAATGTCAGCTGGGTTTCCGTGCTGCAGGCCGATTGGCTGCGCCGCTAGTGGCTCGCCCTCCACGGTCCCGCCTTGTTCTTGGCATTTTGAATTCACTTCTTGTAAGTCGATCTGGACAAGGGCATCTGCCAAATGGCTAAAATGTAAACGTAGCATCTTTTGAATCAACAAGCCTTTCAACAAGTGAAGATGAATCGAACGGAAATTAAATTTTTGTTAGGACGTCAAAGCACTTCATTGGCTGGAGATGGAGTTAGACGTTATATGCCCCTTACAAAACAATGCAGAACACATTTCTTTAATTCTGCCCGGGTTAGCGCAAATCATATTTTGAGCGCGGTTTTCGTAGAGGGACGTCAAGCCCTTTCATGCCCTTTCATCGTTGTTTAAAGCGAGAGAGACGCTCAGCTCAAGGGGACAAGGCTCGATGGGAACACATTTTGAGCATGGCACAGTCATCCCAAACAAAAGGAAGACGATGATCCTCTTCAGACGAAAACAAGGCCGCCTGGCCCGGGGAAAACGCACTACTTGAAAGCTTTTGTTTTGTTTTTGTAAACGACTTCGTTTTGCCTTTTGCGAAAACGTAACATATTATTTTGTAAGGGGGGTGTAGGAAGGAAGTGGTCCGGCACATCTTATCTGTGACGGCGGTGTCTATGACCAGAGAAACAATGATGTGAAGACAGCAGGAAAGCTTCGCCATGGATCAGCGTGATTTGTTTAATGATGTGTCACACGCATCCAGAACATGCGTCCAAACAACGCCGCGCTACGTGACTGCACGGGGGTGTGAGAAAACATTTTATCACAAATAACGCGTAGCCTCTATGTCCTTCGTAGAGCGATGTGTAAACACACGTCGGTCAAAGTGGACGCAACGCCAGTCAAACGAAGCCTCTCAAGCTGACAGCTGGAAGACAGGAAATCCTGCCTTAAATCACAGCTCCCCCCCGCCCCCCCCACCACAGAACGCACTGTGTCTGTTCACATGGAGAGCAGATATGAAACAACGGTACAATATTTTCCTCTGTGTCCTATTAATCACCATACATGTGCAACGTGAATATATTGTTGCATTTTGGAGAGAGAGAGAGAGAGAGACACAGAGAGAGAAATAGGGAGGCACAGAGAGAGAGAGTGAGAGGCACAGAGAGAGAGTGAGAGTGAGAGTGTTTGTGTATGTGTGGAGTGGGGGATAATTGAGGTGTGGTGCCTCCACCTGATAAATTGTGCACTATATTTTCCAGGCAGCTCTCCGTTATAATTCAACGTCTCCACAACTGAACTTAAACACAAACAGAAGGGCCACTAAGCCAATGTGAAACATGGTGGCGGCCGACATCTAAGTATGGAAAGTACCACTCTTTCTGTGGCTTCTGGCCGAGGCCTCGCAAAGCAGCATTCTCCCCCGCGGCGGTCCTCCTGGTGCGCTGTATCCCTGCTAATGAACCGATGGCACGTTTGTGTGAGCTATATATAGAGACAAACATGTTTAATCGGCAACCAAAAGCACGTGTGATGCAACATCAGCTTTCGAGCTATCGCCGCTCTCAAATACGTGACAGCAAAGTTTAACTTGCCATCGCGTAGGATAACACTCGCCGGTATGCAAAAAGCACTGCGCACCTGAGCACACATAGGCTGTTTTCACGTCAGAAAAATGTCCATGTGCACATTGCTTCTTTCGTTCTCGCATATGCCAGTGCACATCACTATTATACTGCAGACTTGATTTTTTTAAAAACTTTTAAAAGGATTTAAAACCAATTTGAACGGCTCGCAAATTCAAAAATAATCCAGAAGGGAAAATTACGCACATTGGAAGTTGTTAAATGTTCTCTTTTTTCATTTTTTGTCTGTGCATCTCTCAGATAAAGCCGTTCGCTCAGGCGTTTGGAATAGCATTAGCCAGAATAAACAGGGAGAGGTTGAAAAACAAACAGCGGTAATTAGCAGATGCTCAAGGGCAGGGGGTGGGGGTGGGGGGGGGGGTGCAGCTGTCTCGCGGAAGACAGAGAGGGAGCGGGGGTGGAAGGCGAGGCGAGATAAAGCCCATGGCCATTAACGGAGGCCGGGGATGAGACAAGACTCAGCAAGGTGCCAGTTAACTTCTACTGATGATAACGTGGCGCAGAAGGGAAAACGGCTATTAATGAGAGCGCGTGGGGTTTGGCCCCGACGATTGTGCAGATCCAATATGCGCACGTGTTCTCAGGAATTCCACTGAATAACCTGCGATTGATGGCCACTGACTGAGACTGGCTAGGTGGTGCTGTTGCAGCTGAAGGCATAAATTCAATCTAGCTGCAGTGTACTCGGTCCTTAGCGTCGAGTTGCAAAGTAAGCAAGCGCTAATAAGTGTGACATCCAGAACACCAGGCTAATGTTGCACAAGAAGCAAAAACAGGCTATGCTTGCTTCAGTTCTTAATTCAAGTTAAGGGATTGGCTTGTATGCCTTTAGATACAGAGACTATATATTTGGAATTAGAAGCACATTTTTAAAGGAGGCTAATATTTAAAAAACAAACTCAAAATATACAGTAAGTGTTGTTGTTTTCCTTCTAAATTATTACTAATTGCTCATTTTAATTCCACGCAAAATCATTACTTCTAGTTGAAAACAAGTACAGTATTATCAGTTACCACGGAGACGATGCCATCTGCTCGTAGATGAGTCAGGCGCACGTTTGTGCACCCAGCACACAGGCGATAGGCCCGAGACTCCACAGACACAAGCGCTCACACCAGAGCTTCGCTACGGCTGGACAGGAAAGGGAAGGAAAGGTGCTGCGTGAGACCAAAGGAGGCATGTTATGCAAGCTGCTGCTAAAGTCTCGGGTCAATATCCCAACAGATATCACTTTTTTTTAACTTTCTCTTTCTTTTTTTACCAATTTTTCTCCCAATTTTTGTAGCCGATTATACCCTCTTTTTCATGTCAATTATCCCCCTCTTGAGAGCTCGTTGCCGTAGTCCCGAAACCGGCAGTGACATGCAGCGGAGCACCACCTCCTCCGAGCCGGAACCTGCCAAGCCGCCACCGTAACTCCAGTATACACACAGGACCACTCCTCTACGCAGCAAGCTCGTATCGGCTTCCCTCCCCCCACCCTGGGGCAGACGGCCAATTGCTGCCCCCTAGTGGCACTCCCGGCCAGAGCCGAGCCTGGCGCGACCTGGTGGAATCGAACACCGGTCGCAGTGGGCAGCGTTATCTAGAGTCATTGTCTAAAGCAGGGATCGGCAACCCGTAACACTCAAAGAGCCATTTGGACCCGGTTTCCACGGAAAAGAAAACACTGGGAGCCGCATTTTCTGTCGACGGGGTGCTACGCGAAAAATAATGCGACCAGTTCATTTATTTCGCGGACCGGGGTGCAACGCGAAAATAATTCTTGCGCCCGGCTTTTCTGTCGACGGGGGTGCTACACCAAAAAAAGTTTGCGCCCGATTCAATTGGATACTTTTTATTTATTTTCCCAAACCATGCGGAGCCGCAACATAAGGCTGAAAGAGCCGCATGCGGCTCCGGAGCCGCAGGTTGCCGACCCCTGGTCTAAAGTATAAGACTTAATTAAGAATGAGTTCACTAGCTTATGTATTGGTGGCAGTTAACTACTGATAAGTACTACACTGGCTGGTCACCTAAAGTAATTACATAAAACTGAGTTATAAGCTTCATGTTACAGACAAGACCAGAACCTAGGGTGTAATATGTCCACAAGATAAGTTGGCTGGGTTTAAATCATTGTATTGGTGTTCCAGCACGGCCTGTAGCCTTTGATTAATATGGCTCTTTTTACATTTACCGTTTGTATGTAGAGGAATGTATGCAGGGAGAATTAATTCTGCAATTGCTACAGAAAAAATATATTTTTCAGGATTTTTCAGGGACAAAATGCAGTTGCAAATACTGTATAATGTTGTTCGTTTTAATACTACATGAAATGTTCTAACATGCAGACTAAAATTTGTTTACAAATCGCCCCCTCCAGTTACCACAGTATCATATAGATCCTAGGAACAAAGTCGACCACAAAAGTTATTCCAAATGAACCGTCACAAACCGATTCAGTTTTAGGCTGCAAAAGCAGACCAGGACTTACACTACCGGTCAAACGTTTTAGAACCATTGTACCATTCCAGGTTATTCACTGGACGTTAAACTGCTTACATTTCAGTCAAAACTGGAAAAATGGGGGTGTTCTAAAACTTTTGACCGCTAGTGTAGGCACCGAGCATCCCTGCTATGTGAGCCAACTGGTTCGCGGGGACCGTTGCGAAAAAAAAGAAAAAGTTGTGAAAGTTCAAAGGAGACCCGAATGTTGCTCTTCCGCAGAAAGCGGCTGACTCAGCGCTCTCTCAGGAACTGCAGCCTCTGTGATTCACTCGCACGCTTTTGTGTCGGCAGCTTCCAGCTCTGGTTCTCATAGATAGGTTTCCTTTTTCACTCAAAACATGGAAGTGAATCGCATCGCCTCGACCGCGCGCAGAAAAAGATGAATCACTTTTAATGGCTTTTGGAAACGCGGGAGCTGCGACGGCCGGCGCATTTCTTTTCGGCCTGAAAAAGATTCCTTCCTGTGGCAGGCGATTCACTTATAAATTGTAAAATCAAATACCGTCGCTGGTGCTCAGCATTTTTTTTTCTTTCTGTCGCTGCGGTTATTGTTTTGATTTTTTTTTCTCGGCCAAAGCAAAGAGCCAAAGTTTCCCGTTTCGCAAACCTCCAGATGCTCAAACTTTTACACTTTCGGGACGAGAAAATTGTGTATATTTTTTTCACAGGATGCTGTTGAGTTCATTTTAACCAGCTGGCCAGACACAAGAAAGATCTGTGATTTATTCGCGGTTTCCATCGCGGTTTCCACGGATAAAACGCACTTTAAATGAATGCGATATCACAACAAATTACAGAAGATGAAAGTGTGAAGGTCCAGCAGGCAGATGTGAAACAGCTGTATAAACAGCACAGACCTCTCCTGCTCTTCCTTTGAAAGTGTCTCCCAAACAACTCACCGTGTCTCCCAAACAAACTCACCGTTTCTCCCAATCAACCCCTGGTAGGGGCAAAACATCTAGTAGTCAGTGCTCGCAATGAACGTGTACTACAGCGAATCTGTCTGGTGAAAGGGGTTCCCTGAACCGATCACGCATGGCGGATAAGCACCAAGGCCTTCGTGATGATGACGAGTTATCACGAGGCAGCCCCCGACAGCTCTAAGGCTTTATTGTATATTGAATTGAATTGAATTGAATTGAATGTCTTTATTGTCATTATACCAGGGTACAACGAAATTAAGATAGGCTCAGCCTAAATGTGCAGGACAACATACAACACAGTCACGAACAACATACAGTATACCAACAGTAGTAGAAAAAAAAAAAGTAGAGAAATACCCAACAATAATAGAAAAAAAAAAAAATATATATATATATATATAATACACAAAATACACAAAATATAGGCTACTTAAATTAAATCTGCACATATTGCACTGTACATCGTACATAAATATTGCACTAGATATTGCACTGAAGTGGCTTATATTGCACAGTGGGGAGGGGACATGCAGCATGTATGCAGCATGTATGCAGGCAAGCCGTGCGCTCCTTTCTCCCGTGTGTTGACACTGAGCTCCCGGGCCGCGCTGAACGTCCAGATAAGATAAGTGGCATGCAGACAGCAGGCTGAATCTGCCAGCAGCGGGGAAGAAACGGAAGGGCCACCTCCATTGGAGCGCTGGACAGGAAGGGGAAGGTCGTGTTTTCCAAAGGATGCCGGGGGTAGTGTGTGCCACACGCAGCCTGGGCAGAAATGACACCTCGGGCTGTTCTCTAGCACGTCAGCAGTATTTTACTCTTACAGCCATTTAACACACACCTACCATGCGTGCTTGTGTTTCTGCAGCATTTGAAGTACTGTAGCGTATTTAGGGTGTATTTAGAGGGCTCTGCCCAGTTCGGACCAAGTAAACAATCCCTTTTGGGTACGGTGTTTGTGATTCAAAACAGGGTCTTTCCTTGGATTTCTTCCTCCTGAAGAATCACACCGCATGCATTGATCTACTGATTATGATGTTGGTGTACGTAGTGGTCAGCTGATTTCTGACCACAATCACACCAAAAAGTGGGGCAGAATAAATATTATTGGCAAAACAAATTGTGCAAATGGTCTTAAAGAAGGAAGGTACTTCTATTAACATGTATTTATCTTTCGTAAAGACATTACTTGCATTCGACAGAAGACAGAAGTACTTTTTTTACTTTTTTTAAAGGTTTTCTCCCTCCCCCAAGCCTTTTGCTTCGAGGTCAAGGTTGGGTGACGTGGTGACGCAAGAGGTCGCTTTCGCCGCTGTTGTTGTTTCACAGTCACCGCCTCGGGCTGGGGGCAGGGTCGGACGCCCCCGGGGGAAACTCGGGCCAATGGGCGTCCTCCGTCCGAGCCTGTGACGAGTGAGACTGTCGTCATCTGGGAGAGGGGAAAAGAGAGGGAGGGAGGGGGTGGGGGGAGAGCGCTGGATGTACGTTGGCGGGCGGTGACGCTCTGGACGCGGTGTGTGGTGTTGTTCCCTTTGGGCCGCGGCGCCGTGCGTCACGCTCCTCCGATCGCGGCGGGAGGGCGTCTGGGCCGTGGCCCCCGTCCAGACCGCCCCTGGCTCCGCCGTCATCCTGCAGCGAGGCCTCTCGCTCCTCTGTTACAGTCGCATGTTTCATTTTCCCCTGCAGAGAAACGGCGCGAGGTTCCCTTTCCAGCACCAGTGCCGTGGCATTAATATATATCAAAAATACTATGCTTTTTTTTGCTTGTTTTTCAACCTTATGGTATAATACAATACCCACATCCACATAAGCTAACTTTGGCAATACACATTGTTCTGTTATTGCAGCCATACATTTTACATTACATTACATTTTAAGCATTTAGCAGACGCACCTTATCCAGAGCAACTTACAAGATGTGCATTAATACATGGTAGGAACAATCATAGTTCGCGCAAGAGATCAGTGCGGTAATACAGCGATAGACGTTGTTGGCATCTGCATACCATACCTGTAACCATAGCCATAGTTTTAATTGGGAAACTTAAAAAGGCCATTCAGATTTTATACACAATCGAAAGGTGACAATAACCTAGTTGTACATTGTGAGAGAAATGAAAATCTTAAAACATTAAAAACTGGAGCACAAGTCAGCTTAAAACAATAAGATATGAATGCCTTTGGGAGATTAAGGTATATTGCCTCACTGTATTTACAAACTCTCCTTCAATGTTGCATAAAGCATTAACGGGAGAACTGTGAGTAGTCCTCGCTGTGCCAGATATTCATGTAGTTATGAATTCTGCGTAGACCGTTTAGAAAACAGATGCTTTCAATATCTTTTCATGGCGAGGGTGACAGCACAATAAGCGTTGTAATGTTTGTTCTTGTTTTGACAGATGCGCAACGCTGAGTTAAATTTACACAACAGCGTATTAAATCTGGATGAATGAAGGGTGGCGTTACCATGTGTGTCACATTATCTGCGGTTAAAGCTCTCGACACATTCACAGTCACGGCTCTCAGAAAATGCCTACTCATAATAATGATAATGCACTTTTTGTGCGATGCATTATTACAGTAGTATTACTGTATTATTACACTTCAATTAGTAGTTATTATTAGACTATTATTACTGTATTATTACACTACAATGTGTAATTATCATTACACTATTATTACTGTAGTATTAATACACTACAGTTAGTAGTTATTATTACACTGATATTAGTATAGTCGTATTACTCTACAGCTACTGCACACAATTTAAATATTTGGTAAGATGTTTCTTTTTATTCTTGTAGCAGTGCCTTTTTACTCAGACCAAAGTACACAAGCACTGTCAGGAGACAGAGCAGCCGTCATTTAAAATGGCAAACCCGTCCTAAAGGGTGTGTTCACTCAATGTTCTCTCTCTGCTTCAGGTGAGAACATTTAACTGTGATCCCGTTTCAGGGTTTTAGTTTTTCATTTCTGCTCAGCATTTGTTCCTTTCTTCTCCACTGCTGTTGGGTTCTTATAGCTGTCCTCGGTGCTGTGTAGAAGCCGGCGCTAAAGAAAAGTAGCTCTTGTGTCTGATTTCACAGGCCTGTCCTCGCCATCAAAACGCCAAATAAAATGAGGACAGAGTGCAGACCTTTTCGTTAGAATTTTATTTCAGGAATGATTTATTCTTATTTGTATTATTATTTCAGTGTTAACCTCTTAGATGGTATTTTTTTCCCCTTCTTTACAGATGTGTTCGCTCAACTTCATTCTGCCATTAGCCCGCGCGCGACCGCAGCCATCGTGAGCATATCTCCTGAGGTTCTGAGTTGGCTCGGCCCTCTTGATTGTTAGAAGCGCGCGGGGCCCTTTCCAAGAGCGTGTGTTTCCTCCAAACCCTGCGGCGGGATGAACCTTAAGCTCCTCTTCCTTACGATTGTTTCGGCCGCACCACACCGGAGGTAAAGACAATGTGTGAGTCAGAGCTGACCAACGGGAAGGGGGGGTTATGACTGAGTGTGTCCAAGGCTTTGTCTCAAATTGTTTGCTGATCTGGCGCTGTATGTACAAAGATTCTAAGAGTAATAGTACTGATCTAGGATCAGTTTAGCCTTTTATCTCATAATGAATATGGTTAGGATATGGACAGGGAAAACCTGATCCTAGATCAGCACTCCTACTCTTAGAATCTTTGTACATACGGGCCCTGGTCTGAGGGAAAAGTTATCTTGTGTGCTCAAAAGAAATGAGAACTGCGTTTACGTTCACATTGGGCGACTGCAATGTGACACTGCGGACTCTTTGATCCAGACCAAGGGAAAGAAGCGACGTGTGTAACTCATGTCTGTTGATAAACGAAGACTGAACTGTACCTTAATAATAATAAAAAAAGTCCTATTGGAATACGTATAACGGTGCTGTGGCTTTTCATCAAGAGGAGGAAATCGACATTTTTCAATGGCCATCTTCACACACATCAGACATCACATTCATACGATTACTGTGTTTAGAGACGGTTAAACAGAAGTACTTAAGTCTTACTGCTCTGATACCCGATGCTGTGTGAATGAATCCCAAGCAATATACAGTGTGCCTGTACTGGCATAACGGTTCTTTCCAGATGTGTTCAAATACGGTATGTAGACACACACACACACACACACACACGTGTGTATATTGTATATGGAGAAACTCTAGTGCCAGTGCCCTCCGTTCTGAACTGGGCGTGAATGTTCTAAAGCCGTGTCAGCGCCCTTACATAAGAGTTCAAACCAAATATAGTAATAATCAGCAGTCATAATGGTAATAAAAACCATAATTCCTGCTTTGTGGACTGAAATCGTGAGCATGATTCACTCAAACAGCTGAGGCTCTTCCTTCTCAATCAGCAGCACAGATATCTGGTGGTATTCTGCATTTTCATTTTTATGTTTCCTGTAAAAAAAAACGTTTTACTATGTCTGTAAGGAGTCTGTCTCACTGTGAAATGAACACACCCTTAGCCTTGATCTTTTGGGCCGGAGTCCTCATTGCTATCTGGTACAAAAGTCATACCAGTCAACAGCACTGCTCTGGCCTAATTTGACATGTACAGGTAACTAACAAGGTAAAGGAAACACTTTGAGTAAATGAAGGGTTCTGGTGGCTCTGTTATGATGGTGCATTTTCTTTATGGTTTAGGTCCACTCAACCCCTTCGAGGGCAAGGTGGACGCCAATAAATACAAAACCATTCTGAGTGATACCCTTCATCCTAAGCATTTCTATCCTGATGGATGTAGTCATTTCCAGGATGATAATGCCCCCATCCACAGGGCACTGAGTGGTCACTGAATTGTTTTATGAGCATGAAAACGACTTAACCCATATGCCATGGCCGTCTCAGTCACCAGATCTCAACCTAATTGAACACTTATGTGAGATTCTGGAGCGGTGCCTGAGACAGCGTTTTTCACAGCCATCAACAAAACACCAAAACATGGAATTTCTTGTCGAGGAAGAAAGAAGATTTTGTGTTGCATCCCTCCAATAAAGACAGTGTTCCAGACACTTAGAACATAATCTATGCCAAGATGCATTGAAGCTGTTCTGGCAGCTCGTGGTAGCCCAATAAATTAATGTTTTTATGGTCTCCATGAAAAATTTGTGGGGCCATAAATTAGCTGTCATAAATGACCAATACTGATCTGTATCTTGATATAAATGCTACAAGAACTGTACAAAAATGCTATGTAATTTTGATTAAAGACCTTGTAACTGAACCATGTAACAGATATGTTTAAATAAGACATAGGCCCAAATAGATCCTACACCAAGCCAAATATACACACCCACTCTCAGGAAAATCAGGGTATGAATTCCCAGAAGAGATTATTGATTTGATATGGAATAACTGATTACCAAGAGCATGATTTGGCTTGACTTCGTGATGATTTCACAGGATATAAACACAGCGAGGCCAGACCATGTCAGACTTAATGAATGCGGAGACCGCTTTTTCCAAAAGAACTGTGCAGGCGAAAACTATATCTGGCTATATAGACCATAACAAATACTATTTTGGAAAACCTAAAGGAAGAAGCGCTTTGATTGACACAAACAGTGGTGGTGTGGTAAGTGGAACTGCTGTGCTTTTCAAATGAACGTAGCTGTGGAAACAAAACCTTATTTATACACATGGGAACCCCAGAAGCTGTGTTTGGAGAGACAAACCCTTCTTATGTTCTCATCTCCAGGCTCTGTTGCTAAGGAGGGTTTACAGAGTGATCATGCCACCATGTGGCAAGCCGAGACGTGTCACTCGTTCATTCTGTCCTTCTCCCTGTTCTCAGGGCTCAAATAAAGAGCTAATATAAGGGCCCGCCTTTCCAGAAAAGAGTGGCTGTAGTTGTTTTTTTTCTTTTAAATAAACAGCCTCATGTGCCTTAATATTCGGGAATTTTCCGACACCTAACATTTGTGATACATGGCAAAAGATCTGTGTGTCCTAAATTCCATTAACAGGTCTGCCCTGTGGAGTTCCCATCAAGGGTTTGAAAATGATATGTTGTGTGTTTAGTATGTGAAATAAAAGGTTCACATTTTGAGTTTCACTTTCCGACAGCACTGACGGCTTTATTTATTTCATCACAGGGTTGAAAAACAAATAGATAGAGAGGGCCACAGACAGAACGGGGGGGACCCACCCATTTAAAACACTTTGATTTCCCTGATTCGGGGATAGCCTGTGACGGTGGTTCTCTGTGGCTCAGTTGGTAGAGCACAGCGTTGGCAACGCTTAGGTTGTGGGTTCAATCCCCACTAGGGCCACATATACTGAAAATGTATGCATTCACTACTGTAAGTCGCTTTGGATAAAAGCGTCTGCTAAATGGCATATATTATGGTGTGTCCAGCTCAGGGTCATTGCTAGATAGTGACCCTTAGCTGGTAACCCTAACCGTAACCCAGCCCTAACCCTAAGTGTAAGACAGCTGGAACGAGGTTTGGACGCTTTCTGTCATTACAATGGGAGCTCAGTCAAACCTCGCGAGAGTTGGGCAAAATAGGGTTACCATCCAGCCATGACTCCAGCTCAGAGCGGACGTCAGCGAGCCGTTTAATGTGCACCGCCGTTCCGCGCGCGCCTGTGTGCGTTTGCGTGTTTACACGCGGGGGCTCGGCGGGAGAGAACGTGTCCGACTCCGCGCCTCTCTCCGAGGACAGGGCGGAACCTTCCAGAGCCGCAGCTGCCTCTGTGCCGCGCCATGGCCCTCGCGCCTCCACAGCCTCTCACAACGCAATCCATCACTCCCCCTGACGGATGAATAAAACGCAGAGAATGTGTCCGTGCGATTGGACGAACCAAAGCACCCATAACTCAGAAGCCCTTAAGGGTCGTTGGGTGCTGGCGCGAGCTCAGCGTGCCTGACCGATCACTTTCCCCTGGGGTTGGTTTTCAAAAACTCTTTGACTTTTTCCAGAGAACCAACGAGCTCGGACTAAGCGCATGTTAAACTATATTTGTAAGGTCAGCAACTGCTATTTCTTTTTTAGAGTACCGCCTCAGGTTCCCTCTCAAACAATATGCAGAGGTATTAGATAGGGAAAAACAGGATGTTCTCATGCAGATTTCACTTCTTCCCAAAGATATTTGAGTCTTACCGTAAAAGAATAATAATTTGATTCGGGCACCACCTACAACAGAAAGTCCAGCAATAACATTGGCAGAACAATAATAGCAAATATGATTCTAATTGACCTGAATCATTTCTGTTATTCCCTATCGCATATCAGAGGAACGTTCTTGCAAAAAAACATTTAGCGCTGCCTTTTCCAATGTTCTGAGTGAGAAAAAGACTTCCAGAAACCTCAAACGCTTCTAAAGTGATGTGCAAAGAGGATCATTTCCCAGGTCAAATCTGTCTGCAATCTGTCTGCACGTTTCTATGCCAAGCAGACAGAGGTGCCACATATTTTCTTACAATTATATATAATTTCTTTTTATTATAATTTTTTCAATAACGTGGTTTAGTAAAACCAGACAGTTCGGTTCATGACCAGAGAGGCCGGAGAAAGAGAGCAGACCTTTCCCACATTAAAAAAAAGATTAAAATCTGAAAGTTGTTTTTGGGCCCATTTGAGTCAGGTCAAGCTATTTGGCGCGATATGATCGGGATTGCGAGACGAGCAGATATTCCGTGACCTCGGTTTCGAACGCGCGGCAAAGCGGGTCCGCTGCGTGTGGAGCGGGGCCTGAACGGAGACTCTGGACTCCTGGATAGTTGAGCCTGATTGGGAGGGGGAGGCAGGCGATGAGAACCGGGCCACCCAGAAGTACAAAGCGCTGCTGTGGTGCATGGACATTCCGAATGAGCAATCTCCCCTAAAACCACGATAGAAAGAGATTTGAAACAGTTGCACCACCAGAAGGACCAGACAGGGGAAACACACGTGGTGGGCAAATTTCCCGTCTCCAAGCACTCCAAGCACATCTTTAGCTGGTTTTCGGCGGCACCGCGGATTACGGGACTTCGTCTCTCCATCCTCTCCTTATTTTTTTTTCATTTTCCACATTTTTAAATTATTAGCGTTCATGGGATCCATATCTGAACAGTAACAGGCAGAATGTATGGGGTTTATGAGACACGTTTCCATGGGGATGATCCTGGAGGGTTCCCGACTGCAACGGATATGAATCACGGTGCGTGTGATAGCGTTTGCCACGGTACATGTGATAGCGTTTGCCACGGTACATGTGATAGCGCCTTAATGAAGAACAGGAGATCTTATGTCAACAGGCATAATGCCTTCGTTAGGCAAACACCACACTGCATTACGTGCTGGCATTCGTGGCTGTTCCTTACCTCTCACAGGACAGCTCGCATTGTCTTTTATTCACACTCAAGGCCACCGACCTAATAATGATATCAAATATAGCAGGGTTCCTCAAATCACTGCTGTTTTTCCACGCTTCCTTTACCCGGGGGGTCAGGGTGTGAAGACACTCTGGCCAATCACTGGCATTAATTGTTCAATTACTTACCTGAGAGAATGGAAAACCAGGACCGGATTTGGATTTGTGGGCCAGATTTGAGGAACCCTGAAATATAGAGTATGCAGTATATAGTATGAATTGTAACAATGTGTCATGTGTTGTGAGTTTAGCAGCTACGAATATTTATGGATGGCTATGAACCTTACAAAATATGCTTAAGTTAAAAGTTATGTGAGATTATTCAAACTTTACAGTGGATTTTAAATATGAATGTAGACCCTCGGGTGCCGGCTAAATCGCTGCTTCCTGTTGAAGTGATGCACCCCATGAGTCCAGAATGGAATATTCTGCCAGTGCTGACTGCCAGTGCTTATTGCATCACCCGCTGTGGCGCGATTGGCCACAGGACTCAGGACCCAGCCAGTAGGGCTGCCCTTCCCTCCTCATGCAGCAATGACTGTGCTGGTCTGTCTGGCACCTGCAGTCTGCCCACACCAGCTGCAGTTCCTCGGTGCAGCAGCCGCACGGCTCGGCTGGCGGACTGCAGGGTGGCTGCGCTCACTGCGGTGGATCGCAGTGTCCCGAGTTGACAGCGGACGTTACTGTGGGGAGCACAGAAAAAAAGAAAAAATTGGGATGAAACATTAATTGTATAGATACAAAAATAACTGCTGACAAAACAAGCAATATTGGGGAATTGACTTGGTATTTTCTGACTAGGTCAATACTGTGTCTAGCTCTGATGGGGGAAAACACATATTCTCTGTCTTCACCACGGGCCCCTCTGATTATTCTTTGGCTTTGTGCAACTGACCCACTAAAACCGCCTGACACACTGAGATTCCTACCGTACTTGGCAAAAGTGATACAATTCCACCCAAATGAGTTTTCCACTGGAGCGTGATTGCAGCCCTGCGGAGGATCGGAGGCCGCTGTGGAGTTTTGTCAGGGAGTAACTTGATTTGTGTGGCAGGATACATTTCCCCAGACTCACCCCCCCCCCGATTTATTAAAAGCACTTATCCAGCACTTCATGCCTTGATCAGATGAATCGTCAACAATCTTGAGATCATAACCTGGAGAATTCAATATCGGGGCTGTACAGACTGGAAAACAAACATACATTACAGGGTTCCCTTCAACTAAATGTATTTTGCAGAGTTTCGATGCATCCAAGTATCCGTGTGTCCGGTATCCAAGTGCCATTCCAGTTCTGATTATTATGGGCTTTCCGATATGCCTCCTTAGACAACAACATTGAGAGATGCTGTTTAGGGGAGACACTGCTTGGTGGATCTCCCGAAATTTGTGCCTGTCCACCATCTTAGGTAAGGTTCTGTCACTGCTTTGGTGGAGTCACTTGCTCTGTCAGTGAGAAAGAGAGAGGGGCACTACTGTTCCTAAGACTTGTAGCCCAAAGAAATACATAGTTTTTACTTATAGGGGAAATGTAATAATTAAAATGTTTGGGAATATTTTTTTTCAATCTTTCGCTAATATTAACTGTACAAGTTTGTATGTCAGTGTTGGCATATGAGATAACGTGGTAGTCCAGAAATCCAAGCTGCAAATGTACAATAATCCTCTATACAGACACAGAGGACAGCAGACTGCCAAAGCACTTCTTGGGGCACTTGCATTAAGCTGCTGTAATTATGCTATTCCGGAAAAAACAATAATAATTCACTGCCAAATCTTCATACAGCACAGCTTGAAATGTATAAACTGGATGGATAATTATTCATTATGTATGTGATTTACATTTTCCCAAATATCAGGTCAAGTAATGACACACTCACAGACCAGCAAGGCATTCCACTGAACCACTGATGAGAAAAGAGTTCAGAGAACCCTGCGGGCAACATCTCCTTAAAATCAAGATGCACAGCCTTGCCATGTGCAGTTTGCATTTAGATTAATCTCAGTCCGGTGTGGATATGACATTAAAAACGGACCACTGTGAATATGACATTAGGAACAGTCCATTGTGAGCAGATGTGGGGGTGGGATGGCATTAGGAACAGTCCATTGTGAGCAGATGTAGGGGTGGGATAGCATTAAGAACAGTCCATTGTAAGCAGATTTGGGGGTGGGATGGCATTAGGAAGAGTCCATTGTGAGCAGATGTGGGGGTGGGATGGCATTAAGAACAGTCCATTGTGAGCAGATGTGGGGGTGGGGTGACATTAAGAACAGCCCATAGTGAATGTGGCATTTGGAACAGTCCATTGTGAGCAGATGTGGGGGTGGGATGCGGTAAACTCAGAGCATCATTACAAGCAGGGACAGATGTTTCTGAGCCGGGCAGAAAACCTGCCTGGCCCAAACGTCCTGATGTAACAGTACCACGTGTTTCTCTTCTGTTCCAGCCTTGAGTCACCTACGGTATGATGTCCATCCTTTTAAGTGCACCACAGCAGGCTCTTTGAGCGATTATATTAGCCATGTGAGGAAGATGGTGACAGGTGTGGAGATTTGTGAGCTTTGAGGAAATTTCAGCCTGGGATAATAAACTTAAACCTTGGGTCGCGCAGTAGAAATAACGTTTTTTAAACCATGGGAAGTGTGTTTGGATAGCTGCCTCGTTTATTTACTTTGCTTACTGTTGTTAATTTAGATGTATTTATCTTTATTTATTTCTTTCTTTATTTTTGTCAGTGTGATGCAGCAGCACTCCTGTGTACTTATTTCCTTAAACAGCTCATCCAGGATCAGCTTACGAAAGCCTGTTCCTGGCCACAGCCATCATTTCAAACATAACACAAACTGATCCAGGACCAGTTAATGGGGACAGAATACAAAATAATCACCTACCCCTGCCTGTGGATCAGAACATTTACCAGCATAATAACTTAAACAAGAGAACTCATCATTCATTGTACAAAAATTTTATTGCTTTTATAACTATTATGATTATTGTGATTATTTAATTGAATTGAATTGAATTGAACATTGGATTTATATTGCTTTTTTTCCCAAGGGACACAAAGCACTTTACAATGATAGAGACAACTCACCTCAACCACCCCCAGTGGTGGATGGATTACTATTTTGGTTGTTTTTGTTTTATTATTATTATTATTATTATTAGGCACAATTTCAGAAAAACAATCAGAGAGATGGGGTAACTCACAGAATGAGTCTAATCACAAAGGTGTATTTGCTGGACTCTGGAAAGGGCTGCTATAACTCAGCAGACCCAGATCACACACCAGGGATCTCGTCAGTGTGAACTGCAGCAGGCCCGTTCAGCAGCACCCCCGGGTCCATTGTGTTATAAGATGAACTACTTCCTCCAGCCCCCCCCCCACGAGTACACAGCAAGCCCATGGGCTGGCACACTGACAGAATCAGGATGCGACCCCCCGTCCACTACCGTGACCTGGGAACATGCCAACAGACTCCCAGTGTGTCAGACTTTGTCATTGGAAACATTTAAGCAGCCTCATTTGGTTCAGACTCATGGCCTTTTGTCTTTGCCTGCGCAGTTTGGTGAGTTCAGCGATTGCTTAGATTAATTCGCCAATTTGCTGTGACAAAAAAAAATGCACGCACTTGCAATTATTTTCATGTTAATTATAAGTGAATTCATTGTTATCATTGGTTAAGGACGACTTTTGACTGGATCCAGGCCAATGCCTCAGGTTCGAATCACACAACAGCACAGGTACTGTCCCCCCTTTTTGTTAAAGATTTCCCTCTCTCAGGTCACCATGGAGACTGGTGGTTTGGAGGGTTTGTGTACAGCGCCCTCTGCTGTTCATCGGTCGTTGCAATTTGTGTTGCTTAGCAACTTCAAGCAATGAGTCAGGAAAAGGATACCTTTGCTTGGTGTGTCAGAAACAACATGAAATATTGAACAGATAAAAACGAATAAATATGAAGGTGCCTTTGTTCTCCAGTCTGGGGATCTGTGTGTTTAGATAGGTCTCTTGCTTGTGTGTGGAAATTACAGAATATTTACAGCTGCCGGGGCAGATCCACATCAGAGAGAGTGAACAGCAGGCCTGGGTTGTGTATGTGATGCATTCCTTCCAAAAACAACTCTCAACCGAACCCTGGTGCAAACGTAGCGGTGTTGCCATTGTTTGTGCCTGTTTTTGGAGACGAGCACTCTCTTCCACATTAAGGGAGCTATTCAGTGAAACCACAAAGAGGAAGGCCTGCATTACTGTAAACCACAGACAGATTAAGGGCAGTGGTGTTGCTATCACTCATCCAAACAAACTTCCTTTCTGTTTATAAAATGGTAGGATCATGGTGTTTTCCGAGACCTGACTTTTCTGATTGAAAAAATATTTGTTCCTCTGGAAGGTCTGGAATAAGATTTTCAGAAAGAAAGCTGTCCATGAATATGTGAACTAAGAAGCTAATTTATAGTCAGATTTGAATTTGTCCAACTGAAATCCATACAGTAATCTCCATTTGAGACCAAGTCGTCATGTGATACATAATGACCAATAGCAAACATGAATCAGTTAGGGTTTTTTAAAATCCAAAATGGCAGCATTATCAATAGGCTACATTATTGGTCAAGAAGGATGTTATAGTTATTGCTGTTGTAGGCCTGAAGATATAATTACTCTAGCCTTTGTCTGCATAGCGCCCCCACTGGTGTCCCAGTCGTAGTTCATACCGACTTCAAACGCTGCTACTGGCATATCGGCCTCAGTGACTACGGTCAACCATCTCACCCTACAGGCCGTCTTGTGCACTGCGCTCCTCCACCATCTGTCCATGTGGAATTTTATTAGAATAACCAAGCATTGCAGGTACTTACCCAGCCTTGTGAGATAAAGGGTAGGTCTCCATTGGTCACATGATGCAGAATAGAGTATCTTTTTATTCCCGGCAACCTGAATTGCTGCCTGCAACTATGAACATTATTTCTCTATTAGCATTCTGATGCCTTACTTCTGGGTTTGGGAATCTGGCAGATAGACAGATAGATAAATGATGATGATGAATCATAACAAAGAAAGATAATGTTATGTGGGGCCATGCTCATAAAATGGGAAAATCTGTATTTCACAAGTAAATATAGTCATGTCATGTCATGTTTATTATTGTATAGGTTTTCTTGCTTTTGGATGATGCTCTTTCTCTCCCCCTCTTTCTATCTATCTGTCGCGCACACACACACACACACACACACACACACACACACACACACACACACACACACACAGAATATATATATATATATACAGTATGTGTGTGTGTGTGTGTGCGTATCTGTGACATTCTGTAATGCTTTGCTTGCTACCTGTAAGCAAAAGTATAGCGTTGTGTTTTGTGTCCTGTGGCCCCGTCTCTTTAGCGCTGTCAGTGCTATTGACCAGCGCATGCTAATGCGGCCGCTGGTGAGTAATGAGCGGGTTTCTCTATCGATCCGCCTTGTGGCCGTAGCGCCGAATCTATCGTTGAGCCGCTTTGCGTCGGGAAGCACTTTCCATCTTCGGCCTGCCCCCTGCCATAATCAATTCATTCGATCAGCGTTTGATCGGACCGTCTCGTTCCGCCGCCTTTTGGCTTGTTGATTAAGCGCGTGCTTTTTATAGCTTTTCTTTAATTGCACTTCTGGGGTTCTTTTTGTGAAGTTACTGAATTCACTTATAAGTTGTTTGTTCCAGTTTGCTCCCATGTGTGTGCATTGGCTAACGTTTTGTTTTGTGCACTGGTGTGTTTTCAGAGGTTACAAATGTCTAAAGTATTTATGTTTGCCTAAATTAAAACTCCATTGGTGTAAATATGATTCTATATTCTACTCTAAATTGATACGATTATTCAACTAAATGTAAAATTTTTGCATATAGGTCCGATGCAGTAAATGCACTCCAGGGAGGGGCCTGGGGGGGGGGCACCTGCCCACACAGAAATGTGGTTGGCCACCCTGGGTGCCACCGTACTTCATCTGGCTCTTGATAGGTTATTAGGTTGTCAATCACATCTTTTCAAATGTGTTACATTTTGAATGTTCCCCTCTGTGTGGTTCTGTGCCACTCTTGGGGCCCCCTGTTAAAGTGGTCTGGACCCACCACTGATGACCTCAGTCATTCACAGTTTGTTATTATGTATTCAGTATAAAAATGTAATTACATACAATGTGAGACCCCATTGTGATAATATCCTGTGTGTTGAACATAATGCTCATACCCTGCCAGAGATATATTGTAATGCCGCTAGATGCTGTAATGCTGATATGTGTAATTGTGGTTTGTTGCCTTTTATTTGTCAGCAGAACAAGAGGCCACAGGTGGAAATTAGTTAAAGGCAAATTCCGCACAGATATTAGGAAGTTTTTCTTTACACAGAGAGTTGTCAATGCCTGGAACAGCTTGCCAGGTCAGGTAGTAGAGGCAGAAACACTTGGGCTATTCAAGTCCAGGCTAGATGTAGTACTAGATACTCTTTAGAGTAGGACATGATGAGCCTAGATGGGCCGAACGGCCCGTTCTCATCATGATGTATTCCTATGTTCTTATGTTCTTATTAAGTGTAAAATGTGGTTTGCTTGGCTCGATAATTCCCTCCCTTCCCACCTCAGCTGATGTGTGGTTAGTGTTCTGGTGTTAAAATGGTTGCCGGGCATCACCAGGGTGTGTGTTACACACTGGTGGTAGTCAAGGTGAGATTCCCTGTGAAGCACACTGAGATGGTGACAAAGCTGCTATATAAATGCATTCCATTATAACAGTAATAATAATACTATAACAACAACAGTGTTTACTGGGATATGTTGTAAGACCCTATGAGGTAGATGTTTCCATTCTGACATATTCTGTCTGAGAAATGCAATAGCACTGACAGCCAGCCAGGCAGACAACATCCTCTCAGTGAAATGTTGCACCATAATGTTGATATCCTGTCAGCGAGAGACTGTAATGCTGATATCCCGTCTGAGATCTAATGTAGTACTGATATGCGGTCGGTGAGACATCGTAACAGTGCTTTCTCATACTGACAGATTCTGTACCATTATGCTGATGTGGATCCTATCAGATCATTTTGTCAGGGCCAATGATGCATTGCAGCTTAGAGTAAATCATAGTAGGTATATCTGTGCAAAATTCCAAACAGACATAATAGATGCTACAAAGTATAATTACAAATGTAAGTGCTTAATTTCTTGTTACTGTAACACTGTAATGCTCACAGATCAAGACATACCAGTATCGTATGCAGGGCTGGACTGGGACAAAAAATAGGCCCTGCCATTTGGCTCAGACCGGCCCATCACTAATGAACCAATGGGCCGCTGTCCATTTTGGGGCGGCCCAGTGTCAGTATAGAAAATGAACCAATGGGCCGCTGTCCATTTTTTGTTGGCCGTTAGATGACAAAAAAAAATATATATATATATATTTATATTTTTTTAAATAAAAAATTATTATTATACCGGCCCAAAACTAGACCGGCCCACCGGGAATCGGCCCGGTAGACTATATAGCCAGTCCAGCCCTGATCGTATGTATGCATGGGCGGAACCTGACGTTCATGGGCCCTAGGCCCCGCCTCCATTTTGGGCTCAACAACCCCCCCTCCAGCATGGCATTCTGGGAGATGGAGTTCTTGGATTTATGATTATTTCATTTGCGTTATTTATTTTGTATGACTACTACTACGAATAATAATAATAAGGATCCTGTGTGATGAACATATATTTATTAAACGTGTAAATGTAATATGAATTATGTAAAAAATAATTATATATACAGTATATATATAAATTATATCAATATTAATATTTTCCCCATCATTGACGTTTGGGCCCTAGGCCCAGGCCTTGTCGGCCTATGCGGAGATCCGGCCCTGTGTGTATGGATATACTTTGTTTCGTATGTTATTACATATATATTTTTTATTTATTTACCAGTAGAAACTGTAGTGTTTAATTGAATGGTATGCAGTGCGTAAGTTCAGCATGTTTACTGAACCCGGATCAAAATGAGTACAATGAAAAAGAACAAGAGACCACACACAAACAGATCCACATTGAATGACAACATAAACGGGGAGTTTTATTTGTCCTTATAATCAATCAATCAATAAATGATCTCTCTCCAGAACAGTTTATTTATTATTACATTCATGTAAATTTCAGTTATTGGAGGGAAAAAATAGACACGAGAACAACTTTGCTTTCGTTTTACAGCTCCGTAAAAAGAGGCAGTTCGCGGTCTTCCGCGTGTGCTGTCGCAAGCCGCCAACGCGCTTTGATATGAATGCGGGAATACCGGCGAACATGGCCACATTCTGCAGTAGCCTACGGCAGATGTGGCAAAACTTCAGAAGGGTGATCTGCCAGTGATATATTAGCCGGCTTTACTTCCATTGTCTCTTTTTGAGAAAAGACCATCTGCCTGCAAGCAAATACCTAGCATGCGCATCTGCATGTTAGATGCCCACGGTCTTCTCTGAATTCAATTATGACACTACAGATGTGCTGATCGCCTCGAAAGGAGAACGCAGGACACCTTCTGCCTGCGTTGGCAAAAAATCGATATGAGTGACACAGGCAGTATCAGTGACAGTCTTGCTCTCGCGGTGTACACAATTCATGTCTCTATACAAAAACCTAACAACCTCTCCATAAAGCGGAAATCCAAAATAGCTTAAATCGGAAATATAGTAACATCAATCAAGTTTGCGCTATAGTTTGCATCCACATTACTATTTTTTTCTTTTTCAAATGCTTAACTCAGTTTTACAACAGGAACAAAAAAAAAAAAAAAGCAATATTCATTTCAAAACAAAGTCGTTTTCTATTGTGTCCTTACGTCCTCGATTTACAATTCCATTGCTCTAGTATTCCATAGTCTTTTTTAAATATCAAAAGTCTGTAATTGCTTCTTATTACCACTGACATACATGGGTAATACGCAGTCAGGAGAAGGACTTTGAAATACAGTTATTCCTACAAGTGTATATAGTGTAACTCAAGACTGTTCTACATCGGTATCATTCTCACACATACAATCCATACTATAGTGGCCTATGTTTGGGATGCAGAGTTTGGGTGTTGACCCGTGGACAGTGAAGTGTTTAAAATACACCAGAAAGAACACAATTCCACAAGAAATAAAAACCAGCCCTGTGCCCTAAGTGTACTGTATCACGTAACTGTTGCCGGTGTTGGTGGAAAACAGAAAATTAAATATATATATATATATTGTTTTTATTCATCAAGAAAACATACAAGCAGCTCGTTAGAATTCCCATCACAACGTTATAATCAAACGAACAAAAAGATCGAACGAGTAAGACGACAGTATCTTTACATTGGGGGTGACCAACACACAGATGCTAAACATTTTGTACAACCAAGGTGTGGACGTGTGCGATGGGCGCTCAGAAATTCAACGTCTCGGACATCATCTTCCACCAGTCCATCAGCTCCTCCTTCTCCTCCTCCTTCCTCTCCACCAGAGACTCCAGCTGGAAATCCACCTGCCCAAACAACCAGCATTTTACACGGTGTGACCATGATGATGATGATAATGATGAAGATGATGATTATAATATATGCCATTTAGCAGATGCTTTTATCCAAAGCGACTTTTTTCAGTATATGTGGCCCCAGTGGGGATTGAACCCACAACCTAAGCGTTGCCAACGCTGTGCTCTACCAACTGAGCCACAGAGCCATGATGGCGATTATATTATTCTATTCTATTTTATTTTTAAAACATAAGTTATTAATACAATGTATTATTATTATTATTCATATGTTTTAATAATAATAATAATAATAATAATAATATCTGCATGAAAAGCCTGGCTTGCAAGGCAACACTGCCACCATCCTTTGCACAGATGACCACAGTTGTCCTGAAATTATCTCAAATGAGCTTGTGACAGAGGTTGCAGGTTCAATTCCCAGTTTGGGCCACGGCCATTGTACCCTTGAGCTAAGGTCATTAACCAGAATTACCTTAGTAAAACATCCAACTGTATAAATGGACTGCATGTCAACATAATGTAAGGTGTGTAAGTTGCTCTGGATAAGAGCGTCTGCGAAAGGCCTAAACGCAAAGGTAACGGTTCATTACCCTCACAACGGGGCTGTAGGGAACAGCCACCTTCTTGATCACAGTGAGGTACCCTGGGGCAGAGGCTAACACCTTGTAGTTCCCAGGGGCCAGAAGGCGCCAGTAGTCTCCGTCCTTGGCTGCAATCACAGACGTCCAATGTCACATTCCCGTTCGCTTGTCAAATCAAACCCTAATACTTTCATGCATTTCTTGGGAAAGCCATTTCTCAGTCACTTCTTTGCCAGAGAGTGCCTACTCATACTGTTATTTTTACGCCAGCCGCCCATATATGGAAATGTTACGCGCTGTGTGGTGTGTCCATTGTCGGACCCCCAAAAATGCCATACCTTTCCTCCCCACTAGGTGTCAGCAACACACACTAGGTGCACTGTACTTTGCCGTATTGATGCATTGCAAAAAAACCTCCCACACAAAGACATGGACGTTTTGGGTGGGTGTTTTGCCAAGACGTTTTAATGTCATGGATAATGGATACTGTCATGGCTTTATGTTGTAGAACACAACTCTGTGGATAATGTCACAGTACTTGTTCGTCACTACGCAGGTTTAGAACTGATCAAAAGTTACCGGAGGGGGCCTGGCGGATGGCCCAGCGGTCTAGTGCACCGCGCTTTGGAGCGGTGTGCGCTGCCCGTCAGAGACGCGGATCGAAACCAGCGTTTCTACCAGACCGCCCTGGTCGTCAGCCCGATCGGAGGCGGCATTTGGCTGTCCGCCTCCGGGGAGGGGAGGGAGAGCCGCACGAGTCCGCCGAGGAGAAGGTTAATGGAGTCCGTGGAAGATCTCCGTCTCGAAAGAAGGGGGAAATAGGTCCAGGAATACGAATCTCGTTCCCGGAGGATGGGCGGCGGACTCGTGAGGGTGGGGAATTGAAAATAAAATAGAGGGTATAATTGGCTACCAAAATTGGGAGAAAAACGGGGGAAAAATCAGAAATGTAAAAAAAAAAAAAAAAAAATTAAAAAAGTTACCGGAGGTGATGTCGTGGTCGATGCCCTCCACAGAGATGGAGGCGTTTGAAATGGGAGCGCCGTGGAGGTCACGCACGAATCCCTTCACACCGCGATGGATCTGTGGGACAGACGAGTACAATCACACACTCCATTTCACTCAAGCCAGAGATCTCACTTTAATATGGTAATGTACAGGGGGTAGACAAAATAACGGAAAAGGCAAATGAAAAAGGACTCTTATTTTGAAGTAACTGCATTGCAATTAGAAAGGTGTCCATACATGTGCTTCATATTAATGTCAATACTAATTACCAATATTTTTCTGCTATAAAAGACATGTTAAAATCCACACTGTAATATGTGAGTTTCTAAAGCAACATGAGAGATCTAACAGATTTTGGAAGGTCAAATAGTTGGTGACCGAATTGCAGGTCACAGATACGGCAAAATTATTTCATGCCAGAAGGGGAACAGTGTTGAAAATCATGACACCATACACCAAAGAAGGATAAACTGCATCAGGAAGGAGGAACAGTGGTTGAAGTTGAAGCTCACCGACAGGGATAGACAGACATTTAAAAGGATAGTTGCTAAAAACCACAAAACAACGGCCTCAAAAATGACTAGAGAACTAAATGTACACCTCTGTGACTCAGTCTCAACAAAAACTGTACGTTGTGAGCTTCACAAAACTGATATTTATAGTAGGGCTGCCATTTGGAAACCACTTGTAATCAAGGCCAATCTGTCCCAGTGCAAAACCTGGTGTAATGAGCACCAAACCTGAACTTCTGAGCAGTGGAAGAAAGTAATGTGGTCTAATGAGTCGTCTTTTACTCCTTTTCCTACATCTGGATGGGTTTATGTTTGGAGAAAGCCAAAGGAAGCCTTCAACCCACATTGCCTGTTCCCAGCTATTCAACATGATGGTGGATCTGTTATGGTATGGGCAGCCATCTCATGGGAGTCAGTGGGTCAGATCATTACTCTGCATGGTAGAATTACGGCCGAGGAATACGAAGCCATTTTAGGCGACCAGGTGCACCATATGGCGCAAACATGTTTCCTCAAGATGTTCCCATATTCCAAGACAATAATGCCCCCACGCACACTATCAAATGGATTCAAGATTCAGTTTCATAAACACCAGGATGAAATCAAACAGATCCCAAGGCCTCCTCAATCACCAGATCTAAGCATCATGGAATCTTTATGGGACATTCTGGAACATAGAGCGTGGTTTCCACACCGCCTTCATCTCTCAAAGAACTGGAGGCTTTTCCTTCTTGAAGTTCAAATGGTTCCAATTGATCCTAAAGCCAAAGGGCTATTATTGATAAGTTGGAAAGGGGGGGGCTGGTACAGGCCCTGGCACCTCCTAATGGACACCTGTGGTACTGCACCCGTTTAAAGGATCCCTCATTTACTCAAATGTTGCCTTTACTTTGGGAGTTACCTTTACACCCAAATTTATTAAGGTTAGACCATACTATACTACTACTACTACTACTAATAATAATAATAATAATAATTAATTTAATTTATATAGCGGTTTTCATTTTCGTGTGAAAAGACTCAGTCTTTCACATGGACATTGTAGTCAATGAAATACAACATATATTTTAGGAAATATATGTATCATTGGCACTTTCATAGCTTCAGACCTAGGAAGCCTTAAGAGGTAATAGTAGTAGTAAATATTTAAAACAGCACCACAGTGTGTTTCGCCAGTGGAGCGCAACGAGTGCAGATTTCCATGCACACACACCGGCACAGTAAAAGCGCACACACACGCACGCCTCGCCTCTCTCTCTCTCTCTCTCTCTCTCCTCCAGCAAGCTCATCCCCTGATGGCGCGGGCGGCAGTACCTGCTCGATGTAGTTGACCATGGAGTCCCTGTTCTGCTCCCAGTACATCTTCAGCGTGTCCTCCGCTGGGAATTTGTCACAGCTCAGCTCCAGGGTAATCTCGAAACAGTTGCTGCTGAGGTAGTTGAAGTCCTGCATGCCTGAGCGCGGACAGGGGGAGAGGGGGAGAGAGCGGCGGTTTACCACGGAACGAACGCTGTGGAGATCCGTCACGTTCTAGAACACACTCTGAGCCCCAAGGTCTTCCAGTGTCTGAGCAGCAGTGATTTACGTTTTTGTTGCAATAGATGCTGGCACCGGGATGTCATGGGTGGAATATACGGTTAGGGAGCTGCACCTCCGTGTCATTGCAGCAGGGTAATGAAACTATCCTGAAGTGGATCCAGCTGCATTGTTAAGCAGTGGCAGTGCAGTATAGTGGTTAGGGAACTGGTCTTGTAACGCAGAGGTTGCAGGGTCCATTCCCTGCCGTTGTGCCCTTGACCGAGGTACTTAACCTGAATCGCTTCAGAAAATATATCCAGCTGTAAAATTTATTGTTTGTAAAGAAACGCTTACTTGCTTCAGTACTGTGTAACGGATCGTATGTGAAAGAAATGTAACACTGTGCAAGTCGCTCTGGATAAGATTGTGTGCTAAATGTAAAATGTTAAAATGTGTGCTACTGAATTCACCCAGCATTGTCCACACATACCAGAGAAAGCTTAAAAGGATGCTGCAAGATTCACATCACGTTTGAAAAGTAAAATAATGTGCACACGGAGCAGTACTGCAAAATCAAAGAAAAACTATTATTATTGCCAGGGATTGCTCTGTGCATTTTATGGTTCTGGGCTCAGCAGTGTAGGTGACTTCAAAGCCAAACCCAGACAAGACTATTGAGTAAGTACAGAGGAACAGGCTCTGGAGGAACAGGCTCTGGAGCGTGTGCGTGTATCTTAATGTGCATGTGTGTGCTGTGTGTGCGTGTGTGTGTGTGTGTGTGTGTGTGTGTGTGTGTGTGCACGTGTGTGTGTGTGTATGCATGTGTGTGTGTGCGTGTGTGTGTGTGTGTGTGTGTGTGTGTGTGTGTGTGCGCGTGTGTGTGTGTGCATGCGTGTGTGTGTGTGCGTGTGTGTGTGTGTGTGTATGTGTGTGTGTGTGTGCGTGTGTGCATCTGATGAGAGGGTGACCAGATAGCTTAAACCATACTCTAGCACATGTTTCATATGCTCCTACACCACAGTCACAATTTTTAGATTTGATCTATGAGTTCTATGTCGGAATGTTAAGCTGTACCCCCCTCCATTTCATCTCTTTCATGACTGTTACATGTCATTATTTGAATGTGCAGGATTTAGTGTTTGTTAAGGTAGTTGAACCTGCACCTGTGGATTTGACATTGGATACTTTGTCTTTGTCTAAGTGTTGTATCTCACAATAAACCGGCTCTTAATTTTCATTGAATCGTGAGTTGCATATTTTGACGAAGCTCGAAGCAGATGGCTCTGAATAAACTAATTTGGTGATTTAATTGGTAATTGGCATCCTGTGTAATAATCATTAATCGAATTACATTTTACATGTGGAATAAATGAGGGCTTTTAACGCATAACACCACTTGTGTTCAGTATCCAGAGTGCTGGACTTTAAACAAGGGCGTTTCACTGTTGAGGCTACCGGATTCAGACATAGACACTTTTACTTAACTCTCACCTTCCCAACATTATCACCACTGACATCCAAACTGAAACCTCTCCAGGCTAACGCTAACCCAACCCTGGGGGAAACCACCTGCTTAAACACACTTAACCTCCCGAATCCACTAACCGCGGCCCTGATTGAATCAATCCACCCCCCACCCTCATTCTGTAGAGAGCTTGTTGTTTAAAAAGAGCTGGAAACCTTGCAGGCTTAGAGCCCCCTCGGGACTGGAGCTGTGTGGGGGGGGGAATTCACTCTGAGTAAAAATAGAAAAGGGCTAATGGCTGGGCTGCGATGCAGGAGCCAGTCTGGGCGACGCGGGATCGGCTGGGATCTGTGACAAACCTCCAGGGACGCTGTACCAGGCGCCTCCATTGGTGATGCCCTCCACGAAGCTGCTGTCGTCGTCATTCTTGCGGCAGGGCTCCCTGTTGGGGTCGGACATGAGGGGGTTGAGGGCAGAGTACGCGCGCGCCAGGCTCTTGAAGGTGACATCATCGGGGCTGGCGCTGTACTCGTGGGTGGAGCCTAAGGGCACAAGGTGGAGGGGGCGGGCTCTTGTTACAGTGTGTTCCATCCAAGGGCAGACACAGATGTGCAGTGCCCCTTTAGGGTCTAGGCCCCGTCTCAAAAATGTCACCTTTTGTTGCCTTACAGGCTGAAATGAACACATATTAAATCTGGCTATTCCCACCTTTATTTACACATTTTACCCTACAACTTCCAAGTGAGAAAATTCTCTAACTTTCTGAACATTATTTAAAAATAACAAAACTAGAATAACTTGGATTTATAAGGTCTAGACTTTAAAGGGGCACTGTATATGTGTAATACACAAAACACACCACACACAATAAATGACACACGTACAGACATGCTAAATAAAACACACACACACACGCTAAATAAAACACACACACACACACACACACACACACACACACACACACACAGCCATTCATGTATCTGTATGCATATATTATAGGAATGCATTAAAACATATTCAAATCTTCTACAATAAATTCTGTTTCAAATTATGTAACATTACTTATTTAAGTACTGCACCAGTAACTGTTTATTTTTATTTTTAATATGCAGTATATCAAAATATATCTTCCTGTCAGAACAGAGACAGCACATGCCAGGGATCACAGAAAAAGCTTGGAAAGGATTCTGCAACATTTCCATCATGTTTTTCCACCGTGTTACTGTGTGTGTATATCATTTTAATATACCATACACAAACAGTAATACTGCAATATCAAAGACAGATTTTTACGTGGTTGGAGATTTCCCAACGAAATGAAAACTGACGAACTGCCAGTATTTTATTTCAGTGTTCAGGCTAACGCAAACCCAGCGAGGCCTCCTCACAATCGCTCTTTGTCTTACGGCCCCTTTTGTGCGGCTCACGTCAGACTCCGGGTCATGTGACCCGCTAGCTGCATGCACCTGCCTCGGCATCTGGTACGCATTATTCTATTTTTCCCAACCTCTGCCGAAGGCAACCGTAAACCGTATGCAGTAAACAAGGAAAGTGCGATGACTAACTGCGCATAATGCCGCACGTCCTTTTATAGGATCGGTGCCTTGCCGCTCCATCTTACCATTTTATTTAATTAGACGCTTGTGTTTACAAAATAACGCTTACGCAAAACAGCTGCGCAACGCTTTTTTTTTTGCCGGGCTCCTGCAAAGCAACAACACAGAACCCTGCCATTAAAGCTGCAGTTTTCCCAGGGAATCAGAAAGGCGACGAGCGATCGCGAAAGGGGTTTGCGGACGGCGGAGAGGGACGCCATCACAGCACCCCCAGAACCACAGGCAGGCCTGTTTCCAATCCGCCGCTGCGCTGAACAAGACGACGGAACGTGCGCGGGGTCAAACTTGCCGCTGCGAGTCTCGTCGTAAGGGTAGTTGGCCACGACGTCGCCTCCGTGCAGATTGGCGGAGAGGACGAAGGGGATGTCTATGATCCAGTGGATGATGGCCTTGGTCTCCGGGGCGAGCTGTGTGACACAGAGTCGGAAACAACCGGAAATTATCTTTGAAAGTGACATCGAAATATATTAATTTGTTTGATTTTGTTCAACGTGGTTGATTTTGTCCACATTATATTCTTTAGCAGTAGTGCTAAGACTTGTGGCCCTTTTGGCTCATTTTGATTATCCACTTTTTTTTAAATCAATGGAAAGTGTGATTTAAAACTCATCCATTTGCATCAGTAATAATAGCTTGATAATGATCAGGTGTAAATGTGTATGCTAAGTTTCCTTCGGTTTTCTGATTTTTTTATTCCCTCTGGAAAATGCCAATTGTGAAGCGCTGTGTGACAACCTGTTTGTAAATGGCGCTATACAAAAATAAAGATTGATTGATTGATTGATTAAGTTCCACACCCCGTTTGTTTGACCAGTCCGTCTGTAACTCTGAGGTTCGTATCTCTGAGGTTCGACTGTATACTGATCGCACATTAGTGATAGCACGTTTCACAGTGAGCCTTTCATTTACTTCCTGTTTCCATCTGTCTACCTTTGTGTTCTCATCCACGGCCTTCTTCATGTTCTTGAGCAGGTGGTTGTTGGCCCCGCCCTCCTTCTCGTTCACGTAGATGATGCGGTCGAGGTCCGGAAAGTTCCTGTTCAGGTCGATGCCCTGCGCGTTGCTGCGGCCAACAAACCAGTCCTTCATATCCCCAGGCTGTGGGGCCAGAGAGAGGAGGGAGAGAGAGAGTAAGAGAGAGAGAGAGAGAGAGAGAGAGAGAGAGAGAGGAGGGAGATATACAGAGAGGAGAGAGAGAGAGAGAGCAAGAGATAGAGAGGGAGTGAGAGAGAAAAAAGAAAGGAGGGGGAGAGAGAAAAAGATAGAGAGAGAAAAAGAAAAAGAGGGAGTGCAAGAGGAGAGAGACAGTAGGAGAGAGAGATCGAGTGACAAGGGTAGGGAGAAATAGAGAGGGGGAAAGAGAGATATAGACAGGGAGTGAGAGAAAAAAGAGAGAAAGAGAGGGGGAGAGAGAACAGGATAGAGAGAGAGAGTTTAAGAGTTGTATAACCATGTATAAACAACACATTATTTTGAAATTGATTCATTTTAAGGTGATGATGATAAACCTATGAAGCTGTATTAGGTGAATGTGCACACCCAAAGATTAGCCATCGGTGATGTTCGTGGTGGCAAAAACCAGCCTATGGAAGCCCCTTCTTGTCGAAACATTGCTATCTAAGAATTAAAAACACCTTTGGAGCAATAAAACAGTGTGTGGCCATTATTTTCCTTCTCCTGATAAAGCTATGAAGACCATACGGGTTTGTACGTACCCACCTCTCAGTTCAGTGCACAAAACCATAAATAACTTTGCTTTTGTATCAGCCCTGAGAGAATGTGTGAATGTGGGACACAGAAGGAGGGCCGAGGTGAGCGGGTGTGTGTGAGGGGGGTACACAGAACATCCAGGTGTACAAGGCTATGAGCCGGAGTGAGCTGTGGCCTCATTAACCTAAGTCCCTGGGGCGCGTTTAAAAATAACTGCCAGCCGCCGGGATAAGCCACTCCCTCCTCCAGGTGGCGGCAGGGCAGGGAGGGGGGATTACTGGACTGGAGTCAGGAACACCCCTTTCACCAAGACCACTAATTTAGGGGGAATCGACGCCCCCCACCAAACACACAACATTTTATTTTTATTTTGAAAACCACGTCTTCCCATTTGAGCCTCTGTAAAAAGACGCGACTGTGGCGGGAGCCGCCGTTAGCCGCCAGCTAGGCTACGTGTATAAAAGCTTGCCGTGTTTGGCAAGGCGGTGCGAGGACTGGGTCCAGCTGGGCCAGACAGATTAGGGGGGGAGGGCTTCTGTCAGGGTGACAGGCGAGGTGGGTGACCGCAGGGAGCTGGTCTGACACCTGCGCCTCCCCCAACCCCCCCTCCATTTTCCCAGCCAGAAACCAGGACATGTCGCCTGTCCTCACTGTTTCTCTGCACAATCGAGAGGAAAATATTTGGCGGGGGGCCGGTGAGCGTTTCTGCCCGGCGCCCGAGCGCTTCCCGAATAAAGGAAACATCTGAAATGAGCCCAGATGTGTGCTGAAAGCTCTTGCAATCCTTTCCTCCTGAGAAGAAATCCCGCCGCCGGCCAAAAGGAAAAATACTCCGCGGAGCTTGTGCGTATCCTCGTTTAGCCCTCTGTGCTCGCTCAAGGTTACGAGACTTCACCGCGTTTATGCCTTCGCTCGTAAATGAGGGAGCTGGATGACGTCGAAATGTGCAGTTTTATGTAATATTTAATGTGCTGCTATGTTTTCTTGGGCTGTCGTACGCAGTGTGTGCTGGATCTTGTAAGGGCATCACGGAAAAACACGAAAAAGAGGAGATCACGCCTTGCCTTTCTGCACTTTAGTAAAACAAGTGTTATGGAGTTGACATACAGTCTGATGAATGACTGTCTTTGGATGAAACACATCACCTCCAGCACAGCATCTGTTATCTGTTGGCTACTTACAGCAGCCCCAGCACTCTGTAAGAGTTCTTTCACTCTAATAAAGTGAGCATTTTCAAAAACGCAAGGTCTGCTCTCGTTCTCTCTTTTTCTGATTTTGCCATTCGAGTAGCTCTCCACCACTGAGGGTTGCCACCTTTCTATCATCCAAATACAGGACAGAAGGCGGGGCACTGGGGGTGAAGTGGGTATGGTGTTGTAGGGATGTATATCAACACATACTGTATATTGTAATGTGGACCAGGAACATCCCATATGGAGGAGCCAATTCTGCCCCAAAATGTTGGCTAATACGGGACAGTTGGCAACCCTACCACCACTCTTTGGTGACGTTGGTTATGCGTTCGAGCCGAGCGCACGCGTTTGGTTTTGCCATATCCCCAGCCCTTTGTAAGAGTTATTTCACTCTAATAAAGTGAGCATTTTTAAAAAGCAAGGTGTGCTCTCATTCTGTCTTTTTCCTATTTTTCACTTCGCCGCTCGAGCGCCCCTTAGTGACCCTCTTTGTGACGTGAGTAAAAGCGCACCGCCGCCCCAGAATCCCCCCGGCGGCGAGGGAATGGCGGGGTTGAGGGCGTGTGGGCGCTCACCTGGGAGGCGGCCTTCTCGAAGCCGTCGGGGTTCATGGAGGGCATCAGGTGTATGCGCGTGCTGTGGATCAGATCGATGATCGTCTCGTTGCCCCTCTGGTACTCGTTGCAGAGGTGCTGCGCCAGGAAGATCACCAGCTCCCGGCCAACCGCCTCGTTCCCGTGCATGTTCCCGATGTACTTGAATTCAGGCTCGCCTGGGGGAGGGGGAAACACACACACACACACACAAGTCGACTTTAGATACCTTGGTCAAAGCACTGTGGTAGAGGAGTGTATTTGTTTTACATTGTAGGATACCATGGTTTGTTGGCCTGAATAATGGACTTTGTGCAGGCGTTTTCTCATGTATGAACATGTTTTTTGTATCTGTTTTTAAGATGAAACTTGTATGTATCGTATATATGTAATTTTCGGGTTAAGTCAGGTCAGAACCAGGGTCAAATGAAAGGTTAAAGGAGGTCCTCCAGTTGATTATTTATTTGAAGAACAGAGCACTTCTCCAGTCTCACCTGCAGAGGGCAGACTCGAAAAACAGTTTTTGCCTCACAGCTCGCATGCAGCAGGGAGCAAGCACAGCTCTACTGATGATGGTGAGCAATATTTAACAAGAAGAAAAAAGTGTCTTTATGTTTTGTTTCGTTACTGAGACAAGGACAAAAAAACAGGGCAGCGAAGCAGTCACCTCGATCAGGGATTGGGATTATAAATCCTTTTTTCAGAGGATGCCATGTGTCTGGTTCACACATCCCCTGCACTTACGGAGGTGTAAATGCAAACGAGGTGGAATTAGTGCGTGACTTGTGGGATTTGGGCTGGTTTGCCCTCCAAGGCACCGTTGTGAAAACATGCCCGGTTCAGCGAGCCGTGCCGCCGCAGAGACAACCACGGTTTGCCCGGCGACAACCGCACCTGCCTCCTGTCCCGCAACATGTTACCGTCAAACGGGCCGTCAGTGCGCCTCGCTGCCATCTCCGAAACGGGGGGAGGGGCAGTGGTGTAGTCTACGTGATACGCAGGTATACGCCGTATACCCACTAGAATAGCTCAGTGATTAGCGTATACCCTCTTAAAAATGCGTGAGGATACGTAACAACATCATTTTTGTCACTTGAAAATCAATGAATGGGAATCACTAAGGAAGGGACGGAGATATAACGATGAAACGAAAGCAAACTACACTCTTTCAGTGTTTTAGAAAGGTTGCCCCTGAAGCTACTGCTGCAGCAGATGACAAAAACGCGGTTGTTACCGAAAAGGAACCAGCTGAGGATGAATGCTGCTACTCCATTATTGTTCATTATTGTTATTGGTATTGTTATTGGCTGTTATGTGTCTTGTGATGCTTATAATAAATTAACATGTTGATAACGCATAACCAGTCTTTCTGAATGCTCTCTATGCATTACTGATTGTGATGGTAGTCATGAGGTGTCGCTCCGGGATGCGTTGCTCTAGGACAGATGAGTATAACAGTATACCCACTACAAAAAAGTAGACTACACCACTGGGGAGGGGGGTGGACCTGCTCCGTCCTTGCACCCTCGCATAGAGCGGCGCCTGTCGCCCAACCCGTCCCATTCCCCAAAATTCACGACAGATGGGGAGCCTGCAGGCTGCGCTTTTTCGCGTCCGCCAAAACCGCGCGGGGGGGCAGTTCGCGTGTTTACTGCGGCGTGCGTTCATGGCTGCCCTGATCTCTTTTAGTGGTCACATTTCCTCGGCTGAACCCCTAAAAATGGCTTGAGCATTACTGCAGGCCACATCCAGTCCGTGATACTCATGTTTAACAAAGGGAAACTGCAACACGTATTTACAATACATCACGTTACAGGCATTTAGCGGACGCTCTTATGCGGACACACTTTCTTTACATACAATCCATTTATACAGCTGGATATTTACTGAAGCAATTCAGGTTAAGCACTTTGCTCGAGGGTACAACGGCAGTTCTACACCCAGTTCCCTAACCATTATACTACACTATACTATATTTACGGGCTACCGACCTACAGTGAATCCAAACTGAAAGGCATCACGCTAGCCTGGTTATGCTGTCTTTTCGCCCACAATAAAGCAACCAAACAGACTTGCATTCCTAAAACTGATACTGGCATTAAAAAAATGTATGGATTCATTAACGTATAGTATTAATTGTATAAGTCAGATTTGCCTGTATATTTGAATTGCCTGTATATATTTTTTATGTAATAAACCAGAAAAGCCTATATCCCATCTTTAAAAGTACTGTTTTTCATTAGTGGATTCAGAGGGGGGGGGGGGTTGAGGTGGGGGCAGTTCTGTCAGGGTGACGGGTGAGGTGTGGACAGGAGTCGGATTGCAGGAAATTGAGCTGACACCCCTCACCCAACCCCCCCAAGACATCTTCTTTGTATATACTACTTTAAACCACTGTGGTATCCACCTCACATCCTCCCCTTCTTATGGTTTGTTTAAAGAAAAGCCCACAGGCTGACTTCTGGAAGGAAAAGGGAAAGGAAAACAGGTTTGGCTTTTATCCACGCTCTCTGCTATTGCATGCAAGCTACAATTTATTTCATGTCTTTAAAGTCTTTCGTGATAAGTCTTTGTTCGTTGCTGGAGTGCGCATGAGTGCGCATACAATATCAGTAGACACTAAGTGCCTACTAAGTGCTTATTATGTGATGATTTATTATTTTTTTATTTCCTGAAAGAATTGCAATTTACTCCCAGATTCATTTTATATCATAAACATATTCATAATGCATGTTACATATCAAAACCCGGTTTAGTCGAATGCTAAAATCAGGCCTTCCTTTCTTTACCCTGTACCCACTTCAACTAATGCTGTATATAACTTTAAGACCCCCTAATTATCTGCCCATCACGTTAAAACGCCACACAGTTACCCCAGACCGCATACTTCAAGAGCTTTATGTGGCTGTCACTCACGCGTCGCGGCTTTGAACTTTTAATTTCACCAAAATAAATCCTGCCCAACCTCTTCAGCAGATGTTAGATTGCACAGAGAGGGGGAAATGTGACTTAGTCTAGCCAGCAGGAAGCGTGTTAATGTGAGCCGGTTTTAGGAGGGTCGTGGAGGCTGCCGAGTGATGGAGAATCTCCAGGGACACGTCGGGATCCAATCAAACGCAGGTAGAGGGGGGGGGGAGGGGCGCTATAACTCGCGGCGAAATTGGCCCGCGCACCTGAAACTACAATAGCTCGTTAAAGCCGGGGAGGGAAACTGGCTCTGTTTACTACCTTGCTCACGTGCGAGAGTGCGGTAAAAAAAAAGAGAGAAAAAAGCCGACAAGAAACAATAAATTCTATAAAAACGTGCCGGTTTGTTTGTCGGCTGTGCCGTTGAATTCGCATTGACCGTGCGCGCGCGGTTCTAACTGCCGAACACGCAGTCGACGGTGACGCAGGCTCGGGTCTGTTCCACTTAATAGTGCAGGTTAGACTTCACTCCCCTGCGCTGAATTCCCATCTCACGGTGGCTTTGTGCGGAGGAGAATGAGTATTTATTACTGAAGAGGGAGTGCAGATGGAGTCAACCCCAGTAAAATGGGAGCTTTTCCAGGAATGTGAGTCCTTCCTAACTCTGAACGGTACAGAGGTCCAATGGACCGTGAGGTATCGAACCCAGAATGTGCTGGTGCCATCTCTGGAAAGCCCTTCCTTGTTGCCAAGAGACTCCCTGCACCATTGGAATATTACATGTTATGTATATGGCCTCAGGAAGTTTGTACTTATGTCACCAGTTACTGAGGAAATGCAATATATATAATATAATATATGCCATTTAGCCAACGCTTTTATCCAAAGCGACCTACACTAGTGAAGGCATACGTTTTTCAGTATATTCAGGGTTAAGAGCCTTGCACAAGGACACCGCAAAAGAGCCCCGGCTGGGATTCAACCCCACAGCCTTCTGGCCAATCTCCATTTGAGTGATTTTGTATACATACAAGTGATTGCTATTGGGAAAATAGTGAAATATCCCTCTCACACAGAGAGCCGCAATGGACGCCACAGTTTAGCTGTGCTTCTGTCCATACGAGTGGCGCATGACAAATCTCACGCCCCCTTACGTGGAGTTTAGGATGAGCAAGACCATAGCTTTGGCGAGATGCTCAAAGTCCAATAACTTGGCAGAGGCTGAGATAACATGCAGTACATGCAGACATTCAATCTAACCACATTGAAAATGTTGTTTTGCTATATTCATAATATACATTTTCTCACTGAAATCCATGGGGAAAAATATGGAATAATGCATACATAAAATATATATAATGCAACCCTTGATAAATCTCATTTTAATCTTTCAAACTGCACTGTGGGTTGATTCAATTAGGCGTACATGTGAGAAATGTAAAAAGCTGCAGCTAGAATCGCATCAATCGTTTCCTCTTCATTTATAAATTCTTCAATTATTCATCGTAATATCTCATGCCACGTGCTGAATAAGTGGCGCAGGGCGCCAAAGGCGCTCATAAATAAGAACGCCCAGGGCGTCTTTCAGCTGACGCACAGTGCGGGGATTCAGCAGCGCACCGATCAACTTCCCCTGTGCCACCCTACCTATTTCAGAGTGAAATGACTGCATCAGTTCATCAATAAGGTACACGGAATAGAGACAAACTCAACTAAACTAAGCAGCTCACAAGGCCATCAGTGAATGAGGTCTATCTTATACTCGTACATTGTATCTGTACGCTGTTACCTTCACGGGCTAACGTGCCTAAGAGTATTTGTGACGCTCGGACTAATTGGTACAGTAACCAGGATGAGCACAAACATTACCGTGAACACTGCTGCTCCTAGCGGGGCGCATTGTGAAGAGGGTGCGAGAGAGAGAAGAGCGAGAAGAAAGACCATAAATATCTGAAGGCGATCTGGCACTGAGAGAGAGTTTTTCGAGATGGGCCACGTAGCTTCAAACGCTGCTCCTTCAGGCTTTCTACATTAATTTATGCATTGCTCCTGCCCTAAGGGTGCTGAAAATAGCTCGGCGTGTATTTGCGTCCCTGCTCAGGAATACATCCCGGAAACGAGCAGCCTGTTTCATTTTAAACGTTCTCACAACAAAGCCCGCGTCTACGGCCACCCCTGGTCCCTCGGTCCGAAGCCAGGTTTACTGCATCGAGTCCAATTAGCGAGGCTTGGGTGATGTCCACATTCACCACTAGGGGGAGCTTGTGCAGAGAGGAGAGGGGCCGCACCATGGGGCTGAGGCTGCCATCTCCGATTGACACACTCAACATCGCTTACACAAAATCCATTCACACGGCCGGAGCTTTAATGGGGCCAACCTCGAGAGCTTTGATCAACGGCACAACGACGGCGGCAAGACTCAAACCTCCCGTCTGTGTAGTTGCGAGACCGGATCCCTAACCGTTACGTCGCATGGCTGACCCCAAAGAAGCACGCGGGCTGCCAGACATCAGTGGAAGTAGGGCACCGCATCGAGATCAGGCCCGCTAGCCGCTAACGAGGGCGCAGTGACAAGGATGTTTCTGGTTACACTTTTTTTATTACCGCAACCGTTCCACTCTGCCTCTCTTTTCCGTTGGACCCCCGCCACCATTCTTTTGGACGTCCTCCTCTCTCTCCGCTCTGAGCAGATGGCTTTGAAGCTCACTTTTGTGGAGCGATTCTCGCCAACTGTCACGTGGCTCTCCTTTGCTTGAGGGGAGGGGGAGGGTTTGGAGACCTAAAAGCCAGAGAAATTAATTATGGAGCCCTCTCCTATTTTGTCTCTGACGATCTGAGCGCTGATTATGGCCATTTCAGCCTGGGAAGATATGACTGCCTCCAGTACTGATTTTAACAAATTAAAACGGTATTTTCGCTTAAACTCCTAATCTGGTGTTCCTGCCCAAATATCAGAATAACGGATTACTGTATTGAGAGGAAAGAGAGACACCCAACCCCATAAATATCCGCGTCGTTCTTTAGCAGACGGAAACTGTGAGATCACACCGTAGAAGGCTATTGGAAGAGGTATTTTCTTTTCCGTGAAAAACAATGCATCAAATACCTACAGGTACAGCAGCTGCCACAATAAAGGAAACACTTGAGTAGATGGAGGGTTGTTGTGGCTCTGTTATGGTGCCAGGTGCATTTTCCTTGAACGGTTTAGGCCCACTCAACCCCCTAGAGGTCAAGGTAAACGCCAATATATACGAAACCATTCTGCATGATCACCTTCCTCCTATGGTGAAGCATTTCTATCCTGATGGGTGGTGGTCTAACGCCCTATTAAGACACTTTATGTTGGTGTTTCCTTTATTTTGGAAGTTACCTGTAAAAAAAATGTTGAAGCCTGAGTCACAGAATAGGGGCTAAGGAAACATACGTGAGCTAAGTTGCTCACATTCATCCAGAAACCCCTTTGTGCATCTAATTTCACACATATGAAATGCCAGGATCACCCCCTCCTACCTTCAGGCTATGATCACACCCCGCACCCCCTCCAGATCCCTCCAATCAGCCTCCTCTAGCCTGCTAACTGTCCCGCCTCTCCGCACACCTGGTAGCTGTCCCGTCCCCAACGGCCCCGCCTCCTCTCTGCCCTAAATGGTGGAATGACCTTCCCCACCCAGTCAGGACAGCAGATTCTCTTCCTATCTCAAATAAAAACCTGAAAAGTCTGCTTTCCAGACTCCACCTCAATCCACAAAAAAGAGAATAACCTCATTTTCCGTTTGTCTGAAGCGTGAACGTCGGCAATGCCAATGTTTAGACTGTAGCTTACCGTTCGATAGCTCTAGCGATCTCCTGCCATGTAAACGCACTCTTGTAAGCTGCTTTGGATAAAAGCATCTGCTAAATAACAAAATTGTCAATTGCGACCGTAGAGCCACCGTGACTTCCAGAAATAGACCACCACGGATGCTGTCGTGGGCGATGCCCGCTTTGAAAACGCATGAGATTCAGGAAGTATCCCAGAACACTACGTTTTTGTGAATAGATTTATGTAAAACTATTCACAGAAAGATTGTGTCCGGGGATGCTTCCTGAATCTCATGCATAATAGATAGCATGAGGCAGCAGATACACTGATCCAGAACAACCTCCTGACAGTGAGTTCCTCCCCTGTATCTGGGGGAGGGTGGGGGGGAACACATTTTCAAGCTGTCATTTTGGCTTTTTAGACACCTGCCTTGTTCTCAAATTCGAAATACGAGTTTACAATGTAAAAAAAACTCATTCAAAAAAACTACTAAAATCATTGACAGACACCAGCGCTGGGTCGGTGCACCCTGCTCGCCCCTTCTCTCCCCATTTTAACACGGATCCGATGGGCATCAGTCACTGTCAAAGGTGGAAAAGTGTCACATGATCTCTAGCACCCAAAAGACAGTGGAGCAGGCAGGTTTCAGAAGAGTACGTTTCCTCAGCGAGGTCAAATATTCAGTGTTAATTAAACAGCGTTCAAAACTAGTCCAAAAGGGATCAAATCTACTACACCAGAGTAAAGCGTACTCTAACGGAGTTGACGCAACACTGAACACTTCTTTGCGTGTGGCTAAAAAGCAGACTGCTACTATTAGGCACTCTTCGGATGAAATACAGTCACTGTAGCTTAGTATTCTGCTTCTGTGTAATAGGGCTGACTAATTACCGTGGCCAGTGAAACTGCTAGGGGGCTGCAAATCTGCCAACATTTTCAAAAGCCGGTGTGTGTATGTGTTTGTATTTTCTGCCAGAGGCTGGGACACGCTCTGTACCTCTGACACTGCAATAACAACGTGGGCCCTCTTCACACACAAAGGGCCACCCTTCACACCCAACCTCCAGGCACGCCAGTATTGTCCCGGGGGGGAGGAAAGCGCAGATCCCACAGGTGTTGAGGGGACAGTGCAGCGTTGCAGCGCGCCACGGATCAAATTATCTGAGCTTTTCATCGTCGCACTTGATGATGTAGATTTGTTCATCCGATCACTGCCTGGTTGAGATAGGCTAGCAGATTTTTCGACAAGATGGAGGGCAGTCTGCGCTGGTACAAAAACCTGAAAGGATGTAGCTGTTCTTGGAAGGTGTCTGCTCTTATGGGAACTATGGTATTTAATTCATCTTTGAATTGTCCTGAGATTAAACCGCTAAAACATGGTTAAAAAACGTATCAATTTGTTAATGAAAGCATACTGTGCTGTAATAATAATAATAATAATAATAATAATACGTTTAATTTTAAGTGCCTTTCTAGGAACCCAAGGATGCAGTACAGTATAAAAAGAGTATAAAAAAACAGGACACCATTTAAAAACAAAGCCCAAAAGTCCTAGCAAGATGCTATAGGTGCATTGACTGCCCAGTCATGTCTTCGCCCTTCTCTGCAAGCTTCATGGCCTTTTTCTGAGCTGTTGCTCCATCTGCGTGAAAGACGCACTGAAGCCGCCAGGCGACATCACGACCGGTCTCAGCGAAATCACGGAGTCACGCTGCAGCCCGATTATTCAGCGCCGAGCGAAGCTAAGCGGCGCGTCGTTACTTTGCAACAACGGCAGAGAGTAGATAAGAGGCGGGTCCTTTTAAAACGGTGTTGATTAAGGCTAGCACATCAACCTAGCGTGATTAACGCGGGCGAGGGAGCCAGCGTTTCGTTATCGGGGCCGGGCGGTCCGCGTGCGGATTCCCCTCTCCCCTCTTTGACATTCTGGCGCGCTGTCGGCACTGCTGGGCGTGACGCATCTCTGTGGGAGACCGTGGGTGGTAAATGTCAAGCTCCTCCACGCCGCGGAACAAAGAGACAGGGAGAGAGGGAGAGAGGGAAATAGAGATAGATGATGAGAGAGATAGATAGAGAGAGGGGGGTTGTTAAAATTGCATGAGCGTTGGGAGAGACTCCACTGCGGCGTTTGACACCAGAGGAGACGGTAAAAATAGTAATTAGAAAAGCGAACCCAAGCGCGCGGATTGTCCGCCGTCATTCGAAAGGGTGACGTCACCGCGCGAGGTGGGTTACTGCAGCAGATTGCACACAATAATCCACATTACGGATGGATCCGCATCACAGGCATCACAGGCTACGGTCTATAAATATACTCTTGCCGCACAGGCCATATTGTCATACATCACGCGAAAGGAAATCGTCCCTGTGCATGCCTAGGTGCATTTAACTATTTATATAGGCTATTGCATAGGCCTAACAAGTGGGGGGGGGGGTGTATGTAGGCTATCACCCCCAATATTCAAAACATACATATCTGCCCCCACTCCCCAATAATTTGTAGATTTGTAAAAATCCCTTTCATTATTTCCCCCAAATATTTAATATGTGGTTAGGGTTACTCCCTTGATATATTGCACTGTGTGGGTCTCTATGCACACAGTCACATTACGATTGAATTATCAGAACAAAATGACAAGGTTCCTTTTTCTTCTGCAGACATTAATTACTGTCTTAAACTTGGGGTTGCTATAAAACTGTAGAAAGGGATGCATCGTTGCTTGAATAAACCTATTACTCAGCAGCTCGTTAACAAAGCAGAGTATTAAAAGCGCACTAATTTTTACCATTAAAATTGCGGACAAAAGAAGGCAATCATTAAAAAGACGTATCTCAAACATTCAATGGCATAGGACCACAGTTATGAGGACCACAATGGAAATAAGCCTTCGGGCTTTATTGTGTTTTTTATCCTCTGTGATTTTTATTTTTACTTTCTCTTGTATGTTATATGTGTTGGCCTATGTGCCGTTTTTAATCACCAAATAAACCAAACCAAACCAAACCAAAAATAAGAGTCACAGCACAGCTAATTGATGTTTTTTGTAGCCTCATATTTGTTAGATGGGTATTCAGCCCAAATAAGGGGGAGGGCGCACTGAAATGACCCTGGTCTGGGCTAGGAGAAGCTGTGTGGGGGAGGGCCGGGAGGGCCTATCCACCTGTCCCTGCCGTGGCCCCCCTGATGGACACTCGCGGTACTGCACCCGTTTAAAGGGTCTCTCATTTACTCAAGAGTTGCCTTCATCTGGGCAGTTACCTGTATCTTCCATTCCTCCAGCACGCACCAGCCTCTATTTTTATATTTTAGAGTGAGACCGATTGATGAAAGAGAAAAACAGGGATGCTTTAGGCCTAACTAGGAACCACAGTGTACTGGAGTAAGATCAGACTTGCGGGTATTAACACTTGAGTTGTGCAACACATTTTTTACATTTGACATGTTAAGCATTTAGCAGATGCTCTTATCCAGAGCAACTTACAAGATGTGCATAAATACATGGTATTTCTTTATACGGTATGCTTTTCTGCATCTAAAATATTCAAAGTATTCTCTCTATTTCCCTCATACACCATGGTGAATCCAAACTGGCAGCTAGATGCCAGGCACATAGTCCCAGTGGAAGGATCAAGGGAAGCAACGCTGAAAATATTACAGCACGGCTACTGACAGTTCCCAAGGTCATGCAGCCTTCCACTTTGTTCCTTTGACATCTCCACAGCAGGAGAGTGGTAAGGAAAGTGAGTCAACCACACTATATTATCTGTAGTGTGTTATTTTCCCCTTGGTTTGACCCCTTGCATTTTCAAATGAATTTGCCTCAATGCCAATGTGTTACATGGTTGTTGAAAAAAATTGTGATGGAACAAAACAAACGTGATCGATCTTTAAAGGTTTTTGCTAACGTGCTATCGATGTCCTAAAATGTCCATTTACTATTTAGCACAGACTAGACGGATGTAATTACAGTCAAATTGGGTGCTTTTGTGTAAAAGTGAACCATATGCACTTAAGAATAAGAACATAATGATACATAATGAGAACGGGCCGTTCAGCCCATCCAGGGCTAGGGTAATGATACATGCTCTGTCGCCTCCTGGTTCTGTGGCACATGTGGCCAACCAACCGTAGTTGACACGGACGGAAATGCAGAAGGAAACTCCAGTGGAAAATGGTGCTTTTCCATTTGGATTCTGGGCCCTCATCCGGGCTTGTGAGTGGCCCCACCTCCCACCCCTTTAACTGAAGAGGCGTGGCTTATTGTGAGTGGTCCCACCTCCCACCCCTTTAACTGAAGAGGTGTGGCTTATTGAGCCTGGACTGGATTTATTGAGCTGGGGTGGGTTTAGTGCAGGGGTGCCATGTAGGTCTAGGTCCATGTCATATACATATGCATATCCCAACTGTCTGTGTCCATTATCAGAAAATATAGACAATGACTTGGCACCATGACAAAAATATGTTTTTGGCAGAATTAGCAAACAACTGCTTTACTGATTTTTTTAAAATGTGTTTACTTCTACCTCAAATAGACCATTGAAATCGAACGGCAGTGTGGTAAATGCACTGTTCAACCGAGTGAGGACGGAAGCACACTTTGGTGCCAACTTCGCGATCCAAAGACGGTGTCAAACGATCAGGCCAACATGGCCATATCTAATTACTCTTACGTAATTTGCCATAAGCGTTTTTAAGAATGACTACTGGGTGTTCTTGTTTGTCAAGTGATATTGTTCCGTGGCACGAAATGTAAGAATAAATGAGCTCAAACATAACAGGTCAGAGGACATCTCTGCTGTTTGTTCACCATTAGAATGAGTCACCACCATTTCAGCTCCCCGGCCATGTGGATGAAGCCTCAGAACGATGCGACACAGTACGCAGTTAACCTTTTAACAGAAATATATACATATATATGTTTCCCAGAATATTTATACTTTTATTAGACATTTTCATTTTGCCATGACTTTTCCAGTTTTCACTGAAGGAGAAAAGTATTTCTGGCACATATAACGCACGACAAAAGAAATACTTTTTCATTAAAAGCAGATATAATGATTTGACGACAGCAAACTAGATCAACGCAGGCAATTCCTCATTGACCTAATGTGATCCCTGACAATCTGGTACTTCCCAAATGGACTTACTGACAGCTTATGTGGGGAATTCCCAAAAGGATAAAAATGCATCAGGACTTAAATAAACGGGCCTGATGTCTAGTGGTTACAGTTTACTGCGTGGTGAAGTGCATTTTTTAATCTTGATTTCGTTACTTGTGTTATGTTGCACATATTGACAGTAATAACAAACCCAAAAAAAAGACAAACATCAAAATAATGTTGTAATACTTTCAATTGATGCTTTCAGAATAAAAGATAAATGGAAACAATGCAACTCCAGTAAAAAAAAAATTTTTTTAAAATTACTGCTATTGAATCTTACAAAAGGCAAGGATGTATCTGTTTTCCAGAGCCCTGGTATTTAGTGTACTTGTGAATAGCCCATAAAACAAAGATGTAGTCCTATTGGTTCTTATCAGTGCTGGATATTGTTTAGACTGAGAAGGTATTATCAACCGCCGTTAAACCGTCAATGAGTTACGGTCGGAAATGCTATCAGTAACAACACGACCGCACAGCCTTATTGCACGACAGATGCGCCAGCAGTGCATGGTGCATTTCCCAGCTGCCTTTGAATGTGCATCACTGCTTTGTTGTACAGTCTCAGACTCACGACAAAAGAAACTGTCCGTCATTCATGGTGTGCCTTTCACACTTTTTTGTTTGTGCTGCCTTAAAAGGAGCAGCTAATCTGTCCATTCGAGAAGCGAATGACTGAAAAGCCTCGAAGCATATGGAGTTGAAGAAGAATAGCATCTGGTTTTAGAGTGTTTTCTGAGAGAATCTCCCCAAAAAGCCCAGCTGGGCCCTGGTCCTCATCTCCTCCTTTAGAGCCCCCACGTATAATGGCCATGTCAAGTTTTTGGAATGACCCGTAGCCTGAAAAATTAGACTCGCTCGGAAATTAAGCCACAATGAAAAGTGAGAAGGCGCTGAGTTGAGGGAGTTGGGTGGTGCTCTGTTTTCTTGCCGAAACTGCCACCCCCCCCCTCCCCTGTTCCCCTTGCATAAAACCTAAGCCTAATCATGTCTGTTTGCTAAAAAAAAAAGAAGAATATCACTCGATGTCCTTGATCCTCAACAAGAATATCTCTTGAATTTTACTGGCTGAAAACTTTATTTGGTACCTTGAGGAGGGGCGCTTAATCAAGGAAAAAAAAGTTTACCGTCCACAGTAATTGATTCTTTTACCACCTCACTCTAGAGGTCACCCTCCAGAACACTGAAACTTTTCATTTGGCTTGAGGAAGAAGAAGATTGAGAAAAACACAACATATGCCATTTAGCAGATGCTTTTATCCAAAGCGACATCCACAGCAGTGAATGCATACATCCTTCAGTATATATGGTCCCAATGGCAATGGAACCCACAACCTAAGCGTTATCAGCGCCACGCTCTGCCTACTGAGCCACACAGCGATGTGAAATGTGAAAGCAATGTGAATTGCCCTTTAAATGTTATGAGGCTTTACTGTGTGCTGATTACTCTTGAATATCCCATAAACTGTTCCCACAAGGAAATTAAGAGGAACACACGTCTGAGCAGGCCGTGATGCCAAGGGGTTGTCGATCTACACCAGGGGAGTGGCCAGCCGTGGTCCTGCAGGCCTGCAGGGTGTTGCTGGTTAACGTTGTTACCCAGCACTTAGTTGATCGATTAAAGGAGCTGATTGCACAGGTAACGCACCTCACCTGCTTTCTTGGGTCTAATCTGGTTGGCTGACTTTAAGGTGAAAACAAAAAAACCAGCAGACCCTTCTGGCTCTCCAGGAGAAGGGTTGGCCGCTCCCCTGCATCACACTAGGGCAGCCTTATGTGACACCCCAGAACCAGCGAGCAATTTTTTTTGTCATTAGGCATGTTTTCCTTTCCGTGGAAACCGGGTCCAAATGGCTCTTTAGTGTTAAAGGTTGCCCCACTAGCATTCTGAACCAGCGTTTTCATTGTCATTAGGCATTACTGAGGCCTTCCATACGAAATCCCCATTAGCATTCTGTACTGGCACCGCTGGCCCCTCTGAGCCAGGGACAGAGGCACGGGGCACGGGACGGCATCCTTGTTTACAGTACGCTCTCTGTTCTTTTAGTTCAGACACGGGCCGGAGATGTTCGCCTGCGCGCTTATTGACACATTAGAAAGGTCACCACAATAGTGGCCGTTCCTCGGGATAACACATTTGTCCTGGCCTGATGTCAGTGGCTGCCAGGTGCTCTCTCTCTCTCTCTCTCTCTCTCTCTCTCTCTCTCTCTCTCTCTCTCTCTCTCTCTCTCTCTCTCTCTCTCTCTCTCTCTCTCTCTCTCTCTCTCTCTCTCTCTCTCTCTCTCTCTCTCTCTCTCTCTCTCTCTCTCTCTGTTTGTTGGGTGCACTCTAAGTGCATCTCTCTCGCCCTGGGCACGGTCTCAGAACCTCGACACCTCATGAGGGGAAATGAACCAGTCTGTTTGCTCTGCTGAGGTGGGAACCAATTAACGGGGAGGGGTAAAGGCCTTGCTAAAAGGGTAAGGGGCCAACCGGCAAAGCACAGTAACAGCTGGAGGAAGCTGCGGCATAAGCCCTATGCAAGGGGAGATTTATTATCATCTTGCATTAATGCTTACTTTATGAATATGTCTTAGCATGAAGCGTTAGACACAGGTCTTAAGGGCACAGGAGCACACCTCCTCCCCAGTCGTCAGACTGATCACAATGGAAACCTCAAAGGCTCCAGCGATGGATATAAATAAACATGGCTCTCGCAGTACGACAGCTGACACGCACACACACAAGACCAGAAAACACACTGCTAACGGATTGTGTTTCATTTCATTGTTGTGCAGTATTTCAGCACTTTCTTTTTCTGTAGACATTTGCGTGTGAGTGTGCATGTGTGTGTGTGTGCATGTGTGTGTGTGCGTGTGTGTGTGTGTGTGTGTGTGCGTGTGAGTGTGCGTATGTGCGTGTGTGTGTGTGCGTGTGTGTGTGTGTGTGCGTGTGTGCGTGAGTGTGTGTGTGTGTGTGTGTGTGTGTGTGTGTGTGCGTGAGTGTGTGTGCGTGCGTGTGTGTGTGTGTGTGTGTGTGTGTGTGTGTGTGTGTGTGTGTGTGTGTGTGTGTGTGTGTGTGTGTGTGTGTGTGCGTGTGTGTGTGTGTGTGTGTGTGTGTGTGTGTGTGTGTGTGTGTGTGTGTGTGTGTGTGTGTGTGTGTGTGTGTGTGTGTGTGTGTGTGTGTGTGTGTGTGTGTGTGTGTGTGTGAGTGTGTGTGTGTGTGTTGGGGATTGAGCAGGGGTCTCTCTGAAGGAGGGGTTCCTCTGACAGGTCCTGCTGGGAGACGGACAGTTCAAACAGAAGGAGCTGTCTCGGGGATCGGAGAGGAATGTCGTCACATCTCCACAGCACAGGTGAACACAGCACGGCGTTCTGCACACCGATCATCAGACTCTCCCAGAACTCATATATATACTACTTATATATACTACATACGTATACTACTGAGCCGTTTAGCGTGATGTCATTCACAACCCCAGGAAAAGAACCGCATCCAAACATTTGCTATGTATTATCGTTCCTTTGCTTGTAGGCTTGTCACAGTACATGCGATGCAATACAGGGGTTAACCATTAATGCACTGGGGCTGAAACGATGCTTTTATGTATCTGAGAAAAAAATAATCTTGTACTGTCAGACTCTCAAGATGGTATACTGCTTGCAATGTTTGACATATCTTTAGTAGTTGTGCTCAAAATCTAAATTAAAATGGTCACATTCCCCACTGGGGCCACATATACTGAAAATGTATGCATTCACTACTGTAAGTCGCTTTGGAAAAATCGTCTGCTAAATGGCATATATTTATTATTCCAAATATTGCCAATATTACTGGCACTTCCATTCTAACTCTTGATATCCAAGAAATGGCAACAAAAAACATCACAGAAGAGAAAATATTAATCGGGACTGCTTTCAAAAACATCGCTACACTGCATTTAACAACGGTGTAGCTATGTAGAACAGTGTAGAAGAGAAAAAGAGACTATCATAAATCATTCCCCACCCCCCCCCACTAACCCTCCTCCCAGCCCAGCCCCAGTTTACTCCATCCCAGAATAAGTGCACCCACTACTGAAGGGTACGTAAGGAGATACAGCAGTATTGTGCTGTCAGGGGTTTTATGTTTATCCTTGCTGACAAAGGTAAAACTAAAAAGCTGAAACTGCTCATGACACTGTCTCAGTGGACATCACACACTTCCGATGCAGTCCACACGACCACGCGCACGTGCTTTTTCTAGCGGAGTAGTATAGATGGCAAAATAAATTATGTTATCGATGAATGAATTGCACAGATGTCTGTCAGATGTATTGTGACTTCATTTAAAAAAAGAAGAATATGAAAAATAATGAATGGGAGCTCTCACTCCCAAAGTGTGGGTCGTGGCAAACGTCAAAATGGGTCATATAAAACATATACAGTACATTACAGTACACCTCCCACAGACACGCAAATTAACCAAACTAAATGCTACTATGGCATATTTACCTACCATTACCAATGAGCAAACAACATACTTTAGAAGCTATTGTCATTTGACCGTATGTGATCCAATCCGCTCATTAAACTACAGACAATATTGTGACACGTAAAAATATTTATAGAACATGACAGGCAAATATTGACAAACAATATTCCGTATTGTAACATACTGTGTGTTATGCTACTGTGCTGTTTCGTAAGAAGGGCAGGGTCAAAGAAAATACATTCGAGGAGCATTGTGGGTTTGGAACATTGGCAAATCCCAGTATTGAGCATACACAGGAATAGAATGTCTTCAAATGAACATTGGAGGTAAGTCATTGTTATCGGAAATAGACTGTGTGTGTGTGTGTGTGTGTGTGTGTGTGTGTGTGTGTCACTTTGCCAAGAACCATCACTTAGCCCTGTCTGTGAAGTAATTACAATGACTGGGTTTGACTAGTGGCGGACAGACACAGAGAAGACAGAATGTTTTTCTCCAGTCATTTGGCGTGGTTTAAAACAGATGGGACGAGCTCTCTCCAAACACTGCCATAGAAAGTCAACCATTACAGCATTATGTTACTATGACAACAACAACAACAATGCATTTTAGGGTAAAACCATCTCTATATAGCCTTTCTAAAATCCAATTTTTAAAGGTATTTTAAAATGATTAGCCTCTAGTGACAGCTACCACTAAAATGTTGTTCACTGCACAAACAATGGAAGTGGCGTACGGGTGTAGCAGAAATAAACTGCGTGCTGTTGTGTGTGCCTCATTTTCGATGGCGGATGTGAGGCTCAATGCCCTTACGTAACAGACCATACACCCAATCCTGTCGTTACCACGGCGCTGGTGATGTGCCAACGCGTCAACCCACGTCTTCTGATCCGCATCCACAGCGCGGAGCTGTGCTGTCCTCACGTCCCGCCAGTTTAAACAATAATATGCTGGTTTTTGTTTTTTTGGGGGGCCCTATGCAGACAGAATAGTTCTGAATTGGGTAAGAAATATGATCTTAAACGAAACAAGGAGAGGTTTGTGTCTCTGTGCAGAACAACAACAAGAAAGATATAATTCTGTGAATGGATTTAAGTGCATGGTGCCTCCTTTGTCTATAAACAAGCGGAAAATGCTGTCTGTCGCTGCCGACAGCTGGCCTGAGCGGCGTGGCAAACGGAGCGTATTTTTTCGTGCGCTTTGTCACCCCTGCGCGGAAGTGACAGACACAGAGGGGAAAACTTGCTGTGAAAAGCAAGGAGAAAATGGCAAATGTGTTCCACAGACAGCAACCCCTTCAGGGTATAAAGTGACGCAGACGTGCCACAAATATGCACATTTATGAATTGTAATAGTCCCACTTTTTTGTATTGTTCTGAAGCTAGCGTGGTTTGGTGGCGCTGCTTGCAGTACGAAGCAGAGATGAAGATTTGTTATATGAGCTGCCATTTTGTTTGTATGTGTCAAAAGCCCTTTATACATAAAGTTATTATTATTAACTTTATTATTAATATTATTCATTTTCCTGGAAGACTTACAGTTGGATACACGTTGATACAATTCATACCAAGTATCGCGCTTAAGGGTAGAACAGCACTGCCTCGTCTGGGATTCGAACCCGCAACCCTCCTGCCACATGCCTAGGTCTCCATGCATTGTTACTCTGTGGTGTAAACGCAGGGAAGCAATGTTTTCTGCACTTCCTGTCCTGTTTTTGGTGCACTTTTTCTGAGACTGACAGTGTTGTGTCTAACAGTGTTGTGTCTAAACATATGTGGGGAAAAACACACTGTAATTAAGCAGGAGCTTTGAAAGCAATGTTTTGAGCGCTGCGCTGCTTTCACTCCGATCTGGAAAGACGGGGTGACCCTTTGTGTTAACACAGCGTCCTGGAGCATCCACAGCGCGGCCTCCACTCCTCCTCTGTATTTATACCTCCCGAAGAACGACGTGTGTCTGTCTCGCTTTGGTCTTCTGCCACGCGGTTTGCACGAAGAGCTTTTATGTCAAGCAGACGATTTAGGCGCGCGTGGGGGCAAGTGTGAGGAGGCGGGGTGGGGAGTGTTTGCTGCAAATGGTGCAAATGTTGCTTTTCCGTCTCAAGGAGCAGGAATATCCTGCCATGTCGCTTGAAGTGCTTGAAATTCAGAGAAAGAAAATACATACTTAGCATACTCACTGGACCCTGCCATGCGGTGGGGTGGGGAGTGTTTGCTCCCAATGGTGCAAATGTTGCTTATCTGCCTCAAGGGGCAGGAATATCCTACTATATCGCTTGAGATACTTAGCATACTCACTGGACTGGGCATGGGGTGGGGGCAGGTGGGGTTATGAAACGGGAGCTGTGATTGGTCAAATTCACAATGTGCATTTTTGTGTGACGCTTCCGAGCGTTCCAGGAGATCATCGGTAGTCAGCACCACAGGCAGGTGACAGATCATAAAATATGAAAAATATGAATCCTGGGAAAGGATCCACAGCATCGTGTATTTGGAGCCACTGGCTAGGGCTCCAAATACATTCCTTCTCTCGAGGCCCAGAAAACACACTCCTCCCACGACAATGTCCTAAAATTCCCTTTCACCATCCTGTTTCGGAATAGTATTTCAAGAAATATTTTCAAAAGAGTGAATTTGGAATCCAGCGCAATGTTCAGCATGGCTAACTGCACGTCACCGAGGGTGGCTGTGTGGTGTGGGGAGCCGGGCGTAACACTGAGGCCGCTGTGCCCTTGAGCGAAGGTACTTCACCTGAATCTCTTCAGTAAATATCCAGCTGTATAAACGGATTGTATGTAATAAAATAAAAAAATTACGTCCAAGTCCCTCTGGAAAAGAGCATCTGCTAAATGTCTAAATGACTCTGTGTTATTATTTAAAATGTAATGGGTCGAATTGTGTTTCTGCCTGTATAGTGTTTTTCTTGGAAGTATGTTGAGCCATATTCATTTTGATTTATATGGATTAAGTATTAATGATAAGTATATATACAGTATGAATGCATATCTACATAAAAAGAGAAATGTTGAAAGTAGGTCATTGAGGGGGAAGAAATCCCAAAAGCAGGCCTACTTGGAGCCATAATGTGGCCAATTCATCAGATACGCGTTCTCAACACACAGGAGTGATGTATGACCTGAGAGTTTCCAACGCAGTCCTTTTGCGTTCAGCCTGGCGAAATGCCTGCTTACTTTTGCAGATTGATTATTTTGGATCAATTCAGTTAATATTCAGACACCCGAGACACATGCATTTTTACTTAGGTTTTTTTTTAATGCATTTGTATTTTAACTCTTCATTTGGACCTTCAACGGTTCCAACTCGACATTTCCTCTCCGCTCCTTCCTGGTACATTTTCAGGAAAGGGCAGCAGCAATTGCTTCGGTAATCCTATTCCGCAAATATAATGATAGGGTTTAAATGTGCGAGAATCTCTGCCATTAATCGCCCCCAAAAACCTGGCGAAAGGCCCAAATGCCTGGCAATAGCGGACTTTTTGGGCAGATCTCTGTGCTTAGGGAAAACGGGGGCGTAGCTACACTGTGCAACCTTAGCTCTACTCGCTATTATGAAAAATAAAGTCTGACTTCTATAGAACCAGCCTGAGCCTCGCTGCATGCAGCTTCCAGATGGCTCTGACAAATAGACCGACAGACGGTTACACACTAATGCACCTTAGGCGAACGGCTCTATCCACCACAGCTCGCCGCGATAATCCTATCGGTCACCACGGCAACAGCTATTTTTGATTAACCTTAAATTTAAGCAAACAGCGTAAGGGACATCGCTCGCCGCTCGCCTTTGCACTTATCGTAGCCTACACTGCGGGTAGGCAAGGAGAACGGGTTGCCCTAGAAACCAGACCCGAACCAATATGGAAATTCATATGGTTGCAATAAAAACCTTCCGTTCGGAGTGAGTCACACTGTATCCGTCGGATAACTAATGAGATATTTACGACTGCGCCGTTTTCCGTACCGCAGCATCCGCGCGTTTGAATGCGCACCGGTCAGCGGGCGATTTCAAAGACGTGACGCGCGCTGGCTCTTTGCTCACTGTGACCATTCGCAACACACATTGCTGTGAAATGCTGTAAGCATAATCTCCACTGTTCTATTGAATAGTTTTCGAAAATTAACGATCTATGCACAGATATTTAATGAATAGTAATGAATAAGTTTTCATCCGGTGCATTGATGTGATTTAATGTTTGTGTTATTGTTCGCTGGAACTATAAGCGCCAAGGGTTTTAATAAACATTCCATTGTTTATTATATAAACTCATTAAAAACCTATTTATGAGGGGAAGCATTGGTCTAATTAGGGAATTCGTTTTGTTGTTGTTGGTTTTGTAATTCTCTCACACACACACTTTCTTTTTGTCACCATTGATTCAGTGAATCTGGCATATGCATTGCTAAATGTCTGAGACTTTTTTGCCTCAAGTCCAGAAATAAAGTTTGCTCATTACTGTCCAGCTGAATTACTGTCTGTGCACTAGGATTGGTAGCCGTTACTACAGTCCTCCCTGGTCATTTGTAATAGGTTATGAAGCTTGTTATTATTAAAACACTTAATAATATTTATTACTGTACTGTTGCAAGAGCATATGTACCATAAATGTGTAATTAATTTGACAGAAATGGGTACACTCTGTACAGTATATTCTTTAGACAGACGATTGTAAACAACCAAATGACTGCCATTTGAAAGCTTAATGCATTACCTTGCAGGCATTTAGCAGACGCTCTTACCCAGAGCAACTTGCACAGTTGACATTACATCAAATCCATCTATGCAGCTGGATATTAACTGAAACACTTAATGTTAAGTACCTCACTCAAGGGTACAATGGCAGTGCTCCACCTGGGGATCGAACCTGCAACCTTAGCGTTACAAGCCAAGTCCCCCGACCATTATGCTACACACCACCACACCTTTTACCCCTTATGCCATCGCACAAACGCAGAGGGGCATTCGCCCTCCAATCGCTCGCATGATGGGGAGACGAGAATTAATTGGATCTGAGTAGGACAGGTTTACACTCATCAGAGAACGCCAGCTCAGGAATCATGGGTGAGCACACCTCCTCTTCAGAGGTGGGCGCGGTGGAGTGGAACCCTTTCTCACTGGAAGGCATTTAATCAGTGAATCGGCCCGGCACTCCGGGGCAAAACGTCTCGCTGTGCATGATTTAGTGTAAATACGCTCTGCGCGTTCAGCTGCTCTCGATGAGCCTTGAGCTTTATTAGTCTTGCACGCGAATCCAAGGTTCTGCTCGGATGATAAATGAACGAATCAACACAGCGCTAACCCAGGAATAGTGTCTGGTTGGACACGCCGGGCCTTTCTCACTTGGTCTCGTGAGAGGCAGTCTGCAGTAGGCACATCAGCCCAAACACTTGCTTTGTATTTTAACAGCAAATGGCCAATGAAATTCAGCAAGGAATTTGATTTCAATTTGGATCTCCAATTAGATACAGTTGCATACAAACAGTAAGATACCTTTTTTTGTTCTTTCTTTGAGAGAACAAGCCTAGGTGCCCTTGAAATCCTAAAGAACAATCAAAGTAATAATAATTATAACAACAACGTACCTTTACATTCTCTTTCACTCAAACAGCATCTCTAAACTGCCATGGAGTGGAAATGAGACAAGTGACACAAAACAACACAAGCACTCTCAGCAATAACCGTCATTCCCTCACCAATACCAATGGAAATGTTGGACTGGCAGTACAGGGGGCATCAATACATTGATGCACACCAACAGTCGAATCCAGGCACTTTTGGATGCAACCTTCCAGAGGTTCAGCTAACAGCCCCCCTGTGACCTGCGTTTCGTTAATTTCGAATCAGTCCTTCATTCATTATGCGAAAAGAACATCTGCCGTGCGGACAAGCTTTTCATTTGCAAGCAGCAGGCAAACAGCGAGGAAAACACAGAAAGAGAAATATCAACTTTACATTTTTGCATGCACACACCTAGGCTAGCATTAAGGTCTAGCGCGTTGATCTTTCTCTCGGTACGTTCGCACGCAGCAAACACGACTGTCCCTCTGACGGTGGACGCTGCCATGCCGCGAGGATACGCGTGGTGACGGACACTTTGACGGAGCTGGATTCTTTCATTAATCAGTTACGTCTCAGACTATGCATCGTACAGCAGGGTACATTTGAGATGCCAGGTTGAGATGGTGGATTGGGCCCAAGTAGACACGCAACAGCATCACTCATGGGAGACATATAGAAATGTCCGGATTGGCTCAAAAGCTGCTGCAGGACCATTATGGGAAAAAAACCTATCCTGGAACGTAACTCCTGTTTTTCAGGGGTTCCCTTGTCAGCCTAGTCAATCCAGTGTCACAAAACTAACACTGCCAAAGCACACGGAACGCTGTATTGAGCACGCTTAAATCATTCAAGCTCAAGATGATTATTTTATTTGATTATATATGGGTCTCATCCATCAAATATGAAATGAAATATGAATCCTGATTTATTAAATGACTCATCCGAGTTGTTTACCAAGTCCATACATTCAGTGAAATGCTTTCAAACGATCTATCTTCAAATTATTTTTTCATAATCAGCTTTTACATGTCATGGGCACAATTAAAATTCACCAAACCTTTCTGTGTATTTTATCTATTGTGTAATTTGTTCGTCATTATCTTCATTGGGCTACATGTTTGCTTCTCTGGGTTTCCCGTGCGCTTCAAATCACACTGCAGGCCCGTCTGTTACGCTACACATACAAGGTTATTAGTTTCGTAGCGCCACCCAATTACATATTGGCAACGACCGCCCTCGGATATTGAGTCATCTTGCCAAAGCAAAATGACGACGATAGCTTGCCACTAGAAACCCTACAATTTGCGTCGTGACACAAACGGCAAAATGGACCCGTTCGTCAGAAATGTTCTGGGATTCTAACACCCCGATTCCTGAGTCTTTAATTTACGTGCCACACCGTTTTACATTATTTTCTTCTGTAAAATGCATTGCTGAATTTATATATTTCTAATAAGGGCAATGGTCGACTACATCCAAACGCCTCATACACACATACATTTAATATATTTCTGTTTTCCATACAGACATACATGTGTCGATGTGTGAAGGCGACAATGCGCATCACTGACCAGGCTCGTGCACACCCGGGTTGTCAGACATCTCGAGGACCAGCAGCTCCCGCCCTTCGAAGCTCTCGCCGATGGTGTAGATCCTGCTAATAGACGGGCACTGCAGCCACACCGACACCAGAGATTTCCTCAGCTCCTCGTAGCGGTGATACTCGAACGAGATGCCCCCATCCGCGGCCGGGCTCTTCTCCTCTCCCGATGCGAGGACTGCCAGCGTCCCGCACACCGCCACCAGGGAAAGGAACAGTTTCATTTTTTTTATAGCGCTTCTCGATTTGCCTAGTTTATCGGTGTAGTTAAATGCTTATCTTGTGCCTACAACCCTCTCTCTCTCTCTCTCTCTCTCTGCCTGCTTGTGCGCCGCTCGATTGCGGATGTGCGATCTGTACCTGTCCACGCGCAACTACAGCAGCATTACGCGTAGGATGCACAGCACAACTGAGGCGCTCGGGCTGGGGGGACATGGGCGGGGACAAGCCCTCGGGGGCGGGGCTCCGCTGCGCGGCGCGGGGAGGTGGGCACGAGCCGTGCGTCGCATCAGAAGCAGAACGTTTATATGTGCAAAGTTTCATAAAAACGCATCTAAATGTAAATTGACGCATGTATAATGCGTCATTTCTGTGTGATGTAACAGGTTATGGGTGACAGTTTGGTTAAGGAGCGTTATAAAAATAGAATTTCTCAAACAATTACTTTGTTTTTCTCTCATTAAAAACAAACAAGAATCACCAAAGTGCTATGTTTTTGAAAACGTGTCCCAAAACAAGTGAGATGAAGAAAAAGAGATGGTTTTGATTCATTTCACAATGACGTTTATTTAAAAAAGTATATGATTGTTAAAACTCAACCAAGAGAACCCCACTAATATACACAGAAACGAAGTAACCCTGCCACACAATGCATACCTTTGAGTTGACCTTTAGATGATTAAAAGTCAAACAGGGAGGAATGGAAACAGTTTTTGCCTGTTTGGACTGGTTGAAATTGAAGCAGTTGTAAATTGTGAGACAGTAAATTGCTCTCTCTTTCTAAAGAAAGGACTGATGAACAGCTGCTATTACATTTCCACCAGTTTAAATATTTTCTCTGAGGGTGAGCATTTACTTTACATATACACGTTCACCATTACAGAAAATATCATTATGCAAAAAACATTCATTCATTCAATTATTATCAAACCCGGAACCTTCTTGCTGCTAAAGCTTTAGTCCAAAGTGCAATGATGATACATTACAAGATTCCATTTGAACCCTGACCGTGCCAGTGCCGACTGTGGTCTGGAGTCTCATGGCGTGACGTATAGTTATCTATAGGGTTGCCCAGGTGGAGGGCTTTGTTTGCTAGGGCATTTCTCAGCTCATAATGCTGTCAGGAATCCTACGATCAATAGACTGCCCTGTATAAGAACATCTGCTAAATGTGAATGTGAATGTGATCTGGTTGTGCCAGCTGTATCAGCTGTTTAGTCCTTCCTTTGGCACAATAACTGCGCAGAGTCCAAACAAAAGGCATGCACAGGTAACTGCCAAAATAAAGGCAACACTTGAGTAAATGAGGGACGCTTTAAACGGGTGCAGTACCGCGAGTGTCTGTCGGGGGGCGCCAAGGCCGGTACAAAAAATATTTTGTGTCTACACCAGACTTGTGGTAGTGCAGCATAGTGGTTAAGGAACTGGGCTTGTAATGCAAAGGTTGCAGGCTTGATTCCCAGGTGGAGCAATGCTGTTGTTCCCTTGAGCAACGTACTTAACCTGAATTGCTTCAGTAGATATCCAGCTGTATAAATGGATTGCATGTAAACTGTGTAAGTCGCTCTGGATAAGAGTGTCTGCTAAATGCCTGTAATGTAAAAATGTAATCGTTGTGGAATTAATGTACAAATCAATGATAAGCCTAATTGGTTTCAGCACACTGATATCGCAAGACTTGATAATAGATGACATCATTCAGACAATAGCGAGAAAGATGCATGTATTTTGCCCGCCGCAAATGTTCCCAGACTTGTCAAGGACGGTGGTATATTTCAGCCCTTTCCATGGCTCTCCAGGATTTTATGAAGGATTTTCAAGGACCATGGGAACCCTGGTGGGGTTACTTAGCCATGGGCTAGCTCACGGCCTCATTCCTGTCCTGTATGGGGGGGGGGGTTACTGACCCCCTCGACGGTTTCAGGAATATGAACAGCGGTGGACACAGCTGTGAGGTCAGGCTAGTTAAAACAGATAGCTAATTAATCTGGACATAGTAAAAAAAACGGAAACAGGCCCGTGCTGTTTACGCTGAATTGTATTTACAGCCACCGGAGGCGAACACGCAAGTGTACACACTGTTGCCTGCAAAGAAAGGTTGATTATTCTTCTTGTTTTTTTCCTTGGGGGACTACTGACACAGCACATTTAGTGTGTTATTTGTTTTAATTTCAAGGAAGTACAAGTTTCTGTGAACACGGGCACAATTTCATGAAAAAAATCGTATTCTGTCAAGGCACACTCCTCTTCCACCGTTTTACCGATTTTCACAGGGGAGGATACACTGGGTGTTTCATTCAGCTAACATTTAATTTGTAAGATAAGGAAAACTAAGACAAGGCACGGTCAACCATTTTGTCTGTGTTCTGCAGCTTGTGTGTATAACACTGGTAAACGGGCAGCACATTCTGGCCACATATCCACCAAATAATGATGAAATCCAGGTGTATTAAAGGGTTTGTCCACTTATGATTTATTTGTTACAGATATTCACCATACAAAGACTGCTACTGTCCTACAGGACAGAACATAGGGGAGACATTTATATATTATGAAATGAAATCCCACATGATGACATTTCGGAAGCTGAGTTTACATCGCACGCCTGTGCAAAATAATTTCAGCCTTTGCTTTGACCAATAACAATCAATGGTCTCGATCGTGATCATATTGGAAAAAGAAATCATTTGACAGAAGCACTTAGCAGCTTTGCTGAGATCTACTTGAACAGTCTCCTATAAATATGAACAAAAACATTGCAATATTTCAATGTAACATTTTTTTAAAACATGCCATCGCCATGCGATTTCATCCAATGTTACTTTGCACATTTATGTAAACTCATTGTAGAGAACAGTGCTCTAATTTGCTATCCTAATTTAGTTTATTCTATTCCAGCAGTCTTCAGTGTCCTGTTGTTTTATTTCCAAGATGTTGAAGATATTTCAGAAAAGAAACGTACACACAACAAGAGGGAGTACAGTGCTGACAATCCGACAGATGAGATGTAAAGTGCTTTGTAAAATGCAATTTATTATCCTTTTACAAAAATGTTTAGACATATATACAGTGTGTGTACGTGTGTGTGTGTGTGAGTGTGTGTATGCGTAAAGCACATTTGGTCATTTCTATGTCTTCACAGCTATTAATTATGACTATTTCAATTCGGCGGCGACGCCTCAAACACACGAGAACACTTTATGGAATGAGCGATGTTTTTATCCAAAAAAAGGCACCAAGGGAAATTCATTTTGGAGAAGAAATATAATCAAATGCAGAGGGCAATCGCACCAGACCATCTTTGCGATAGTAAAATGTCCTATCCATAAACGTTGCGGCTACCTGCATGTTAACCCCAAAACACTGTATCCTTGGATCCTGCCAAACGTAAGCCTGCAACAAGTACAGTCACTTCAGTGTATAGCCAAATAAGAGCAAAGGGGGACTCATTTCACACACACTGACGGCACTTTTCACAGCCATCGCGACACGGCCCCAAATCGAACAAATATACTCGTGTCAATCGGACAATTAATGACGACGCGCCCCCAGAGATTACCCAAGGGTGCGAAAGTGTGAAAAGTGCCCAGCGCTGAGCTCCGGTGTGACGTCAGCCTCTATTCAATCTAACCACAGCGCGCTTCCTCTTCCTTCTTTCGAAATCCTACGCGGCGGTTTTCCGGAAAACCGCTGCGGGGGTCACGAGCGCAATGTCGCGCAAGCGCCGAAGAAACAAACACGTACACTTTGAACGTTTAACGCCAGGTCAGCGCGCCGTGGTCTGATTGAATGGAGGCCCACGCCGGCGTGCCAGGGTCCCTGGGTCCGCGCGCGCCCCCCACACAACGTAAGACAAAGGGGTGAACCGCAAAAGGAGGAAGAGCGGAAAAACCCCCGCGAGCTTCACTGCTCCTTCTTCAGCTCCTGCTTTTGCTGGTGGGTCTTGTAGAGCGAGTCGGTGCCGAAGATCCTGTCCCACCACGTGAAGGTGGATGCGTAGTTGCCCACAAAGTTCATGTGGTGGAAGTCGTGGAAGCGAGTGCCGGCGTAGAACGGGATGAGGTGCAGGGGGTTCAGGGGGACGTCGTAGCCGCTGGAGAGCAGAAGGGAAAGAGGGACGCCGTCAGCGACGCTAACGGTAACCTCGCACACTAACACCCGCTGCGCGTTTTTATTTCCTCATTACTGTTTCACACTGCTCCCTTGTGGTCCAGAACTGTCATTACACTGAGACAGGGGGCTTGGGTTTGGGTTTGGCGACCTTTCTGGAGCCAGGCCAAAACGTTTTCAGGTTTAGCGGACGCTCTTATCCAGGGCGACTTACAAAAGTGTATTTAAACATGGCAAGATTAATCAAAGTTAGTGCCAGAGATCAGTGTAGTGACACTGCGACAGACATCATCGTTGGCAGCTGCGTGTCGTACCTATAACACAGGGAATTTTTTACATTTTTACCTTTTTAATATTAACACTCAACCGCCTTTCAATACAAGGGGGAAATAGCATGACATTTTAAATTATGAACTATAAAACACAATATTCTGTCAAAAGGATATTTTGTGCAGACAGCATTTTGCAGGCTTGCTGCACGCTAAAGGTTTAACTGGCACCTGTATTATCATTCCTCATTTTCATTGAATAAGCTTTATTTGAGGTCTTTATTTAAATTCATTACAACTGACCAGTAGAAGATCATGTCTGTATATTGTGTAGATCATACTGACTACAACAAAGAGTATCTAGAATGGTGAAATAGCCCTACTCTCCCATGCAATGCCTCACCAGGAAGACAGCAATGGAAGCATCTGGAAGTAGTAACAGTGTGCAGCAGGTTTAACCTTCCCCATAAATTCACAAATAACAGCACAAAAAAATAATTCAAATAATTTCAATATATTATATTTCATATAATGTTATACAATGACACGTGTGACACATTAGAGTGCTAACAATATTGTGATAACAATATTGTGTGATTGATTTAAACGGTCCCTCAATGGGAACCCTAAACCTCAGAGTTAGTACAGCGCTGCACCAAAGTCACCCTGGACAAGTGAAAACATCTGAAGTCTCTCTATGTGAGTAGACCACAGGACAGGAGCTTATTTAAACAAAATTCCCCACTACACCGCTTTCCACAGAAGTGCGGAAAGTGGTTTGGCCATGGAACACAAGGCCACATTTCTACCTTTACATAGCTTGTAAGTTTACAGTAACTTTGGCCATTTACACTGTGACTCATGACACTGTGGGTGAGGTCCTAATTTACTGCTCTCTCCTGCTGCACTATGGGAAATAAGTAGTCTGGAATATTCCAGAACTTTTAAACTGGAAAGTCTCATATAATATGCTAATGTACCAGAACTTTCCAGAGACCTGAAATGAATTATTGGGAAAGCAAATTTAGGGGGTTCCCTTTTCATGAAGCGAGGGGCGACATCTGTGACGAGTGTCAGATTAGCCGCCGTACCTGTGGACGTCGATGGTCTCCATCAAGCGGAAGGTGACCCACGCCCACAGCAGAGTCACGTGGTTGCAGAAGACCATGATTCCGATGAAGAATCCCGCTCCCAGAATGAGCGTTTCCAGCGGATGTGCGTACTCTGCTTGCATCCCAAACGGGGACTGCAGGAAAATGTAACAAGACACCTCATTATTAAACTCAATTCCTGAAGTCCACGACTTTCATCCCAATCTTGCTTCAACAAGATGACCCATTAGATATTCACACTCTTGTATACAAGTGCACAACAGTAAGGTGGTTGTTTTCGTTTAAATCTTATTTGTGATGTATAATGTTGAAATGTCAAGCGCAGTCGATTACTGGACTGATTAAGAGCAGAGCTTGAAGCGAAACCAGAGTTAAGTTTGCTTAATGACATCACTGCATACGTTGTTCTGACTGTTTCTCATTGTACTTTATCATAACCAATGTTCCCCTGTTAAAAAAAAATAGAGATATACAATCCCACCGCTATACTGTACTGTGCTGTATCTTAAAACCATTCCAGATCATTTTTATTCATCAAATAATGACTTTTCCACAGACCAGGTCAGTTTCCTCTCACCCGCGTATGAGTCACACATGAGCCGCGTGAGTGCGCGAGTGCGTCGCCCCCCGCTTTAATTACATTACATTACATTACAGGCATTTAGCAGACGCTCTTATCCAGAGCGACTTAGTTTCACATTTCTTTACAATCCATTTATACAGCTGGATATTAACTGAAGCAATCCAGGTTAAGTACCTTTAGCTCAAGGGTACAACGGCAGTGTCCCACCTGGGGATTGAACCTGCAACCTTAACCTTACAAGCCCAGCTCCCTAACCATTATACCACACTGCTGCTTTAATGAGAAACTCCTCCCGCCACCCGTATAAGGTGAGCAAACGGCGGTGGAGGAGGAGGAGGCATGTCACTCACGGTGAACTCGTGGTGGACCTTGTGGATGTACTTGTAGATGCGTCTGTGGTGGAGGAGCCTGTGCAGGAAGTAGTGCCACGCGTCCTCGATGACCGCGCAGCCGAAGCACTGAGCCAGCAGGTAGGGCCTGTGGACGAGGGGGGAAGAACACAAACACACGTATCCCATGACTCTCCGCCGAGGCATCATCGCCCCTCAGGTTACTGCTCTGTGTCACGCGCTCATTATCGAACGCCGTGAGCCTGGCGGGACTTCACCGTGAGCGCTCTCCTCAGACTGCAGCTCTGCGTTTTAAACAGGCAGCGGCACGGCAACGCAGATAAGGAAGCGATAAGGAACGGAACTGAATACCCGACGTGACGCTGGTGTATCTTTCTGGGTTTTTTTTTTAACCTGAATTGCCAGGGTAATTCATATCGAGCAGCATAAGTGGATAATATCGAAGCTATGCGAGGCCTGGGCAGTGGCATGCGCTAGTACAGACAATTCAATTCAATGAAATGCTAACATGATATCAGTTGCAAACAGAGAGATTAATTCTTCCCACTGGGGAGTTTTTTCTTGCCACTGTTGGGAGTGTTTTTCTTTTGTCGTTGGGGAGTTTTTTGCCTCACTTTCTGGCTTTTTTGGGGGTTCGAGTGTTTTCACATGTTCTGTTTTCTGTAAAGTGGTCTTTGTGACAGCGCTCTGTAAAAAGCACTGTACGAATAAAACTGAACTGAATTGAATGGCACAGCTGTGCCTGTAATTACCATCTGGGCATGGTGTCCCAGTCATAGGGGATGGAGAAGAACTCTGTGAAGTGGTACGTCCCGCAGATCAGAGGCAGCTGAATGCAGAAGTGGTTGAACAGCAGCATCTTAAAGCACTTCCACTGTTTTTCCCATGTTTCTGGTTTGTCCTGTAAAAAATAACAAAACAAACTATGAAAAACATATTTCAAAAGATCATTTGAAGAAAAAAAAAGTACATCATTTTACATTTTAGGCATTTAGCAGACGCTCTTATCCAGAGCGACTTACACAGTTTACATTTCTTTACATACAATCCATTTATACAGCTGGATATTTTTACTGAAGCAATTCAGGTTAAGTACCTTGCTCAAGGGTACAACAGCAGCGCCCCCACCTAGGAATTGAACCTGCAACCTCTGAGTTACAAGCCCAGCTCCTAACCATTACACTACACCGCCTACATCAGGAGTCATATAGCGTACTACAGTGAGGCGTGTTGTATCGTAGTGTGAAGATAACAGCAATGAACATTGAACAGACTCCTTTTTTAAAAAGAGGCCAAACAGCAAGAGTACAGGCTACGTGTAGAACATCATTCCAGTGACAGTCAATGCCGGTGATATCGGTCAAAGGTGAGTGAAAATCTGAAAAGTGAACCGAGGCTAAAGTTAGCTGACAAAGTGCCAAGTGGGCCAAACTGTGCATTTACTCTTCAATAAATGAGTACTGGTCTGTACACCACGTTCCGGGTGAAGTCCCACCTGCTGTATCTTGTACTTCTGCATGAACGGCAGGAACTGGAAAATGAACCCGGGCAGGCAGAAGAGGAAGTAGATGAACTCGTGGACGATGAGCGAGCCCCAGGTGGCGATCTGGAACTTGGTGTAGTTGTCGAGCATGTAGTTCCAGGCGCTCCTCATTGGCTCCTGCAGCGGGTTCACGGGCAGCAGGGAGTCCACGTACTCCACCGCCAGGTAGGCCGAGCCCAGGATATCAGCCGTGTGGTTCAGTTCCATCGCTGCGCCGATTACGCCGCTAGGTCTCTGGGCTTCAGTGCCTGTGAGAGTAATAACCATGTTATTTACATTTACATTACAGGCGTTTAGCAGACGCTCTTATCCAGAGCGACTTACACAGTTTACATTTCTTTACATACAATCCATTTATACAGCTGGATATTTTTACTGAAGCAATTCAGGTTAAGTACCTTGCTCAAGGGTACAACAGCAGCGCCCCATCTGGGAATTGAACCTGCAACCTCTGAGTTACAAGCCCGGCTTCCTAACCATTACACTACACCGCCTACATCAGGAGTGATATAGCGTACTACAGTGAAGCGTGTTGTATCGTAGTGTGAAGATAACAGCAATGAACATTGAACAGACTCCTTTTTAAAAAGAGGCCAAACAGCAAGAGTACAGGCTACGTGTAGAACATCATTCCAGTGACAGTCAATGCCGGTGATATCGGTCAAAGGTGAGTGAAAATGTGAACCGAGGCTAAAGTTAGCTGACAAAGTGCCAAGTGGGCCAAACTGTGCATTTACTCTTCAATAAATGAGTACTGGTCTGTACACCACGTTCCGGGTGAAGTCTGTACCCACCTGCTGTATCTTGTACTTCTGCATGAACGGCAGGAACTGGAAAATGAACCCGGGCAGGCAGAAGAGGAAGTAGATGAACTCGTGGACGATGAGCGAGCCCCAGGTGGCGATCTGGAACTTGGTGTAGTTGTCGAGCATGTAGTTCCAGGCGCTCCTCAGCGGCTCTTGCAGCGGGTTCACGGGCAGCAGGGAGTCCACATACTCCACCGCCAGGTACGCCGAGCCCAGGATATCAGCCGTGTGGTTCAGTTCCATCGCTGCGCCGATTACGTCGCTAGGTCTCCGGGCTTCAGTGCCTGTGAGAGTAATAACCATGTTATTTACATTTTACATTACAGGCGTTTAGCAGACGCTCTTATCCAGAGCGACTTACACAGTTTATATTTCTTTACATACAGTCCATTTATACAGCTGGATATTTTTTTACTGAAGCAATTCAGGTTAAGTACCTTGCTCAAGGGTACAACAGCAGTGCCCCACCTGGGAATTGAACCAGCAACCTCTGAGTTACAAGTCCAGTTCCCTTGCCAATACACTGCACTGCCGCTTATGTTATTCATGTAAAATAATATTAATTGTCATCATAATATTGTATAATAATAATAATAATAATAATAAGTGTAACTTTAGTAGTAAACGAATTAATTTTTCAACAAACTATGACTGACACTTTTCAGATAGCTATGGCTTCAAATGAATTACCTTTCATTTCATTGTCATACTATTTTGACCAAGTTTTTAGTAGTTCCGTTTTTAGCAAATAAAATGCTGATAAATATTGAACACAATATTCGTTTGTATGGGTGATGGACACATATCAGAATTGGTATTCCACACATAACAAATGTGAAATAAATAGCTAATATGATTCCATGGCCATGGGACAAGGCAGTACATCTTACTAGCTAACTAGCTCATTGTGTTCAGTGAGTCTCGTGCCTCTCTAATAATACTTAAAAACAAGGTAATAATACTAAAAAACAAGGTAACAAGATGTTGAATTCTAGATAGCTAGCAGGTATTACATTTTTTAAACATTTCTTTAAAGCGAATGACTTTTTGACAAGTACAAAATCGCATTTAGTTCAGCCTCGGGTACTATAATCTTGCATTTATAATTTGTATCTCTCACTTTAATTACTAAACATTTGCTGATACTTTCGTCATAAGAAAAATCATCTAATGCTATCTATCTTACAAGTAAGCTAGCGCGAGCCAAATGTACTATCCATCAATAAAATAATTACGTGCTTTCCTCATTTTGCGTCACAATCCTAGCTAGCTTGCTCGTTCGCTTCACATTAATAACTTTACGTTTCTTAATGCAGTTGTATGTCTTAGCATGTAACGTTGTAAAGTCAAATAAATATTCACTGTAAATCCACATTATGACACTCGGTAATTGTATCCTTTCGCATTCCGACATTTCAAACGCAAGCCACTCACCTTTAGCAGAGCGAAGTCTCTACCTGTTCCGCACACCGGCCCTTCTATGCACGACATGTACAGGAGCGGCTCGGGCAGCGATTGGTCGAAGAAAGAGGAGACTGACGTCAGCGCGCAGAGCCAACGCAACGATTGGCGAGCCGTATGGAGTGACTATAGTGAGACGGTGAGTTTCTGGGGCGACGTCCAATGAATGCACAGGATGCCAGGCCTGATTCTCCCCAGCGCCCGAGACCACTATAAAACAGGCGCTTGCGTAACGGCGAGTGATTTGATATGCATGGTGGGCGTGATCAGTTTGCCCACCGAAAAATGTACCAACCTCATGAATGAAACGCCTAAAATGTAAAAATTAGCTATACACATCGGTATTCCCCCCCGCCCCAAGGTTGAATTTTCTTTCTGTATAATAACTCAAATATCTGGGGACAGTGAAAAGACAGCATCCTTAAGACGAACGTAGTTAGTTATACAACAAAATGTATACATTGGCTGAAAGGGTCAGTGTTCTTCCACATGCAACCACGCACGTTTCGCGTGTTGTAAAGGGCAAAGAAACTTCACACTCCAAGCACATAATTCAATAACAATAATAATTCATAATTAATATGTACTTTTAAATTAAATAATAGACAAAGAAAGAAAGTATCCATTTCTGATGCATGTTCTTGTTTATTAATACTACTTAAGCTTAACCAACTTGAAAGATTTTCACCTCCCTCATCAAGTGAAAAGGTTTCACACGCACGCGTGCACACACACACACACACACACAGACACACACAGACACACACACACACAGACAGACACAAAAATGGGTATTTAATTCAGATATTTATTTAAACTTTTGTGTAAATAACACAGGGAACAAAATGGTTTCCTTAAACTGTGTGTCTTGCTGCTCACACTTCACATGTGCTCTAGATTCTGGGAAAAAACCAGGAATGAAAACTGAAAGTACAGTAACTGCTGTACTGAACTGCTCTACTGAGATTTTACGGATGTTATCCTCCACACGATGCAATTTTATTACAATAAAAACCCTTTAAATATGCCATATATTATTATTATTATTATTATTATTAATAGATAAAAATAATAATTGCAAATAAAACATAATTCAAAGGAGTTGCTGTCCTCAATATTACATTTTTTAAGTGCCATATCACATCTCAAATCAATACAATTGTAAATGGGAGGTTTTACACTGCAACAGTAGAGGAGGAAAGCTTGCTAGTTCTCAGTTCCTGGCCTGCTTGTTTGTTTGTTTAATGGCATTTTGATTTTTCTCATGATAAATTACAATAAAAATAATAACAACATCAACAATAATAATAATAATGAGAAGAAGTAAGAAAGTATAGTAGAAGATATATTTAAAAAATTCAACTCACAGGAGCAACAAGAACAGAGAGAGTATAGATACAGACAAGGTTTTGACTGTCAAAAAAGCTACTTTTTTATCATATGGCCTCAATGCTGTTCTGTTGTGTTTGTATACACATAGTGCATATCACATATCAAGTCCATAAAAGCAACACTTCTGCATCAAAAATAATGTGTACATAGAGAATAATTATTATTATCTATCAGAGGAACATTATCCTATATTGTAGTATTCACATTGTACCAAGCGGTGATCAATAATGTGTTTACAACTGCATATTATTACATTCTGTAGTACCCAATTTGTCCACTAGAGGATATGCTTATAGGACTTATGTATGTGAGAAGGAACTCTTACTATGTAAGAATAGAGTATGCCATGCTCCTTAAGTAAACCATTTACCAGGTTTATTATATTGGAGTTTTTCTGCCTCCTGATTATGCACCAACGCTACAAATAAGAGCCCTATTAGCTTGCATTATATTACATAAGCGTGTAAGAGCTACACTACATCAAAAGTCACTTGTGGGTTGGAGTGGTCAGATATTAAGTGGAACCATAGTTTAGGTTCTGGGAACCAAGGCTAGATCACTGTTAAGGCATCTCTCTTTGATCTACCTGGAGTAATACCCTCAGGGGTACTGGTGCCCTCTGCAGAAAAGGAGGATGGTATTTTCCTGAATGGAATGCACTATTGGTAATTGAGGTTAGATGTATTCCAGTGCAAAACAGTACCCAATATGGAAATGATACCAGGGCATCTTAGTTTTAATCAAAGCAGATTGTATTCAAAAACGTTTTTTACTGTTTTTAGCCTGTGTGTTTTATGTACTTTTGAAACTCTGCCAAATTAATTGTGGGATAATAACGTTTACTTGACTTGAGGTATTTATTATGTCCACCACAAAAAAACATGTTTCTGGCTTTGTCAAATGTTAACCAATAACAGCTTTATCTTTCATACACATGACATGACATTGTTTTTCACAGAAACTCTCATTTGACCCAAACCGAACAACTCCACTCGCATTATTCAGGAAACAAACCACAAAGAACGAAAAAGTTCAGGGAGAACAGCCTGCAGAACTACCAAACCAACATTTCGGTTCACGGGAGTCCCATTCTGCCATCTCACTGCTCTTTCTCCTTCCCTCTCTTGTGTTGGAAGTCTTTGTACTGCAGATTCGTGCTGAAGATCCTGTCCCACCATATGAAACAGGATGCGTAGTTCCCCTCGAAGTTCATGTGGTGGAAGTCGTGGAACTCAGTGCCGGCGTAGAAGGGAATGATGTGCATCGGATTCACAGGGGGGTTGTAACCGCTGGAGGGCAAGGTGAACATATCTATCAATGAGTCAAACAGTAGTCATACACTGAAGCAGTGAATAAATACTGTGGGGTTCCTGAACTCCAACATGGGTGGAGCTACCACGTACCGCCAATGACTTGAACCAATCAGTGTTTTGTTAATGGAGAGCAAAGTGTTTTTATTGGTTCACACAGGCCGGAGGATTGATAACACACTTTGGTGATAATGAGGTTCACACCAATCACGACAGTATTTATACAGTATTACGCTACACTAAACTGTTTGTTGCTTCAGGGTGTAGCCAAATGATTCATTGGGTGTTATGGCATCTGAGGTCTGACACAAAAACACCCTCAAATTGAAGACAGAAAAGAACACTCAGTATACTTTCAAAGTAAGGGGAACTCAAATCGTACTGTTGTTTTCTGCATGCGGAATTCAGACCCCAGAAAAAACATTGGACGTTGGTTCATAAATATATCATGTAAATTAAAACTCTCCTTCTAACTCCATAACAGAAAATATTGCAGCATATGCTTTCATCTGGAACATTCCCTTTCAAGTCCATACTTCGCTGCATATCGGTGCCTGTTTTTCCCATGATGCCTCATTACAATTGAGTGATAGGTTTGGGACTTGGAAGAGCATAAAAGAGAAGTACATTCCAGAGCCTGTGAAGGTTGAACCAAATCTAATGATGAGGAAATTGGAATTGCATTGTGGGAATACAGCTAACGGCCATAAAGGAAACACTCAAGTAAATGAGGAATACACGGTATATTCAGAGCAGGTGCTTCCACACAGGCGTGGTTCCTGTGGTAATTCATCAATTAACATCCCATCATGCCTAGAATCATGTACACAAATTCTGGGGAGGCCCAGTTGCCCTTTATTTTGGCTACCATGGCTAGAAGAATAGATCTCAGTGACTTTGAAAGAGGGCAAGCAACTCTGAATCAGTTGTCTGCAAATATCAACCTCGGTTGTGAGCAGTCATTTTCATCAAGCACAGTCAATAGAGAACTTCACAGAAAGGGATACTATGGTCAGGTCTCAGCCCTATCAAGATACTTTATGTTGGTGTTTCCTTTATTTGGGCAGCTACAAGTGGAACAAGACTCCGGGCAAGGAAACACATTTCAGCTCAAGGGTCCTGGATGACTGGCAGAACAGCACGTATGTTTGATTTGGGCTGCGCCTCTACGGCACGGCAACGAAACACAGAACGGGGTTCCTGAACTCGACTGTCTGGCCTGCTATCAGATTAGTTCCCCCGGCTCCCCACCCCACGAAAAGGCCCTGAAATCTGAACACCATCCATTTCCCCACAACAATATGAACACGAAAGCTGTTATTCAAATATATGCAGATGTGCTTACTGTGCTATCTGTGGAGCCCTCCGTGCGCACAGTTCAGTGTTATAAACTCAACGATCGTTCCTAATTATCGTTAATGAAGATAACAACTTGATTGCGTGCAAGTGGGATTAAACAATGGTGCTTTTCTTTGTTGTTGCTGTCATTAGCACATATTACATTTAATGGGTTCTGTGTTTACTTTTCACTCTGTTTCAAACGTGGAGGTATATGTGCTCTCCTAACAGACTGCTGTGAAAACAATAGATACATTAAATAATTAGCAAATAAAATACCATATAAAAATCCACCATTATACTATTTACAGTAATTTGGGAACAAATACACACCACCATGTAGTTCTGTGTGGCTCAGTAGGTAGAGCATGGCATTGGCAACGTTTAGGTTGTGGGTTCAATTCCCTCCAGGACCACATATACTGAAAAATGTATGCATTCACTACTGTAAGTCGCTTTGGATAAAAGCGCCTGCTAAATGGCATATGTTATGTTATGTTATGTTATGTTATGTTATGTTATGTTATGTTATGTTATGTTACCATATTGTTGCTATTGCATAGACTACAAATGGAGCATGGGTATATGACTGAATGGCTGAAATCATTGTGTGTGGAGGTTTAATTCCCATTCTCCTTAAAAAGGATCCTGCTGAACGGTTGTCTACCCAACAGTAATCCTATAGCAGCCTGATAGTCAAATATAACTTTTTTTCTAAACAGAAACGCTTACTGCATTGTGCTGGAGGCCTATGGAGGACTAAGAAGTTCCACAAAATATTGAATGGATAAATATATGAAATATAAATGGATTGATTGATTCCCCAATTTGTTGATCTATTTTCAAATATTTTCCTACCTTTATTTATTGACTGATTGATCCATTTATTTTTGTCTGTTGCTTTGTCTATTTTTACTTATTTATTTGCAAATAGATTTTTTCAAAATCTATCAATCGATTTACTCGTTGCTGTATTGTTTAATCTATTTCTCTTTTTATTTCCACATTTATCTGCGTGTCCCTTATCTAATATTCTGTTGCGCTCCTCGTCCTCCGTAAAGACTTGCTGATGTGATCACAGCTAAACGAAAGGACCGTAAACCACCAACGTGGTTGGGATGGTGACCTGTGGATGTCGACGGTCTCCAGCAGGCGGAACAGAAGCCAGATCCAGAGCAGGGCCAGGTGGCTGCGGAAGACCATGGGCCCGATCAGGAAGCCGGCTCCTAGGACCACGGTCTCCACAGGGTGCGCGTACTCTGCCTGCATGCCAAACGGAGCCTGCCGGAACAAACAAAAACAAACAAAAAAACCCCATCAGATTATTTCGTTAATTAACTTCGGTAACATTGGTTAACTTGACTCTGACCCTTCTCCTAGCCTAACTGGCTCCATTAGCCTCTGTCCTTTTGTCCCTTCACTGTTCAGTTCTGTGAATATGTGATGGAGACATTCATCACCTCACTGCTCAAGTACAATCTTCAGCTGTGATTTATCATCAGCCAAAGTGTTAAAAATGCCAAGCTGAATAAATGATTGCTCTAATTAAGATGGAAGATTGGATCCAATAGAAGATGTCATCACTCCAAATATTATTGTAATGGTTTTGCCTTTGCTTTTAATGTCTGTTTCCCTTGCAAGGAAATATTCTCACCACTGCACTGCCAACATACAGTATTAATTTAGATCAGTTGCATGTTAAATTCTTCTTTCCCTCCATGTTGTATGGACCAGAATTGAATGAGTTGTGTAAACCATATCACCCACATATACCTCACATGCATTATTGGACAATAAGGTTTCAAGAACACCATAGTGGGAGAAGCTACAGTTTGCTGCCAATCACTGACTCCTATGAACGAATCAAAACATTGTTCTGTGTAGCAAAACACCACGATTGGGTCATGTCAGTGTTGTGCAATGTAGCTCCACCCATTTTGGGGTTCAGCAAGCCTCACGCTGCCATCACTACAAGAAAGTGGCCGCTGATGGCAAGAAAATCCTTGACTGGCAAGAATAAATTCCACACAACAGCCACGGAAAAAAACGCAAAAGAGATAAGAAGTGTGGATCAGCCACTGGTTTAATGAGAAGCTCATTCGGTGTGCCGTAAACTCAGCTTGAGCAGACCGCGGTGGAGGAGGCGTGCCACTCACGGTGAACTCGTGGTGCACCTTGTGGATGTGTCTGTAGATTCTCCTGTGGTGAAGGAGCCTGTGTGTGAAGTAGAACCATGTGTCGTCCATGACCGCACAGCTGTAGCACTGCAACACCAGGTAGGGCCTTTGGGCGAGAGACACAGCGACCAGAAATACTCTCCATTCACATTGACATTTAAGGAATTTAGCAGACGTTCTTATCCAGAGCGCCTTACAGTTCTCCTTTCTTTAAATACGATCAATTTACACAGCTGGATATTTACTGAAGCAATTCAGGTTCAAGTACCTTGCTCGAGGGTACAACGGCAGTGCCCTACTTGGGAATCGAACCTGCAGCCCTGCTCCCTAATCATTATACTACACTGAACTGAAATGAAGCGGAGGTCTCGCTGCCCAGTTACCATCGGGGCATGGACTCCCAGTCGTACGGGATGCCGAAGAACTCCACGAAGTGGTAAGCGCCGCAGATTAAGGGTATCTGGACGAAGAAGTGAGACAGCGCCAGCATCTTCAAACATTTCAGCTGTGCTTCCCACGTCTCTGGCTTATCCTGCACAAACAAAAGCACAACAAACTGGAAATGCATTTAAATTTTTTACATTTTAGGCATTTAGCAGACGCTCTTATCCAGAGCGACTTACACAATTGACATTTCTTTACATACTATCCATTTATACAGCTGGATATTTTTACTGAAGCAATTCAGGCTAAGTACCTTGCTCAAGGGTACAACGGCAGTGCCCCCACCTGGGAATCAAACCGGCAACCTCTGAGTTACAAGCCCAGCTCCCTAACCATTATACCACACTGCCTGCCTATATTAAGTACACCACGTACACCATGCTCCTGAAGAATTCCCACCTGCTGTATCTTGTACTTCTGCATGAACGGCAGGAACTGGGACAGGAAAAAGAGGAGACAGACGCTGACGTAGATGAGCTCGTGGAGGAAGACCGAGCCCCAGGTGGCGATCTGGAACTTGGTGTAGTTGTCCAGCATGTAGTTCCAGGCGCTCCTGACGAGCTCCTGCTGAGGAATGGGCGGCACCAGGGAGTCGACGTACTCCAGCGCCAGGTAGGCGGAGGCCAGGATATCAGCCGTGGGGATCACTTCCATCACACCACCAATTACACCGATCGGTCTTCTGGCTCCTGTGCCTGGAAGAGTAATAACCATGTTATTACAGTGTAATAGCATGAATTGTCATTGAATAATTTCTACATGTATATGGGGGGGAAAAAATTTAAAATACAGCCCTGACAAGCCGACTAACTTGTGACTTGGCAACTAATCGGTTTATCACGAATTAGTTGCATGCAAAACGTGATCCGTAGGACCGTGCTCTATAAAATATGCTAAGAAAAAGTTGCATTGTTAATGTTGCATTGTAACAAACAAAAAAAACGAACAAGAGCAAGGTGTCTGTTACAATGGCCAGCCTAACCGTGCAGTGCATTACAAACTGAGTATGAGCAACTAGCTGTGTGATTATGTTGGGAGCAGCTCATGCTGTTGAATACAGAAGCTTCTAGACAACATTGTACAGCACACAAGGATAAGCCCATAGCTGTGGAATTATAATTATATTATCTCAATATTTTACTTTATTGTACACTGCACAATGTGGGTATTTCTTTCATTTTCATTACCAAACATTAGCTACTAGCTTTAGCTAATGAAATAAGCAGAGATTTTATGATGTATATGTATCAAATACCTTCATATATGAACCTACTAAAAGTCTGGACACCCTTCCTCCAGTTTGTCACACAAGCTGACCATTAATCCCGTCTGAGCTTTTCATCAGACTGGACAGAGAAAATACAAAACACTGCATTGTTCCTGCGTGTGGCCATTGGATCACTTAAAGACACCAGCCACAATGTTCTTGAGTCAATCAACATTGTTTTTGCCAGTCAAAAAGGAATTAAACCAACAGAACGAAAGACTATGCTAACGAATCCTATGAACAGTGGGTGCTTGTTGAAAGAGCCTTGCTTTGCACTCAATTTCTAAACAGGCTTACAAGACCCTGCCACTGACTGCCTGACTGTGTGTATATAGGGATTTGTCACATATCATAAATCATTTCACGTCAAATGTTCTCTTTTAATACCAAGCTTAAATTCACCACTGATACAATGCATCTTTCCATAATTCAACACCGTCATAGATTTATAGCTTTCCCACCCTCACCTTCTACTGTTCCTGGCTAGCTTTCACTGTACAAACATTCAATTAGACACAACTACACCGTGTTCATATTAATATCCTTTACAATTCCAACACTCAAAAGAGCTGCTTACCTTGGCCGAGCAGGGACCCAACCTGAACATCCGTTTTCTGTTCTGGACTAGGACATAGAAAAGGCGGCAAACAGCGATTGGCTGAAGAAATAGGAAACTGATGTCAAAGGTCATGGCTAATGCAGCAATTGGAGAGCCATGTGGTGCGATTATGAGATTACGGAGCAGTAGAAACAACCAGAACTATTGCAAAAGAGGCCACGCCGTTGCATAAGACGATAAGAACGCCGTTGTCACATTCTTATGACGTCATTATTGATGTGATTAGCGTACGCCCTGATCCAGGGAGACTTGCGTTACGTCACTTTGATCAACCCATTAACCATTTATTCAGATGGACGATTGCTGATTAAACTCAAGTACCTCGGAACAGCAAACATTGTTAGGCATTACAAGTGTGTCCAATCCTCTCCTCCCACCTCCCTCAAGGTGTACGGTGTCCAAGTGGGTGACAGCCAGAAAATATTAAGTAATTAAAAAAATTATAAAATGTTTACTTCGTAGAGCAGGGTTCCTCAAATCCGGCGCACCAATCCACATTCGGTCCATTTCCTTTCTCACAGGTAGTTCGTTGAACAATGAACGAAATCGATTGGCCAGAGTGTCTTCACACCCGACTCCCAGGTGAAGGGAGGGTGTAAAAACACAGTGCTCGGCCCACGATTCGAGGAACCCTGCTGTAGAAGCACAAACCACTTTCTATAGCCAGTGTTTAATTGAACAGCTTTAAAAAGTCTCTCTGATTAGGAATGACAGCATTCAGGTCTCACACTGGTGTGTCAGCACTGAAAATGCCGCCTTGTCATGTACGGAAGCGTCCACATTCAACTAATGAACAGATTCCTCGTTTAAAGGTTCCGAGGGTGCATTTCCACAGCATTCACAAAGAACACAGCCGGAAACCTCCAGATCCAAATTCAAGAAGCATATTTATTATAATTGTTAATAACGATTAAAAAACAGGTTATGAAACAGTTCATAGATCATTGCACAACATTCCTCTTCACGGCTGACAACAATTAATAATAAGTCCACAAAGGGGGAAAAGGGAGGAAAGCAAGCGAGAAAGAAAGAGGAAACGAAAGAGAAAGGAAAAGAAAGGAGAGGAAGGTTGGATCATTTTCAAACGGCTCCGGTTTACAGTTGGCACATTCATGACTCTCACGTACAGCAGTAGTAAAAACAGTAGCTACAAGTAAATGAGCTTTTTTTTTTTTATCGTCCTTTTTTTTAAATGACCATGCAAATAAGTTTCCCCCACCCCCAACCCACCCCCAAGTTCCAAGGCAAACCGATGTTATTCTGCTATAATACGCATGCCATAACATTCGCATTAGATACAACAATGAAAATGCATCAAACATGGCCAGTCATTTGAAAGTAAGTACACAATAGAAAAAAAACAAAGTCAGTTAACGGCTCGAATGATTTTGGCATCTCAAGTCTTGGAAATGTGCTGGGTCCCGTTCCAATTTCTTCCTTCATAAGTGGCATTTAGTCTTACGCAGACTCACACACGTCAGTATTGTCGTACATACATTACAACTGGCATTGTCTTCAGTACAGTACCATTATAACAAAGTATACTTCGGCTGCTGGATGCTTCGATGAACATCAATTGTAAAAAGGCAAAAAGTCTGACTGGGGAGACCAGAGCTCCGCCCACCTCCCCGTAAACTGGCCCCCGCAACAGCAAACATTCCCCGGCACCCTTAGTAAACTTGTTTTCCCGTTTTGCGCAACACCAACTGGGTGGATAATCCTCCGCGTTCGCTCAGCTCTCAAACGCCTACTTAGCTGACCTCAAAACGGATCACGTGTGGCAACCCCCCCCCTGCCCCCCCCAATCCGCTAACATTTCATTCGTATTTTTAAAACGTGTTTGTCCTCAGTGTCGTTAACTCACGAGCGAAGAACGTGTGTCGATGGTTGATCCCATGTAGTGCTCCCGTTAAGTGCAATCGTTATCGTCGCTGCCCAGACTCCCGGAGGAAGGCGTGGCAGTCGGGCGCCGCTCGCTGCCTCAGGACGAGGCAGACTCGCCAAAACGCTTCAGAGTGTGAAACCAGGCTGGCCGTCGCCAAGCCCTCCGTGTTCAGAACAGCAGCAGGTCCACGCCCAGTCATAAAGGCTTGTCGATGACCGTGACGCCTGGCGGGAGAGAGGAGACGGTTTCAGTGACAAGCACATTAGGGGCGGGACTTCCTGTTGTTGGGGGCGGGACTTCCTGTTGTCGTGGGGGGGGACTGCCTTTTGTTGGGGGCGGGACTTCCTGTTAAATGTTTTAGTTTATTTTGTTCAGACAATGAGATAATAGATTGTAATTACCTCAGGTACAGGTAATTACAATCTATTATCTCATTGTCTGAACAAAAGAAACTAAAACATTTATTTGAAATAAGACGACAAAATGAACTTGATTGTGGGACTTCCTGTTGTTGGGGGTGGGACTTCCTGTTGTCGCCGGTTACCGTGGCTACCCCCTTCACGTAGGACAGGGCCATTAATTTCCAGGCCTCGAGGGCCGCAGCGTCTGCAGGTGTTTGCTCCAACCGCGCGCTACACCACCTGATTTCACTAATTAGCTCACCTCCTGCACCAAGGAGACTAATTAGTGAAATCAGGTGGTGCAGTGTGTGGTTGGAGCAAACACCTGCAGACACTGAGGTCCTCAAGGCCTGGAATTGAAGGAAATATAGGACACTAGTGTGGAACAATCCCAGTTTTTTCCCCCTTCATCGTTTCTGGCCTTTGTGGCCTACCCTGCATTGAGAGGGTGAGGCCCTAAACCAGTCTTACAACACCTGATTCAACTAATCAACTAATCACAGCCTTCAATACCTCTTATAGTTCAATCAGGAGTTTTAGCGCTAGACTAGAACAAAAGCCTGCACAAACACCCACGCTGGCACTTCTGCACACTCCCGCCTTAAGAATTTCATTGCCCAGAAATGCACTTCAAGTATGTTATCACTAGATGGCGATATTATCACTAAATAATGATGCCAATGCAAACCCAGCATGTTTTGGTCTGAAACCTATTACAATTTGCAAGGAACGATAAATTTCCCGCTCAATGGATGCCAATCCATACCATAAAACAAGAACAATATCAGAAAAACAGCACAATGCACACACTTGTAACATAATAAATATCCCAAATAAAGCATAATAATCAGAGAATAAACCTAGATTAATTCATCTGTTCCTAAAGATGATAATGTTTGAACAAAACCAACACTGAAAAGTCCAAAACTAAAACCAAGTGACCAAATCCACACAGAAAGCTCCAGGCGTAGGAATGCACAGAATCAAAGTAGTCCCGTCGCGGCTGCCTGCTCTCACCTGCGTAGCTCCTGCCCGTGCTCATGCAGGAGGGCAGGAGGGTCCACTTGTCTGTGTTGGGGTTGTAGAACTCCACGGACGCCAGGTTACACGATCCGTCGTCTCCTCCGATCACGTACAGCAGACTGCCCACGGCACACACCCCTGTGTGGCGAGATCCCGTCCGGGTCAGAGCGAATCCACTCATACTCATACTCACACTCACACTCATACTCACATACCCACACCCACACTCACACTCACACTCACACTCACACCACACTCACACTCACACCCACACTCACACCACACACTCACACTCACACCCACACCCACACCCACACCCACACTCACACTCACCCCACACCCACACCCACACCCACACCCACACACCACACTCACACTCACACTCACACACACCCACACCACACACACCCACACTCACACACACACCCACACCCACACCCACACCCACACCCACACCCACACCCACACCCACACCCACACCCACACTCACACTCACACTCACACTCATACATGGAGGCCACCAGAGCCTTCGCTGGAGGAATCATGGATAAGATATCTCACGAGTAACCAGGAAATACAGATTTTCAACCCCTAAACCTCAGAGGGTTCGAGTATATCATAAGCACATGCACATTTGCGCCTTGCCAGTAGATGGCAGGAGAGAACGTTCAGCTATAACGCCAAATTCTAGCGGCTCCAGACACATTTAGGGTCCAAAAAATCTCCTGATTAATCGGTAAAGCACATAACCCTGAGATTCAAGCTGACATTAACAGCCCCGCGCATGAAGAAATCATTCCCTGTGATGAGCTTCCACACAGAGGAACTGAGGACCCTCCCACACGTACTGAGGACTCACCTCCCAGAATGCATCTGGGCTCCCCTCCCCTCCCCCCCCACCCCACCCCCAAACTTGGCAGAGTTAACTAAGGTCATGCTTTAATGATGTTCGCTCACTTGCAATTTTGATCCACTTAATGAGAGAACCTGGCAGTGTGAAAATCAGTTCAGTACATCAATGTTTAAGGGGCCGCACGCAGCGAGGGTTATTAATTCAGCGTACACGACCCCTAAACATTGATATACTGAACAGATTTTCACACTGCCAGGTTCTCTCATTAAGTGGATCAAAATTGCAAGCGAGCGAATGCGTGTGAGAACTTCAGGTTTTTTTAAAGCACCCTAACGTGCACTCACTGTTCTGGGAGCGTTATTAGCCAGACCTGTGACACTGGCATAGACAGAATACGGAATATACTTTATTAGCCATGTTACACAAGGTAATTGGAATTTGTCTTTTCGCATATCTCTCCTTGATACACACACACATAGACCACTATACATATGTATTCCATCAGAGAGGCTCGAGCGCAGGGTCGGCTATAGTACGGCGCCCCTAGAGCAGTTTTAGGGGTTCAGTGCCTTGCTCAAGGACACTTCGGCAGTGCCCCAGGAAGTGCACTAGCCTGCCTCCGGTTTCCAGTTCATTGTTTTTCTGTTGGCCTTCCTGGGATTCGAACAAGCAACCCTCCGTTCGCCAGCCCATGTTGCTAACCACTGAGCCACTGCCGCCAGCTTGCCCATGGATGTGGATGTCACTTGTTCCATTGTTCTACTGTGTTATACGTCGTGTTGGACAAGGGCGCCTGTTAAACGAGTAATGCAATGTAACGCGATGTAAAGTCATGTAATGTAATGTTAGTATGGGTGCTGTAATGTTGGTATGTACGTTTTCATATGTAGTGGTTCTGTGTGTCTCAGCAGGTACATTTTACATTTTAAGCATTTAGCAGACGCTCTTTTCCAGAGCAACTTACAAGATGTGCATTAATACATGGTAGGAACAATCATAGTTAGCGCAAGAGATCAGTGCAGGAATACAGCAATAGACATCATTATAGGCGTCTGCGTACCATACCTGTAACACTGGGAAGGAAAAGGTTAGTTGAATTTTTTTTTTTTTTTTTGGGGGGAGTATAGTGTTGAACAAGTAAACAGTGGTGAAGACAATTTAGCTAGATGGACAGAGTTCAGTGGTAGTGGAGTCTGAAGAGGTGGGTTTTGAGCATGGCGCTAACAACTCTTAGGTTGCGGGTTCAATTCCCATTGGGGCCACTTACACTTATATACATTTTCACGTGTAAAAGGCAGACACGCAGTGACCGGTTGCCGTGGGCGCTGCTCACCTGCGTTCCTCCGGCACATGTTCATGTCGGCCACCTGCTTCCAGGCGTTGGTGGTGGGGTCGTACACCTCGCAGCTCTTGCGCACCAGCGGCCCATCGTGGCCCCCGACGGCGTACAGCAGGCCCTTCAGCACCCCGACACCTGGGCAGGGAACACCAGGACACCTCCTGTCAGGTGATCAACGAGCCGGACGCCCTCAATTGGGGTCCAATTGCTGCCCCCTGGTGGCACTCCCGGCCACACTCTGGCGTGGTCGGTGGAATCTAACCAATCGCAGTGGCCAGCGTCAAACATTGTAACCGTTAGACCACCTGGGAGTCCCTTAATTAGTCATTTTGTGGACCCAATTTTCCACGCCAATTTAGAATGCCCAACTGTACTTGTAGGACTTTCCCTACAGTATGCTCATTTCGGGAGAGTGCGTGAACTAGCATGTCCTTTGAACTGTTTACTGCCAGCCACCGCTGCAGTCCTCCAGCAGAGCTTCCAACCAGGGGGGGCGCTGTTGTGTGGCGAGTACGAGTGTGGCTTGTGCACTTGTGGTGCTTGGCCTAAAGAACTCTGAACAGCCCCCTAACACGTGTGGGATAGTGGTTGAGAACATTTTAAACTAGAAGGTTGTAGGGCTAAAACATTGGACTGGGACTCCAGAGATATATTGTAGCTAACATGATTTACGTCCACAGATATCCTTCTTCATAAATGGGAATTCAGAGTACGCACAAAACCCTGCGCAAAACACACGCAAAACGCTAAAAAGAGAGGAAGAAGCCAACGCTGCACACCTGCGCCACTCCGTCGCGTGCTCATCTCGGCGATGTAGGTCCACTCGTTGGTGCTGGGGTTGTAGGCCTCCACAGTACTGAGGCACTGCCTGGTGGCCCCGTCGTATCCCCCCACCGCGTACAGGATCCCTGCAACGCACACACGACGATCAGCCCCGCTCCGAAGGGAAGGGCTTAGCGCAGTGGGCGCACGTAGCGGTAAGCGCTGAGCAAGCAGCTGCGGAACAGTTTGAAGGATAACTCCTGCTGACTGCGTCTCCTTTCAAAACCCGTAACAACTCCCCGAGGAAGGTCTCCTTGAGGAATTAGTCCTTGAGATTGCAACGTCTGTACTTCTGGTTTATTTTTGAATTGTGACAAACTGCGCTCGTGTGATGTTTTGAAAGGGATGCTGAGAGTCCCGGGCCCGTATGTATGAAGCGGAGGTCTCAAACTCCACGGCACAGAGCAGGGTTCCTCGAATCACGGTCCTCGTGGGCCGAGCACTGCTGGTTTTCCACCCTCCCTTTACCTGGGAGTCAGGTGTGAAGACACTCTGGCCAACCATTTGCACAAATTCAATGAACTTCCTGAGAGAAAGGAAAAACCAGGACCGAATTTGGATTTGTGGGCCAGATTTGAGGAACCCAGCCATAGAGGGCCTTGTTTATGCGGGTTTTCATTCCAAGCGATTACCACTGCATTGGTTCAACTACTCATTCAGCCGTATGCATGCACCTCACAGAATATAGAATATAGAAGCACAGAATATAGGCAGCAACTGTTCTTTAGATAACAAAAATAACTCACTTTAATTCACATGCATTATGTACACACCAACAGGATAATTTAGCAAATAGTTGAGCTAAATATCTCATTGAGAGTAAAAACCAGCATACATGTGACCCTCCATGGCACTGAGACTGAGATCACTGCTCCAAAGCATCTCAGAGTATGTGTGGTTCTCTGTGGCTCCGTTGGTAGAGCACAAAGAGTAGGAGTGCTGATCTCGGATCAGGTGTCCCCTGCCCATATCCTAACCTTATCCATCCAGCCAAAAGGCTAAACTGATCCTAGATCAGCACCTCCCAAAAGGAGAGCCCCTTACCGGCCACGACGCCGACCCCCACACTGCTCCGCCGGGTGTTCATGGGCACGATGTGAAACCACTCGTTGGTCTTGGCGTTGTACGCTTCCACACTCGACAGACCTGCCGCGAGACGGAAGGAAACAGTTCATCTGACACGCTGGCGGCTCCTGGCCAGGAAGCCACACAAGTGCACTACTGCTTCTTTCCACTAGGTGGAACACTTTTTTTCTTATAGCTTTTATTGCACTTGTCGTTTAATGCTTTGTAAGCCACTGGTCAAGTCAAATAAAAATGACAAAAGCCCTTTAAATTCTATGGTTGTAGGACAACTCCACTCAGGCTGTGGCGTTATTCTTTACACAAGCTAGCACGGTTTTTCAAAACGTTCAGAAGAGACAGGGAGTTTGCGAACAGTACCTGTGCTGCCATCGAACCCGCCGACGGCGTAGAGGAGCCCGTTGAGCACGGCCGACCCCAGCGTGCTCCGCCGGTCCTGCATGCTGGACACGCAGGCCCACTGGTCTTTGGCGGGGTCGTACGAGTCGACGGTGCGCACCCTCAGCGACCCGTTGAACCCGCCGATGGCGTAGACGATGCCTCCCATGTAGACCACGCCTGGAGCGGAACGGGGGGTCAGGGTGAGACACGGCCTCGAGCGAAACACCGCAGAGACACACCACAGAAATGCCATGGAATCAGGGGGCCTCGGATAGCGTAGCCGTCTAACGCACCCGCATTGGCTGGTGTCATTGTGAGCTACCTATTGCGGTCGCGGTTGGAAACCCGACTGCGCCAGTCCGACTCTGGCTGGGAGCCCCGATCGGGGGCGGCATTTGGCTGTCCGCCCCAGGGGGTGGGGGAAGGGAAAGTCGGCACGAGCTCGCCGAGGAGCAGTAGCTTTTATGGGAAATTCAAACAAAAAAAAGCAGTCACACTCTCGGAAACGTATCGATCGTCCGCTCAGGGTCGTTGGGACGAAGGCGAGGCGAGCAGAAGAGGGCGGTTACCTGCTCTGCACCTCCGGGAGGGGAGCTCAGCCACCTGGTACCAGCGCTCGTCCTCAAAGTCGTAACACTCCACGCTGCGGATCGCCTTCGGGGCCTGGCCTCCCACCACCACCATCACCTCCACCAATCAAAGCACAAGCATGTCACAAACCCCGCCTCCCGCGGTGTCAGACACTCCCTCTCTGCAACGCTGACATTCAGAGGTGTCCAAAAAACATACATATCATTAAACTATTTTCAATTAGGCTTAAGAACACGCCATGGTGATATACAATGCTTACCACTTACATTTCAAATTTTACACATTATGCAGGTAACTGTCAAAATAAAAGCAACAATTTGGTAATCGGGGGGGGACACTCAAACGGCCCTGGTACCATTGTCATGGCACCCCGCCCAATGGACACTTAAAGACACACCCCTGATGTGCGTGTGTTTGCACTCCAAGGGGACACACCCAATAGAGTACAAACGGTACTGAACCCGTTTAAACTATCCCTCATTTACTCAAGTGTTACCTTTATTTTGCCAGTTATCTGTACATATTTATTTGTAGATATTTTTTTGGGTGTTCAGGATTCACATTAACTACCATTCCTCAACTGTACAACACAGCACCTGAGTCCCCTTTGCACTGTGCTAGGCCTGAAGCCCTATTCAAACTGAATCCCCTTAGCACTGTGCTAGGCCCGAAGCCCTCTCTGAGCTGAGTCCCCTTAGCGCTGTGCTAGGCCCGAAGCCCTCTCTGAGCTGAGTTCCCTTAGCGCTGTGCTAGGCCTGCAGCCCTATTCAAACGGAGTCCCCTTAGCGCTGTGCTAGGCCTGCAGCCCTCTCTGAGGCCGTACGTAGGAGCCGACGGGCGGCGCTCTGGTTCCACCTTGGGCAGGCTGATGGGCGTTCTCATCCTGGTGCGGACCGTCTTCATCAGGGACCGCTGGTCAGCGGGCAGCAGGTGGTACTTCATGGCCTCGATGAGGTAATCTTTACACGCGCTGCTGTTCTTCACCAAGGTCTCCTCCTCCACGCGCTGGGAGGGGAAAACAGGGGCGCCGCTGAAACGATGCGCTTTGCAAGGGAACTCACACCCAACGCTTTCCTCATTGAGACACTGCCAGGTCACCTTGTCATTACCATATCAAAGTATCGGCACAGTTTGGATTTATAGCTCCCTGGAGCAATTCAGTGGTCGGATTCACTGAAGTATTTCGCTTAATCTTGTGACCTCAAAATGACCTCAATCACCTGAATAAAGACCTGCTGTCATTTTCTATTTGCATGTGTAATTTAGGGATGCCTGTGCAAAAATAGGGAGGAGGTTGTGTAAGTTAGGTCTGTTAAGTATTCAAGCTAATTCACACAGCAAAGTTGGCCTAGAGCAGGGGTTCCATAAATGTTTTTTTATTGCATGCCCATTCAACCACTATCAAAAAAATAAAATAAAAATAAATAAATAAAAATAAAAAATAAAAATTGTTACAAGCTGAACCTTGTATTTTTGGAAGACCACTGTCTGAACTTTAGATTGAGAGTGACAAATATATTTACAGAATACTGAGTGACACACAGATTTAGTGACAGACAGACACACACACACACACCTACCTGAACCAGGTACTCCCTGGAGAGCAGGGGTAAGCGCACATGCTCCATGAGGTGGGCCATGTGTTCCTGGCGCACATCTTTGTCGTGGGTCACCCAGGCAATCACTGCCTCAAACACCTGCACGTTACCAGGGCGACACATAACACCTGCACGTTACCACAGCGACACATAACACCTACACATTACCACAGCAACACATTACTGCCTCCAACACCTGCACATTTTCAGAGGCATGACCCCATGGCTCTGTTCCACTGCTCAGAGTGGTTATCAGCTGTGGCTAACAGGTGGAGTAGCACCTTGCCTGATCCTAGGCAAACAAGAACTGCCACACAAGTGGCCTGATGTTTTGTGTAAATATAAACAAACACGAACAGGGACGCAAACAGACACACAATCATGCACGCACACATACACACACACTAGGGAGCGGCAGTGTAGTGTAATGGTTAGGGAACTGAACTTGTAACTCAAGAGATTGCAGGTTTGATTCCCAGGTAAAGAAATGTCAACTGTGTAAGTCGCTCTGGATAATGTAATGCAAATGTAATGTAAATGTACACATGCATGGGGACACACGGCCTCATGGATGCACACGAATCCACGACATTGCACACGCACACACACGCTAACAGGCCTCAATGGAAGACATTCTCGAAGCACAGAAGAGGAAACAGACTGGGGCCCTGCTTTTAGGGTGTCAGGTAAAACATTCTTAAAATAATAATATTAAATACACACGCTGTTCGTGAAGGCAGCGCTGGCGCTGACCGTTACAGACAGAAAGGCCTTGGCTATCTGCCCATTTCAATTCCTTAAATGAAAAGAACAGATGAATAATGGATTCTCTAAATGAAAGAAAATATTGATCATTCTCAACATATACTGTATAAGATGTGTGGTGGTGGGGAAGGAGGGGGTCGGGGTCAGGGGTCAGGGATCGGGGGTCAGGGGTCACGCGGGGGAGGGGCTGGCGAACCTTCTCCTCGGACGGGATGGTCAGCTTGTCGCTGGCGATGAGGCTGCACACCTGCTCCATACCCAGGTTGAGAAACTCCTCACTCTGCACCACCTCCGAGAAGTGCTGTTCTGTGGAACAGAGAGACAGACAGAGAGAGAGACAGACAGAGAGAGACAGAGAGAGAGAGAGAGAGACAGAGAGGAATAGAGAGTGACAGAGAGAGGGAGAGAGAGAGAGAGAGAGAGAGAGAGAGAGAGGGAGAGAGGGAGAGAGGAGAGAGGGAGAGAGGGAGAGAGGAGAGAGAAGGAGAGGGAGAGAGAGAGAGAGAGAGGGAGAGAGGAAGAGAGAGAGAGGGAGAGGGAGAGGGAGAGAGAGAGAGAGAGACAGAGAGACAGGAATAGAGAGAAAGAGGAATAGACAAGAGAGAGAGAGAGGAGAGAGAGAGAGAGAGAAGAGAGAGAGAGGAGAGGGAGAGGGAGGGAGATTCAAGAGTTTTATTTGCCATCTGCAACAGGTACAAGTACATTTCTTACTCCAGCTTTGTTTCCTGCCATATAGTGCAAAATACAAAATATAGGTTCAAATGCAATAGGTACATATTACAAAATAAAATATTAAAAGTACAGGGGTAAAGTGGCTAGTGCAGTAAGCAGCGATGCCAAGGGGTGGTAGGCTATGAGTCCAAGACTCCAGCAGACCAGCAGGGGTGGTTGTGGGGGATGGGGTGTAGGTGTGAATTGTCCAGAGGGAGAGGGAGAGAGGGAGAGAGGGGGAGAGAGAAAGGGAGGGAAAGGGAGAGAGACCCTGTAAACTGACCAACACAGAGGTACACACCGACATACAACAGTATCGTGGAGTCAGACCTGCTGTTTGTGTGTCCATTTCAAACA